>JBBMKD010000145.1:70354103-70398529 GCA_037834095.1 Argya squamiceps
TGAACATATATCACAACATGAGTATAAACAGTTTCTAACATTTAACTTTACAATTCTATAACTAATATAACTAATACTTTCTAACATTAACTTTTTAAGATTTGTTTAAAACTTCATTTTTTACACCATGAAAGGACTTAATTTTAGCATTTAGTCAGTAATTGTAGGCAGCAGCAAAAATAATTTGTGTCTTTCCAATGTGATGTTATGTATAATGATTATTACAAAAATATTCTAGGTGACATAAACCCTCTTAGGGCAGCTTCCCACAATCTGGACAGGAGCTTCTCATAATTTGAATGACTGGTTGCCTTTTCCTTTGTAAAAGTAGTTGTAATCTTAACCACAAAAATATAACCAAATCTTAATCAAGCAAATCTAAATTTGCCAAAACTTCAAAGTAGGGACCCTCACTCGACAACACATAATCTGTTTTCTTTCGCACTTCTATTCTCCTTCTTTTACGACAACTTGATAATTAAGTTAAAGGGTTGTATTCAGTGTCCCATTCTAATGAAAAGTTAAAAAGCACTGAAAAAACCCCACTACAGTTCACTGATCATCCATTTTGTCAAAATCACTGTATAATAAACACATCAAATCATTACTATTTAAAATATGTGATAGGAATAAGGTTGATTTTTCCAGAGAAAATTATAAAAATTATAAATTTTATAAAATTTATAAAAATTATTTTCTGCAAGAAAAAACTGGATATGCATGTAATATATTCTTCTAAACTAAATATTTCATGGTGGGCAGTACCACTTTTGACGGGGGGTCTTCATGTGACTGAAGATTATAATTTGGGAGATAAGGCTTGATAAACTTCAACAGGATATAAGACAACCATTTTTAATACTTTGGGTAAAAGAGAGAATGTATTTAAGTTACTACAATTTGAATTTCACCAGAATTTTCTACTTGCTGCAGATCCACTTAGTCCTGTATTCTTTCTTAAGGTGTAGTGGTGTGTTTTTGGTTTTATCAGTTTTTATGTATGTATTTGTTCCTTGTTTTATATTTTTTTTTATAAGTTGTAATGGTTTGTCCCATGTCACCCATGTTTAATCCTTCTTGGTTTTATCCCAACCCTTGTTATGTGTCAATCATAAGTTATACAGCCCCTGGGTCTTGTCTATCACTTTGAAGCCTCTCCCAAAAGTCTAGAATGTTCCAGTGAGGGCGTCGAGTGATTGGACAAGACTCTGGCTTATTAATCAATAACTAAGTTATTGATTTGTTGTATCTGTTTACCTGCAGAGTCCTACCCGCATGATCCCTGATTGGTCCTCAGTTAAACCCATCCCCAAGTTCCGCCCCCAATTATAAGATGTAACTCGCGGGTGCCCTGTCTCTTTCTGCTTAGGGCTCTGGCTGGCAAGTCGTCTCTGCTGAGGCAGGCACCCTGAGCAGGTGAATAAAGCCAGTGGTTGAACCTTGAGCAGACTCTCTCCTTCTTTCCTGCTGTCATCACTTCACTTCTGCAAGCCATCCAGAACCCACGGGATTGGCAAGGTTCATTCAGCTACCAAGCAGTGCCCTGTCTTGCTGTGGTGCCAGGGCTGGCTGAGGCAAAGAGACACTGACAACGCAGCATTAAGGTGCCTTTCCTCATACCTGAGGTAAACCAAAAACTAGAGCCATTCCTGGTTCCACCAGTATCAAGGCAAACTGGTAAGATCCCATCAGCCATTCCACAGACTAGCAAGGCAGCTGGGCCATGTAGATGTTGGGCACCAGACAGTTACCCAGTTCCTTAAAAATTCTTGCTGCTGGAAGCTTTCCTTCCACTTAAACTTTGCCCCATGAGCACATTTTTTTGGAAAGTATTTGATTGGTGTAGTAGTTATTGCCTGAAACAGCTTCACATTGTGACTGTGAGACTGACTTCTTCTCCTGAAAAGTCACATCTGCCAAAATGTGTATGTTCAAAATGTCAGGGAAGTTCCTTTCATCCCTTCTCTGTAACTAGATACACTGGTAAACCAGAGAAGTCTTAGAAAAATCTTGCTGATTTCAGTTGTTCAAATGATTCTTGTGTTACAGTTCTTGTGACCATTCTTGAGAAAAACCAGAGCAAAAATAAAGTATAAGAATTTGTTCTTATAGAAAAGAGGATGGGCAAGGATGTGATATAAATAGCAATCCTTTTTTGATGGAAAGGTAGTTCCTATGGTGACGTGTGAGTGAAAATTTAGAAGGCTGTGGAGGTGTTGACTTCTATGAAGTAATATTGCTGAGATAAATCCCAGGCCAGCTACAAGAGAAAATGAAGTGGCAAACCAGGAGAAAGTTGGACCTGACAGGCCCCATTCTGTGCTGTTTTCAGTGTCTGTGGCTGAAAAATGAATTCAGGAATGGCTAAAATATACTGAATGGACTGCATGTTATTTGATAGTCATGGTGGAAATTATTCACAATGAGAAAAATTTGTTGAATTTAAGTTACTAAAAAAAATCCCAAAGGCAGGTATCTGATGCAAAGAGATTCTTGAAGAATATCACTTGGTTCAAAGAGTACCAACTCTTCTGATTTTCCACTTCTTCCTCCATTTAAAACACTGTTTTTTTGTTGTCTCTTGAGCATTCTTTATTTAATTGTAAATACATAGCATTGTTACCTACTAAATACAAATAGCGTTTCAGATGATCATTACTTCCCCTTTGATTTTAATCACTTGGCAAAGTTATTTAGTCTCATTTTCTTCTGTCAGGACAATGTATACTGTTGTGTTCCAGATGAAAATATAATGAAAAATAAGTAGCTTTCATATTTTATACTGCAAAAACTGGGTGAGGCTCTCACTTATTTTCAGTGTTGAAAATAAAACAATTTTATGGAGCTTTTTTTCTGATTCAAATGATAGACTCATGAACAACTCAAGTTCGTAATGAGTAAGATAAATTGCCATCAAGACAGAGATCTCTTCATTTTGCTGACTACATAAGTGGGATTGTTCCCTTGATTGTTTTTCCACTGAAAACAAGAATGTGTTCGTTATACATCTATTATCAAGAGAAAATTCCTCCAACAAAAATTTCTTGTGTTTTACTTGTTTTGCTGTGTTTGTGAGAAGCAAACATAATTTCTTTTCTATTTTGTTTGCCAAATGTGTTAGGGGCAGGCATTTAGATAAACTCATATATCAAGAAAATGGCTGGATTTTTGATAAACTCGTATATCAAGAAAGTGTCTGCATTCAATCTTTGCCAGGTATGAATATGATATTTTTAAAGAGCATTGGGACCGTGCTGTGGTCAATTTACAGTAGAAGGTTTTGAAACCCAAATTGCTGCAATGTGAAAAGTGCAGGACCTGAGGGGGCTCCTCTAAATTATGCTAGTAGCAGAAACTGAACCAAAGATCATCTGCTTTTTCCTACAGTTGTCCTTCAAGCTCTAAGCTGATGGCCTGACATCAGGCAGTAAAACAGAAAGAGACAGAGCTGAAGGAAAGAGAAGGAAGGAGAGTCACAGAATCATCAGACTGACTTTATCACAAAGATGGTGGCTGATTTTGTGCTTAGAGTTGAGGCTATCAAAGGTTTCCTAGAAAGGAAAAAAAATCCCAGACTTTTACAAGAGATCAATAGAAACACTGTAAAAAGGATGAGGATCAGCTGGAGGAGAAGCTGATGGTCCTTGAGAGCTAGAGGGCAGCCAGGGTAAAATGAAATTGCAGAAGAAAAAGGATGATGAAATTAAGAAAACACTTGGTTGAAACCCAAAACCAAGAGATAGAGGACAATGTGCTCATTCCAACATTTGGTTGCAAAGTGCAAAGGCTAGAATCTAGATTGAAGATGGAAAGAAAATAGACCATTAGACGTAGCTAAACATATAATTATCTAAATCTAAGCTAATTTTTGAGACTGATCTTTGAATCAGTGAATAGAAAGAGCCACCTGCAGAAGACAGCTTGATTTCTTTGTCTTGTACAGGAGTTTTAAGATTGAATCCTCTTACCATTGATCATAGAGATGACCAGTTGAAGCTTGGATAATTGCTTACTATGTCTCTGATTTGCAATATTAAGGAAAAACTCAAAAGGATGTTGCTCCAGGCAAGTGAGAATGATTTACTTATTATGTTCTCAGAAAAAGACCCCAAACCAGCATGATCCAGAAACTGGAGTCACAAACAGAATGAACTCTTTAGAAAGCGTATTTTGTAAAAGAATTGGTTTCTTTTCTGGACCTGGAGGGACCCAAAATGTGCTACTGGGAGAGTGAATAACAGGTGAGTCTCACTTAGAGAAACAATTCCTATCTGGTGAAGCTCAGCTTCCTGCAGAATGCTGAAAAAAGATTGTTGCAGTGTTTACACTCTCACTGAAAAAAAAACCCCAAAAAATTATTGTGTCCGTCTTGCAATATTCTTAGGCTGGTACAAATATTCCAAGGGGCAATAGTTTTATATGTCACTAGATGAGTGCTAAAATAATACAGAGAAGAGGAGGAGGTGAGGACATGTAAGGGAAACAGCATGGAGGCACCAAGGTCAGTGGAGAAGGAGAGACAGGAGGTGTTCCAGGCACCAGAGCTGAGATTCCTCTGCAGGCTATGATGATGAGCATGGTGAAGTTGCTGTGCCCCTGCAGCCCATGGGCATCCATGAAGGATGCAGAGATCCACCCACAGCCCGTGGGGGAGGTGGCCATGTCAGAATGGGTGAATGTCTGGGGCAGGATGTGATGCAGTGGGAGACCCATGGAGAGAGAGGGTCTCCCTCTGGAAGAGCCTTGCTGCCAGGCTGGAGCAGCCTGTCCTTGGAGCACTGCACCCCATGGAAGAGTGACCCACATCACAGAAGTTTTGGGAGGCTTGCTGGCCCTTGGGAGGGACTCACGTTGCAGCAGGTGCAGTTTGGCTGCTGCTCATCAGAGTAGACCCACGTTGGAGAAGTTCAAAGAGAACTGTCTACCATGGGAAGGGACCCCATAGCCTCACAGGAGAAGGACTCTTCTCCCTGAGCAGCAGAAGAAAACCTCAGGTGACAAACTGACCAAAACCCCCACACCCTGTCTCCCTGCACTTGTCGGTGGGAAGGAGGGAGGGGCTGGGGACAAAAAGGTGCTTTAAGGGCTTATTTTACTTCTCATTATCTTCCTCTGATTCTGTTAGTAATAAAGTTGCTTTGAAGCCTTAAGTCGAGCCTGTTTTGCCCTTGGAGTGTTTTCTCCTGGTCCTTATCTCAACTCATGAACCCTCTGCTATTTTTTTTCCTCTCTGCTGCCCAGCTGTGGCAGTGGAGAGTGAGCGAGCGACTCTGTCGGGTGCCTGGTGCTGGGCCAGTGTCAAACCACGACAACAATGTATACAGAAATATATTCTTTGTTTCCAGCACCTTTTGTGTGCTTTGGTTCATCAGTTTGCATGCCAGTCTAGCATGAACCAATATATTCATGCAACTGATAAATCAATCCCTCTAGACATTGGAATTCTTTAAGCACACTTTCAGGTATAGCTTGTGTTCAATTTATAGCAACCTGCCACTCTAGAAACAGTGCAATCAGCATCCTATTTAATGGACTCATTTAACTAGGATTCTCTCTCTTTCTAGTTGTTTTCTTTTTACAGAGAGGAAGTCATCCTTGACAAAAATAAAAAGGAATGGACAGTCTGCATTTACAAAGTTTGAATAGCACTTTTTCAATGATTAGTTTGATCACCTACTTAATAAAAACAATATGGCTAGTATTGTCCTAAGTCTGAAGGTGACCTTTCCAACATTTTAAATAAGAGAGATGATTTATGGTGATGCATCCCATCCTATTACACTTTGACACATATAAATGATGTGCTGAAATTCTATAATGCATTAATTTGCTCATGCTATCTGTAGATATTGCACTATTATACTTGCACTTCTATACTACCCTAATATAAAATTTATTTAGAAATCAGCTTAATTAATAGTAAAACAAACAATGAATGCTTACTTCTTTAATAAAACAAAAAAATTTAAAAGAACATGAATAGATATAAATAAAATATTTCACATTGGATTGGAAACTTTTATTTCCCTTAAGTATTTCATTGTGACAGAATTTTAATAATTGCATTAAAATGTTGGACCTCAAATTCCTCACAGACATTTACAAACATCAGGAAAAAAAAAGGTATCATGATATAGCATTCTATTTCTTCTTTCCTTTCTTCCTTTCCTCCTCCATTTTCTGAACTATGAAATAAATACATCTGCTGCAGAACTACAGGACCAGAGCATGGCTGAGGTTGGAAGGTGTCTCTGAAGGTCGTCTTTTCAACCCCCTGCCCTGCCCAAGCACGTCTACCTAGAGCTGGTGGCCTAGGACTCTAGTTAGTTTTTTAATATCGACAACCTTCATGGCCAATCTGTGCTAGGGCTCAGTCACCCTCACAGTAAAATCTGAGGTTTATAAATGTACAGATACCGTACATGTTGTCAGGAGAAATTTATGTGGATCAGCATAGTTAGGTTTCATTGCAGGATTTTTTAAAAATCTGCTTTCATTTGTCCTTTAGCAGAAAGAATATCCCTGGGTTTTTTCCTCAGTGTGTGTATTTTCTGTGATTCACAAAATTTAGCTGCAACTTTGCTGTGAAAAAAAACCCCACTGAACATGACCACCTTCCTCTTGATTCCTGAAGTCTCCCTGTATATTTTTTAGCTGAAAAGCCTGAGTGTTACCTTATGGTTTTGGAATTTATGGATGCATGAGATGCCTGCCTGTCTGCTTGTTTAGTGAGTTAAGGGGGTGACAAGATTGCCTGGGATGCTTTCTGTAGGCTCAGAGCTGTTGCAGCTATAGGGACACAGTGATTAAAATTACAAAGGTCTTCAGTCGCTTGGTTCAGAGGACAAGGTAAGACTTTTTCTGTGACAGAACACTGGGTTGTTTTTCTGTTACTTTTTTTTTGCTGTAGCAGTTATTTCTGTATGGTTGCATGTGGGTTCTGGAAAATGTTTCCTCCCCCTTTAGCATGGCAGGGACCAGCAGACAGTTTTCCTTCTTTGCCACATGGGGTATGGGTTGCCTGCTAGGATCATCTAGGCATAACTCAATTCATTAGTCCCCTGCTAATGTAACTAATGTTGTATTTCAAGTGGCAGCCTGTGCTGAAAGACTTTACATAACACTGTTTGAAGAATTCTTTTCTACCTTAACAATTAACATATGTACAACATAACTTCTCAATTTTTATACACACCTGACCTCTGTAGTTTTTATGAACTCTCATATTACCGTTTACAAAATCCCCAAAGTTTCAATATATTGAAGAAAGAGTTGTATGTTACAGTGATGTATTTTTAAAATCTTATTTACAGATACGATGGGGTGGTCTTTCCCATCAGAGATGCTGTTTTCTCTCGGAAATACTGAATTAGTTGCATTATTCTATCTTTGCTCTACCTGATTTTGATTTCTGTTACTCAGAAGAAGGGAGTTTTAACGGGATATTTAAGAATCTGTCCGACAATTGCACAGGAGTCTGTATATACAGTTTTTCCAGTACAGTAATTTGCTGTACATATGTAAGAAAGCTGTTCATACAAATATTCCAGTATACATCATCAAACAACTGTAGTCTTAAACTATATTTGAAATGGAGATGCTAAAGATTGAATATGGATTCCTGAAGTGTTATCTGCCTTATAAAGACACCCCTCTCCCCCCCAAAAAAAGTAATTAACATTTAGTAACCTAGTGAATCTGTTCTGTTTCATCTGTAAAAGAAGAATGCATTTGGATAAAATTCCTTTCTGATAATGTCCTAGAAACTAGTTTATTGGCATTATGAAAAACAAAAATATGTTGCTGCTTTTTCTTCAAAATGGTTATACATAAGTTGCTGATCTCCAATATTTTCTTTTCCTTTTTTTTATGTGAAAAAAACCTTGTGAAAGTTTTACAGACTGAGACACTCTAAGCATCCAATGAGAATTAAAATGGGACTAAGAGCAACTTCATTCCAGTTTTATCATTAACCTAATAAGTGACCTTAAATATCTTCCTTTCTCTTCAATTCAGGGAATTATATCTCTATCAGATATAGAGATATCAGAGAATTCAGAGAATTTATATCTCTATCTGATTAAACCCATGAGAATTCTTTTGTTTATAGTGTTCATTGAGATCTCTGCAAAATAAAAAATTGATCAGAGAATAAATATTATTTTGACATTTATTTTCTAGGTTCTAGGTTGTGCCCCTCCATCAAAGATTGGTTGAATCCCTTCGTGTAGCCAGCAATGCACAGTGAATCATAATATTTAGTTCCATTCTTTTCTTTTGCTTGTCTATTGAAGTATATTCATCACTTCTCATTTTTCCTTTGAATTACAAGAATTAGAGAAAAACACTGCTATTGTATACAATATTGTGATTGTGGTGCCTTTTGTGGTATCCTTCCAGGTATACACATATTAAGACAGTTTTATGTCAGACCTGGCTGTGAAGGTTAATTTATCTTACTGAAGTCCAGGTATCTACAGCAAAGATATCTACATTGAGTTATCTTCCTAAATGGCTTTTTTTTTTTTAGTCAGGAGATATAAAGAATTTAAAGGCATGTATCATTTGAGCTGTTTTAAATGTCACCTTGAGGATGAGAAGAATTGTGCTCTGGGCATGCCTATTTTTTTTCACGGATGGAAAAGGGACTGACTAGTCCTAGCATCTGCACTAAATCAGATGAATCTCTCTTTGTGTGAAGGGCAGCAAAGCTTGTAAAGTGTCTAGAGAGTAAATCCTATGAGGAGCAGCTGAGGGAGCTAGGGTTGTTTAGCCTGGAGAAAAGGAAGCTCAGGGATGACCTTTTTGCTCTCCACAGCTCTCTGAAAGGAGGATGTAAGCAGATGGGTTTTGGTCTCTTCTCCAAGGCAACAGGACAAAAGGAAATGGCCTGAAGTGGCTCTATGGGAGGCTCATGTTGGTAAGGAGGAAGAATTTCATCACTGAAAGGATGGTTAGACAATGGAATGGACTACCCAGGAAAGTTGTGTAGTCACCATCCCTGGAGGTGTTCAAGAAATGACATGGAACCCAGTGCTATGGACTAGTTCATAGGTGGTCAAAGGCTGGAATTAAGAACCCTAAAGATCTTTTTTCAACTTAAATGGTCCTGTGAAACACACAGCATCACTTATCTGGAAAGTATAATATTCAAGGGAGGCTCAGCAATACATTTAATCTGAGGGTCACAATCCCTGTGAATTAATTAAGATATTTTTATGCAATTAAAACTGTTAAAATAAACTAAAATAAAAATAATAAAATAAATATAACTAAATGTATAAAAATAATAACTGGTTAAAATAAATCTGTTATAGAATAATTTAATCAGCTGTATCCTACATCTGGCTTTAGATGTTTCTGTTCTACAGTGAAACATTTCTACTGGCAAAGTGTCACAGTCAAGAAACATAGTAAACAACAGCCAGTCAATTCACTTTTCGTTTTGGGACATTTTGTATAGCACCTAAAAGAAAAATTAGGACAGGATAAAGAATGAAAAATATTAGTATTCAGCTTACCATTCTTCTGTGGCTGAAGAGTTCCTCCATTTTTTATTGATTCTGCTTCTTTGAAGGGGAGATGAAGCTGAAGAAGCTGTAATTGGAAGTGCCCCAGTTACATCTGGAATCTGTCAGAAGTTCACCTGCTAATCATATTGCTTAGAGCTGCAGCCTGCCGGTCTATAGCCTCCTCCCTTGGGAGCTTCTTGCCTTTGTGGTCTGTAGGTCGTTGTGATTTACAGGTAATTTCCAGATTCAGTTCAAAGAGCAAGTTAAGGTGTAGACAAGTCTGAAATGGCACAAATTTCCCTTCTGCAGATATTAGCTGGAGGTGTCTTCAGGTGTTCTTGTCATGTTTCCACTGAAATGACCAACAGTGAGCCAAGTTTTACAACCAAATAGAACCAAGAAGAAGGGTTTATTTCATTGATTATTAGAAAATTGGCAGAAATTATTTATTCTTCAATTTTAATAAAAACTCTCTTCCCTTATTTATGGTTAGCACTCAAGACAACATGAAATTCAGATCTCAAGCTTCATTTCGGTACACACCAGTCCTTTTAAAACCTCAGACAAATTGTCCCTCTGTATGTATATAAAAAACCCTTGTTTGTGACTCAATGGCTTCCAGCTTTCAGCTTCATCTAAAGCAAGAATGGATAGTTGGCTTTGACAGAAGCAAATATCAAATGACAGGAAATAATAGCTTGGGAAGAAAGCAAGAGAACATTTCTCTATCAGTTTTAAAGGGAGAAGAAAGCTGGAAAAATTATTGTCAACAGATTAATGGAATTTTGCCTATGACAATATTTTTATGGCTTAATTGCATTGTTTGTAGCTGTATATATATATATATACAGATATATGCTTGGAAATCCATACGCACAGTGCTGTAATCTATTATTTTTCACTTGGGTCATGTGCTATACAAAGCAGAGTTTATTCTTTCCTCTTCCCTCTTCTGTATTAATAAAGCTCCCATTTCCTATTGTTTCTTCTATTTTCTTTCTAAAGGATTAGATTATTTTTATTAATGAGCCTGAAATTCAAGTCCTACCAGTCTTTCTTGTATATCATTGAGTAGATGAATGTCTATATTTTTGTTAGCATATTTATGAAGTGTTGATTTTGATGCTCATTTCAGTGATTAATCATTTGGTGATCTAGGTCTAAACAAACACACTCCTTGCCTGTAAGAGCATATTTTCTGTCTGCCTCCCAACAACAAAAATGACTCACTCACATAAAACTATTGCTTATGTTTTCCAAACTAATCTGAAATACAGGAATCTTTCAACACAATGATTAGCAAAAGAGGTTACCCTGTAAGGGGGAAAAATAAATCACTGAAACTGACTGTTCCATGCAGAGCATCCTTTAAAAGCCCAAATAGAATCTGAGCCAGTTCTAGCAGAGAGCATTCTAAGCTGAAGATTATGCTGTTATCATATCATGCACTTGAGAGTCTCTGGTAGAAAACTTTGGGAACAATTACTCACTGATTTATAGAGAGGATATTAATGTCTTTCAGAAGATGCAGCAAAAGTGTTATTGAGTCTCAAGAATCTAAGTTTCCATTGAAAAATAAGGAGCTTCCAGTTATCCTCATTAGAATGCAGAAGAGGTATAGGTAACAAACTGAAAAATTTCAGAACCATGGCTCAGGATGATAACATTAATATGGAAAGGCTTTCTTAGTTCTCTGAAATTAAATTCTGCACAAATCTAGAAGACGTAATCTAGAGAATAGAAAATTTGAAGTAAATATATGATTCTGGGAAAAGTAGTTCATGAAAAAGAAATAAAAGTAAAGTATAAAGAATAAAAAATGTACTTTGGATAGTAGTGAATAACAATAGGTGCTGAACATCTGTCAAAAAGATGGAACTAAAGGTGTTCAGAGATAATATACCACCGTGAATAAGTTTTCTCTATGCAGGTAATCATTAACATTGAAATCTAAAAAAACCCAAAAATACACTCCATAAAAAAAAACCCCAACCTACAGCAGCATCAACAAAAATGTAGAATATAGCACTCCTAGGTAGGTGT
Organism: Argya squamiceps; assembly: GCA_037834095.1. Lineage (NCBI taxonomy): Eukaryota > Metazoa > Chordata > Aves > Passeriformes > Leiothrichidae > Argya > Argya squamiceps. The sequence continues at coordinate 70,365,659 of JBBMKD010000145.1, forward strand.
TTTATTCACAGCTGTGTTTAAATAGTATTTTTTCCTAAGGCTTTTTCATGCCCACACAAGTCATTCTCCAGCTACATCCTTCTCCAATTGTGTGTGTGGTTTCCACACAAAAACCTGCAGCAGCAAGTGAAATTTGACCTTTTGTTCCATGTTCCTTTCAGACCCATAACACGTGGGGGAATTTGTTCCTAACCAAACTTGAAAACATATCTCTGAATTAAAAATGAAACAAAACAACAGTGAAAAACAACATCTTCTTGCTTTTTAATTTAACAACTCCTCCCCCAAAGCAACAGAATAATGTTATCAAAGCTTAATGTTTTAATTAAAATTTCTATTGTTATAATTAACATCTCTATAAAGCCAAAAAAAAAGGAAAAAATTTGTTTTACATATATAACTTTCAATACTGACCTTTAGATAACAGAACTAACTATGCTGTGCATTTTCTTTTGATATAGCTGTGTTTGTTCTCTCTCTGGATGTTTTGCTGTTTAAGGTACAGATACTTCAAGTCTCTTCTAGAGTGCAGCATGCTAATTTTGTAAATGTGGCAGAGAAGTTTAAATCCTACTAAAGGTAGGTTTTTAATTAGATGGGTAGTTTCTGACCATGCCTAGTGGTTGCTACAGCACAAATTCAGAAATCCATATGTGGATGAAACACTTGTCTCCTTTAGAAGGTACACCATGGGCATACCAAATAAAGTCTGGAGGAACTTTTTTCAGCAATGTAAGTGAATTATTCATTAAGCCATTTGATTGTCCTAGGAATATTTGGAATATAGCATTCCAAGGGACTAGGTGGTTGGTATAGCTAAACAATCCCATGTTTTTGTTTGTCTGATTGACAGGTTGAGTTTATGACCTTGGGTGTCATTTTTCTTCATCACAATTCACAGAAGTAGCCTCAGCCCACTTGGTTAATTTTATTCAAAACAAGCTGTAGCTTGGAATCTGTCATTTTGTGCAGCTAATCAGGACCCTCAGAGGAAGGAAAGGATGAGCTTGATTAAGATTGCAGATTGAATTTGAGACATTTTATCTTCATTTCCTCCCTCTGTGACTTCTGGTATTTCTGTCATAACCTTCTGCAAATATTTTGACAATACAATCTTGCTTAGTCCTCTGCTCTTTAAAGGAACTGATATTATTCCATGTAGCTAGATTGCAATTATTTTGGTGAATAATTGCTACTTCTTTTTTTGTTGTTATTGTTGCATTTAGACTCTAACACAATAGGACCTCTGTGTGGGTTTTTTGTTTTTGTTGCTTGGGTTTTTTAAAAAATACAATACTTACATGGTATCAATCCTATTCCACACTTGCACATTTATAATTGGCCAGATCTTGACTCAGCATTCTTTCATAGTTCATAGTTTATTTGATTTTTCATATCTGAACTAAAATCTGTACCTGATTTCTTCTCACAGCTGGAGATTATTACTGTTCTCCCTGCTGTAAAAAGACTGACATAGATCCAAAGCTATCCCATGGGAAGAATTGCACTAAAGTAGAAAAAAGTCATAATTCCCCCGATTAAACAAACCTTAGGGCATTAATAAACTGTGCAGATTTTGAGGGGTGTAATGTCAATAACCTTATCCCTGTCTGAGGATGGACAAGGCACATCCCCATTCAACTTGTTACCAGAGCCAGGAAGGGATGCCACAGGAGTGAGAGCAATTAGAGAAATGTAAGCTAATAGATTCAGTATTTGAGGGAAAGCAATTTAATTTGGAACCATCTCTCTGCTGGAGGTAACTGTTGCTGTAGGGAGCCCAGCTGCAGGAAAGAGGTTTGATGCTGGATTGTGGCATACCCACTAAACTGAGCTTTTGTGTTTGCGCTGACTGTGGTACAGGGGATGTGGCAGCTATTTCCATAACAGCACAGCTTATTCCTGGCAGATATTGAATAAACTGTGACTTCTGCCAGAGCTTTTTCCTGTGGAATTCAATTTAGACCCCATCATGAGTGTGAGCAGGTGATTTGGCTGACTCTTCCTGTGGAGATTAACTAGTTACATTATAGTGCCTGGATACTTCCAATGGGATCAATCAGGGTATGTTAATTGCACCAAGATAATTTTAAAGTGGTGTAATGGGAAATTTGTTAACTTGGGAGAAATGCTATATTTTTAACAGTAAGGGGTATTGTTATTATTATTCTTTTGAACAGGTGGTCTAACAGCATGGAAGGAACCATGCCGCTGACAACAAGAGAAAAGAGAAGGATGCAGAGAAATGAACCAGCAGGAAGTTCAGAGTTTGTTTGGATAATTTAAAAAACTTATTAGTAGATGGCTCGTCTGCACCAAGAAATACAGTATGCTCAAATTGAAGGGATTGCAGCAGGACTTTATATTGCTTTCTCAATTGCTTCACTTCTTTAACTTCAGAAAGCTCTAACAGAGAGGAAAACCTTGGATGGTGACATTTCAGACAGTATTATAAGTTGTAAAAACTGTTCATTTAAAAGGAAAAGAGAAAAAAATGGTTAATTGAGACACTCAGGAACTGCTGGTGATGCTCTTGTTATGCCTGATCCTGTCTTCTTAAAACTGAGAACTGACAAAAGAAGAGAAAACCCAATATCAAAGTTAATTTATTCATCTGACGCTGATTGCTATGAGTACTTAGCTACTCAGAGAATGGCAGCCTTCATCCAGGGCCTCTGCAGCAACTCCCATTGATTAAGGTAAAACAAGTTTCAGGGATAATGGGACATTGTTGAATACAGGCTCTGATAGAAGGTGAAAGTTGCTCATGGTAAGAAGTGGAGGAGAATAGATGAGAAAAGGTGCTTAAGAAGCAGAGAATCAGAAGCTTTTACAGATAGAAATAGAGAGGAATAGAGATAGAAATAGAGAGGAATTGCAAAATTAGGTCACTATTGGAAAATATTAGATGCTCCACAATAAACTAGGGCTTAGCCCTGTGTTTGTTTCTGTGGAGGAAGCAGCTTTGGGTTAGCCCCAGAGGGAATTGCAGTAACTGCAAAGGACAGACAGAAGTGAATGTGTACTATGGCTAACTTCTCAGCTAGTGTTACAACTGCTAGAAGAAGGACAACAGGGAATCTCTTCCCATCTCAGTCCCTTCTTTTCCTAGCTATATCGTAAAGGACAGATTTTCCCTCCTTGCTGTCTTGTAGAAAATTTATTCTCCAAGTTCTGGGAGTGTTTCTAACTGTAAACCCTGGTTGGAGGTACTACTGCTGCTTCCACTCAGATGTGAATTAAGTGCTTCTAACTGTGGATTAGGAAGAAGCTTAAAATAAGCTCTCTCCATTACATTTTTTTTATTATCCGGTTCAGAGAGACCTTTTTTTCAGCAGGCTCATTATTGCAAATCCAGCGCTGAGGTGATCAATTCACTCCATATGTGTATATTGACCTTGGGTACCCCTGGTCCAGGATCATGGGTTCCACTTTGGCACCTTAGCAGTTAGCTGACACAAGGCAGGGTAATGTGGTGTCAAATACTTGCAGAACATTTCTTGGAAGAAAGTTATATATGTGGAAGGTTGGACATGGAGAGGGGAGACTAGCAGTTCTGAGACATGAAAGGAGTGGGATTGCTGCTGCTGTTCCTTTTCCTGCTTCATGCCACAAAGCTGTACATGGGCTATTGCTCTGTGACATATCTTTCTGCTAGTTCAGCCACTGAACAAACAATAAAGCAAGATGTACACATGGCACAACAGACAGTTGAGCGTATGGTTCTCAGAATAAAATAAATAGCACAGATTTTAGAATAAGTTGGGTAAATTTAGAAAGTAAATTAAAACAACAGAAAAAAGTATTACTGTCTGATTTAATCTATTCATTTTTCACACTATCAAAATAAATGGTAATTGCACAGTAGATACTATCAACAAAAATAATAATTTTAATAAACCCTTAAGTCCATGCTGGATCATAGGAATTTCTGGAGACTTTTTTAAATGCAGGATAGCAAGTTTATGTAACTAGTTCAATAACTAGTTTATTAATATTTCTGTCATTGCCTTTTGTCTAGGTTGGCTATTTTATTTGTAGGGATGCAGCACAATTGGTGCAGTAATGTGACCATATGCAAAGTGATTGGAAAGAATAAGGGTATTTTTTTCTTCACATACATTATTTGCCTTTAGAGGGACAAGTAGGGCAGAGTCAAGGAGGAGATGCAGAGTGGGCTGGGGCCAAGAAAATGACAAATATGTCCTGCTTTATGAATGCAATGTGTGAATGGCAGAGCTGGTCATTAATCACTGGAAATAGGGAGGGACATTTCTAACAGAGGATTTTTATTTATTATGTTTATTCAACTTTTAGAATATTTATCTTATGAGGGGGTAGTCACAACTGAGAGTAATAAATCTCATTTATATAAAGATATGATGAAATGTCTATTGACAAGATTATTGAACTGTCCTATAAAACATCTTTTAATAATAAAAAATATTAGAGATTGTTATGACAACCTTAAAAAAATGCAGTGATTAAATGGGGTCATAGAAAAAGTGAAAACAGATCAGAATTTATGAATAAATCAATGGTCTCATCTGTACTGTTGTCTTTATTTATTGGTGTTAATATGTTTGGTTGTTTACTGGAACACAATATATTTCGCACTTCGTGGAAATCTGTGAAAGCTATTCCTCCTCTTATCACTTTCGCAATTTATTCTGAAGAACTACCAATTCATAGATGTCAGAATCTGTCCGTTATCAGAATGAAGGTTCTGTTTCTTGAAATCATAGAATGCAGACTGGGGTATTTTTTGGGACATGTATTTATAATTATCTCAATACTGTTCCTCTAGGGACCCAGGTCCTATCTCTGTGGTAAATCCTAACATTGCCTCTACTCCAATGAATGATTTAACTCTTCCTTCAGGATTGCATGGCAGAACCTTACAACCTGGAAAGCACTGCTTTCTTAATATTTTATTAGAGGTAATTATATTAAACATTGTGCAAGAATATTAAACGAATATTAAATGAAGGTGCTTTAGCCTGGAGAAAAGGAGGCAAAGGGAAGGACTTGTTGCTCTGACAACTCCTTGAAAGGAGGGTGTAGCCAAGAGAGGATCAGTCTCTTCTCCCAGTCAACTTACAACAGGACAAGAGGAAATGGTCTCACACACTGCCAGGAGAAATTCAGGTTGGTAATCAGGAAGAATTTCTTCACTAAAAGGATGGTTAGGCATTGGAAAGGGCTGCCCAGGGAGGTAGTGGATTCACTGTCCCTGGAATTGTTCAAGAAAGGACTGGACATGACACTCAGTACTGTGGTTTAGTTGACAACTTGGTGTCCAGTCAAAGGTTGGAATCAATGATCTTGGAGATTTTTTCTAACCTTGATGATTCTATGATTCTATTCTATTCTGTAGTTCTTTGAACTATCTGGTTTATTTGATCCTTCATAGGCATTAATCTGATGAAACGTGAAACAGTACAAAACAATAAAAATATATACCTAGAAGGGCACAGCAGTGTATGACCTTATCAAATGTGTGGAAATTGACCTTATCAAACAGGTTAAGCATTCTTCCATTATTCCTGGAGGCTCTTCTGAATTAGTTATTGTAGTCATTTAACATTTCATTTTGCTATGATGCTGTAGTTGTCCACATCATGACCCATGAGAGTTCCTTGACTAGCAGGTACATGAACTATGGAGACTGGGATTCTCAGGGTTCCATAATACACAAGGTCACAGAAGTCTGTGTTTCTGAAAATGTCTTTATTACAAGTACAAAACAACTCTTATTGAAACCAAATACATGGTGTGTGCATGTATATATATATATATCTGCAAAATTACTACTAGGAGAGCAATGAAATTTATATATGTGTGTGTGTGTATATATATATATTACTAGAGTAGAGCAATTACTGAGTTCCAACTATGGAACCACATTTATGCTAATGATTATTGGCTTGTGTGTGTGTGTCCCATAAATGTATCTCACAAGATGTTACTGCTACAGCATTCACCAAAATGTTCCAACCTTTGAAGGAAAAAATTGTCACTTCAGTGATTATGCCTGTCCTGGTGTCATGGAGTGCAGAGTCACGCAGGCATCCCCAGCAAGACTCTGATCTGTCCGGAGACCTCGTGCAGGTCAAGCACTGGAAAAAATGTGCAGAGAAGATCTCTTTGAGTAGGAAGCAATTTACTTTTTGTACTTTTTACTGTAGATATGTAAATGGGTGCACATCAACAGTTACTGAAATAATTATTGGTGCTTCCTGTATTTCTGGGAGATCAGTTCATTATCACAGTTTCTTTGTCCTGGACCTATCAAGGTTTCTTTGTTCTGCCAGCTACTCCTCATCACAGAGGTGTTGGATGAGCTTATTAGAGATGTCTTGGAACTCCAGCTAAAGATATACCCTTTTTTTGTCTGTATGTTTAGCAGGTCACCATTGTGGTTGCTGTTAAGAGGTGTATGAGTGAAATTATTTAAATTCTTAAACAACAATTTTATTCTTTAGTGAGAAATTTAATTGATTGTAATCTTCAACAAATATGAAAGTAGTAAAATAGTGATCCTGACACCTTAGAAATACAACTGAGTACTCAGTTTTATAACATTTTCTTTTCTATATTTCTAGTATCAAGACTCAGAAGACCTCTGTGTAGGCAAGTTAAAAGAACATTTCTGCATAAAAAACCCAGTGATTTGTTTTGGTTTTGTACAGAAAGATATAGAACTTGCAGTAGATTTTTAGTCTGAATTATAAAAGTACTTGATATTTTTTTTCAGTGTGGCACAATATTAATTCTAACTGTTTTCATACCATTTTTAATTCTATCTGCTTTCATACCCTTTTCAGAGACTGGAAATCAGAGAGATGTTAAGTGAGTGTCCAAGACCATTGAAATTACCCTATAAACTTTAATTTTCTGGGTATTTGGTCATCATCCTCTTTTTATTCTCCCTTCCTCCCCAAAATCCATATGTAGTGCGATATCCATGCCAGTCAGAAATGATTTGCAAAAAATAAAAGGTTTTTGTCACTTTAAAAAGAATATTTTAAAATGTTCAAATGTTTTAAAAATGTTTATGTATTCAGTGATATTATTATATTTACCAGGTGTATTGCAGGGGCCAATAAGGCACCATAGCAGCATATCAACATTCTCTAAAAAGTAAGACCAGATGGTGAATTAAAAAACAAAAACAAAAACAAAAACAACAAAAACACAAAAAAAACCCCCCACCATAAATTTTGGAGCATTTTAGTGAGAAATTGTAATTCCAGTTCCACCCTGCAGGGTCATCCATCTTTTCTTGTTCAGCTAACCAGCCATGTAGTACTCTGAATACTCTGAAGACCAATATTGGGGAAAGCTCTCCTTCAGTGCTGAGGAATCTATGTATGTGCAGTTATGAAGGAATCATTGTGAGCCAGCAGGGAAAACAGGATGGGTAAAATAAAGGTTTGTCCAACAACAGCACAAATGATTGCCACCTAATTCTTCATAAACTTGTGTGTTGGTGGTCCTCTCTTTGAATAAGGGTATTAGGTGTGGGATCTCTCATTATTCAGAAAATATACTTATTTCCTTAAAACTAAGTAAAATACTGGACTGAGAAAATGTATTGAAGGGAAGTGAAGACATCCTAGTTTCAGTGCACGTTAGGAAACACCTACAGCAGTAAGGTAGAATAAAATATTTAAATATATATATATATATATAGTCTCCATGTGCCCTTATGGTGGACTTTTACAAAAAGGAGAGGGAATTTCATCAGGAGACAAAAAAGTCAGTATCAGGTATTAATCCCATTTACTCCCCCAGTACTCAGTCTCTTTTGCTCCTTTGCGTTTCTAATCCACACTGCATCTGCTCCCTGCCTTCATTGTCAATGCCTAAAAAGCAAGGTAGAAAGTGCCAGTGCTCTAACAGTATTAAGAGTTTTTGCCCCAAAAGACACAGTCCTGGACACCTAATGCTACTGCCTAATGCTTCAGTCACCTGAGGAACAAAAACAAGGAGAAGATATCAAGTTTTCTCTGGTACTGAGATGACAGGCTGTAAGCCTTTCTTCAGCTCTTCGTGGTGACATTGTGCACTTGAACTTCAGCCAACCAAAAGACTTAAATATTCTTGGAAATGACAAGGAACGAATGTCAATAAACATGACAAAATCACATTGGAAATGCATTGTGCTGTATCATGTGCATTTAGTTTCTTTTTTCCTGCTGAGAATTAGAGTTATTATATCCACAAGGCAATTATATCTTTTTATCCAGAGTGTCCCGATGAATATCTTTGTTGGTAATATGTAGCAATCAGTATCAAAGCAGTATCATACCATACATATCATAGTAGAAAGATAAAAAACTCAAAAGCAGCAAATTTTCTACACTGTAGAAGTAAAAGTATTGATTATAGGTACTTGGTTTTTGGCCCAAATTGTGGCTGCTAAGTACCAAGTTACCATTTTTCTTGTGCTTTTCTCATCCCTGCTACACCTTCCTGCATGCATCCAAACATTCACAAACAGAAAAAGTGATAGCTCAAAAAAGCCTTCCAGAAACAATAATGGAAAGAGTGAAAAATTTCAGCCCTTTTCCAGTCCACATTATTTAGCAATTAAGTTGTAAGCTCCCTTCTCTTTTCTTTTTAATACTTAAATATTTCAGTAGGCTTTGGATTATGGAAGAAACCCTACCAACCAACCAACAACAAGAGAAAAACCAAAAACTCAACGCAGCATAAAACTAAAGGGAAAAAAATTGAATTGATAAATGGATTAGATCAAAGTGAATAGATCAAAACCCATCTCTTAATCCTATCCTGCAAATTAGAGGCCTCAGCTGAGAAGGAACTCCACTGACATTTCAGAGTTTTAAAATGTGGGGTGTTAGAGATTGCATGTGGGAACAGACTAGTAACAAAAGCTTCAAATGTGATTCTGTGGATTTATTTGGAAAAAAACTCACCAAACTCCAAGTTCACAAATGTCTGCTTTACAAGTCCTGCTATATTTATGTTACAGCCTCAAGTATTAAGCTGATACAGGGATTGCTAATCATCAGCTATCTGAAGTGACTGGAAGTCTTGAAATGCTCCATTCACATGGGATTCTAAAGAAATACTAGCAATATTCTGAAGAAAAGATTCAAGCTGCAGAGTTATGGTGCTTGCATTTCACTATGTGTCTTTTGTACAACAGTGTGGCACAATTAGCCAGATTGCAAAGCAAAGTCAGATACACGACACACTACAGAAACCAAATTCTCTCAGTTCTTACAGGTTTTTCAGCTGACTATTCTTATTAATATATGCCTTTCTAAATTTTCCTTCTGTAGTCATAAGCTCATAGTCCTTGTAATGCTGTAAATATTAAGACAGAATGAAAACCACAAATGGGAGAAGCATGATTATAGGGAATAAATGAGTAACAGAAAACACAAAATTGTTTTTTGTACTGAAACCATAAAATAACCTATAAGCTATGCAAAAAAAAAAAAATCTGAATCTCTATATGAAATTTCTATTAAATTCTGAAATCCTGCTTAAATATGCAAAAAGGATTTTGGTGCAAATTTTAGGTAAAAGTGTCTAATTAAATTTCTGTACAATTTCTTGCTTTTAAATAAGGGTGACATCATCACTATTGCTAACACTCTGGAGGGGATGAACATCTGGTCAACATGGAGAGGAAATGAACACTTCTGTGAAACTCCATTTTCATCAGCCTGCAATACTTTGCAGTATACAAGGAAATTACAGTGGTGCTCTTTAATATGCCAATAATGGACAGTGCTCACAGAGATTTTTATGTCAAGCAATTTCCTAAGAAAACGAGCAAGAAAATTTTGGTTTATAAAACACTTAATCACTTTATCTGGTTTTTTCAGTGCATGAATGATTTAATGGAATTTAGGCTTTAAAACTGCACCAGTGAGAAACCACTTTAGAGTCCAGGGAAAAATGGCATTGTCACTATGTCAGCAAAATAGATATGTTTTTCATAACCTGTACTTCAATTCAAACTAACTATTTGTGTGTATACAGGATAATTTATCAAAGCTGAATCCTTCTGTACAGGAAAATTCTGTGCAGGCAGAATCTCTGCCTCATTTGTACCATTTCCACTATCTGGAAACTTTCAGAATCTAGTCAAGTAAATGTAAAATATCCTTAATATAAGCATTTATAATAATCTAATTTTCTTCTATTGAGAGTTATTGCATGCAAAGTTCAGTACACACTATTGATCTCATCTAAGTTCAAATTAAATAAAAATTTCTACAATTATTATGGTTTTTTAATAGAATTTAAAAAAAATTGATATGGATAATTTTAACATAATAATGAGACACAGAAAATCTTTTGAATTTCTAAGACAAGACAGGCATGAAGGGATTGAAAATTTGCCTTTGAATGCTCCTATCTCTCCAAATTCCCATATATGTAATTTTACTTTTAGATTTTGTCCTGTGTTTCTGTGTTTTGTTCTAAATTAAAACAAAAAAACCAAAAACCAAACCAGCCAAACCCCAGACTGTATATTTTGTTGTATATTTCCATAAATAATCAAAACCTCAGCTCTATTTTTCACTTGTTTTATTTCTTCTCTTTGCTATTTTGGAAATAGTGTATACCTGTTCATATCTTAGTAGTTTATATTTCTTATTTTTTGTTTTAAAGACTAGATCTTAGTTTTGTCCTAAGAAACTACCACCATAAACCCCACCAAATAAATGATTCTTGTATGATAATTTTTCTGTAGAAATTTGCTGGCATTGGTCTGCTTTTATATTCTATAGGAATTTTTTTTGTCAGTCATTTAGTGGATTTAATACTTTAAGTATCTTTTTGTTCAATTGCACATTTCGATAAAGGTACTTTGACAACTTTGGCTGTGAACCATTTTACTTCTGCTTTGCACAGAGGTTCTGTCTGAATTCCTCAGACTGTGGATCAGAAACTTGGCTCACAAAATTTCATTAGTAGTGCAGAAAACTACTATAATTCATCCAAGTGTAGTAAATTCAGTAGGAGTCAATTACTTAATTATACTTAAAAGTGTGATTGAGAGCTGTCTTGCACTGACAAGTTAAAACTTCTCTCATTTTTTAAGTTTTAAGCCCTTTTATTGAGTCAAGAGTTGAGTGGAAATCTCATGTCACATCTAGATCTGTATGGAAAAAACTGGAAATCATATGAATGAAGTATTGTGCATAAATCTTCGTGCTAGATTAAAGAAAGACTTTTAAGAATTATCAATATCTTATTTTCCAAACCCACTAAATGTACAATGATGACATGACACGCTAATGGCTTGTAATACCTTCGGCAGTGCAAAAAATGAACAGCATAATGCATTGAGTTGCATTGTTGACTTACCATTTTTTCATTCATACTTTTTAAATAAATTATAGGTTCTGACTTCTGCAAGTGTGCAGGGTGGCTATTAGTGAATGGTTTTATTTGGTAAAAAATTGTAGCATACAAATGATGGCTGAACAAGATGTTGATCATCAAACTATTATAATGGAATCTATTTATAAAAGTAATTTTAATGTATTCTTGTGTGCTCTGTGCTTATCTTGCTTTTTCTATTCTCAGAGAGAACATGTATTTATAATCATATATTGTCAGTTGATTCAAGGTTAAAGACAATGTTGATTACCACAGAATGCTTGATTTTACAAATCGAAAGTGTATTATGTGTATTGCTCTCTTTAAACATCTTCCTAAAGAAATTGGTGATAAATAGTGATGCAGACTACTCTTTGTGACAAATGCTTCTGTCTCCTTTGACATATTCAGTAGCCCAATTGCCACGTTTTTGTGCGTGTGTGTGAAATACCAGATGTTTCTGAAAATCTTTGGATATGAATGAGTAATCTACTAAAGCTCCATTGTTAGAAATTTTGAATGAACTTTCAATACAAACAATGGAGAATTAGATAAAAATCTCCTACCATTGTTAATAGAAATTTTACATGGAATGTTCTACTCCCATTTTAAAACTTTCCATTTTGCTCCACGAAGTTCCTTGAATGCTAAAATGCTTGGAGTGAATCAAACAACACCTAAAACAAGTATGAAAGAAAGTTAGAAGAGCATAAATTATGCAAACATTTGGTCATAGTACTTAACAGGAAATAAGTAAAGTCAGTCCTCATAAATCTGTTCCTCATGAGAAGAAATTTTGTCTCCTTAATATCTATCCTTTTTCTAGAGCAAGAGGGAAAGTATAGCTTTTATAAAGTGACAACAACAGAGGTTTATTATATATACTATAACACGTATTTTTTGTTAATCTTGATGTTATAACCTTCTGTGCAGCTTTGCCTATTTCCTTTATAATCCATCAGCCACACTTTTTCTGTAATCTTTTGAAATAAAACACAGAACATTAGCTAAAGAAATTACATTATATAAAAAGATACTATCAGATGGAAGACTTCTGTTTTTAATTTACTTTCTGTTGACACAGATTTCTATCTGCTATCGCTTTTCCTTATCAGGCTGACGAAATAGAATTTGAGCAGTGGATACATAGAAAGCTCACTGAATGGCTATCTGTCATAGTCAGAAAAAGTGCTATCTGTCATCAGCAGAGACTTTATTTACTCTTAAAAATGTTTGCCCATATGGAGAATATCAGCCACAGTGTCCTTGTCCTTTGTTTTGATCAGGGCAGTTATTAGAAAAGAGGGAACTCGTGCTAAAATAATCTGCCTTTTTTCTCACAGATATTCTTTAAAATATCCAATCTGTACACTAAACTTAAAACTTCAATATGGAAACAGTCCCAGGAATATTTATTCAAAAAAGAGAATAAAGTGATTATTTTTAAGTATGTTTGTAAGCATGTTTGGCTTGTGCCATTTCCAGAGTAAAGAGGGATTATGTGCTTCAGCAGCTTTAACTACTGTGGTTAAGTATTGGAATCTCAGTATCCTAGATCCTTCTGACATATTAAAAGTAGAACTTCACACAACAATTTTCATTTTAACATTAATTTCTCTAGACTTAAATTAAGGAGCCTAAATTAAGGTTAAAAACCAATTTCTGAGTAGCTTTTCTTCTCATGAGGAACTGCTTAAGAAATCTCAGGCTGAGATGAAAGAGATCAGAATTCCCCAATAAAATTTCTTGTCACTGGCTTATGACTGTTCCCTTTGAAAGAAGAAAATGAAACAGTAGAAGTAATATGTATTACTGTAAAAAAAAATCACAGTATAGTGAGGCACTGAATCCCTTAAAGTCAGGGACTGTAGAGAAATATTTTAAAAGTATATATGTTTTGAGCCTATTTTCAGATGGCTCTTGCAATCTACAACATAATGGACAGTTGTTTTAAACAATGGCACATTTAAACTCTGATGACAATCCTGTACAAATGAAAATGTAGTCATATGAAGATATATGGTGAGTGTTCTCTGGCTATAATTTTCCCTTGTTTTTCTAATTTGCTAAGCAAGTTGTTGTTGGCTTTTTTTCTTTTTTTTCAAAAAAATCTACTCCAAAATTACAGAGATTTAAGACTGATCTTTTCTTAATATAGTCGTCAGTCCAAGAGAAAACTTTACTTTAGATTTTCAAAAGTATTACTTTCATGTTCACTTCCAGACCTGAAGTGACTTGTTATTTTAATTATTAAGACTATCCTAAGCATGAGCAATGATTTTAAAAAGCAAGCACATCAAGAGACTCAGAAATTAAAGATTAACTTCATAATATCTTACGTTTAAAACTGTCTAATGATGATGAAGAACAACTGCTATTTTAGAGAGCCTATTAACATGGAGGCAGTAAACCTTGATGAAGAAGTCACTGTGCTAAGAATACAGAAGAAAAAATCTAATTAAATGAAGGGAGAAAATCAACCTATCTGTCTCAAACACAGTAATGACACAAATATTTCAGTCCAAAATGTGCAGGGGAATTTCAAAATGGCTAATATTTTGAGTGATCATGTGCAACATGAGATCGAATATGTGGAAGTGACAAAGTGTGAAAAACGTGCTCCCCTATATGAATCTGCTACACAATAATCACTGTGCTGCTGAACACAAAACAGTATCTAAAGGACATGGATACCTTATTGGCAATTGGTGTTTCTATTTCCTGGAAGAATTCCTTTCGTGCAACCTTCAGGAAGATGCTGTTCTTCCGGTGGTGGTGTTCCCTGCCACACAAGCAGTTACTATGTTAGTGGAGCAGTTCTGCATGGAACCTTTTGCTAGGACTGAGGCAACTTCCTTGGTTATATGAAACAGCATAAGTGGCACCTGCTTTTAAAAGGAAAAAAAAATCTGTATGTAAATTAAGACCCACTTTTTGCCCTCAGCAAGAGCAAATCTGAAGGGTAAATTACAAATACCCAAATTACTGTCATGAACTACTGGAATTTGGACATTGGTTTCATTCTGTAAAAGTAAGGACCAAAATTTCATTTTGCATATGCACTACAAGAAATATGCACAAATCTCTTGGATTAATATCGTTGTGAAGTAAAGATACATATGAGGCTGTAAAGATAGAGACACATAATGGTAAAGTTCACCATAGTCTGGAGTACCCTGCACAGTAAGAGAAGGGTAATTATTTTTGGGAAATGTCTCACATAATGTTCTTATTTGTTTATCCAGATTTTAACAAAGTCTTTTTCTCCCAAATGTAGCTGAACAACTGGCAGTGCAGAAAAATTAAGGAAAAATGGTGCACTGAAATTAAAAAAAACCCAAAACCCCAAACCACTACCATTCCACTTAGCAAATTAAAGGGAAGAAAATTTGAAACTACATCACCATCAAATAATTACAGCGATTAGTTGCTTGGCATTATTTTTCTTTTTCCTAAGGAGAGAACTCTTTTCTTTTTCCTAAGGAGAGAAAAAATTAATAACAAAACAAAATTCAGAAATTAGGAGTACTGCAGTGTACCCTTTAGGCTAGAACTTATTCCTATAAGGTTATTTTAAGTAGAATATATTTCAAACCAAGAAAATGTCAAATTTTGACTTTCAATAAAAATCTAAAGGATCTATGGAACTCTAGGAGTGGATTCTTAAAGACATTATCAACTGTAGCAGCGCGAGTTTCAGGTTTTTTGAATTTGTATCTGTATTTTGTAATGTGTACTTGGTGTGTTCCTTCCCCCCCCATTCCTACCCCTGTACCTGGATTCTTCCTGATGTAACCCCACCCCTTTCCTTCCCCACTGGGCAAAGTCTTTCCCCGCCCAGGCCAGGACCTGGGGAAAAAGGGATGCATGAGTCTCTCTCTCTCTCTCTCTCTCTATGCCTCCACATTTGGACACAGGGGCTCTGGCACAGCCTCTGCCACATGGACTGCACTGAATAAACACCTTTCTAACCCAAAGAGAGAGCATGCTTCCTTCTTCCAAGCCTGAACCCACACCTCAGAGAGCTACTTGGAGAACACACAAACTGCTATAAATTGGCTTGGGGATCAGCTAGCCGGAGAAAACATACCCCACAAACGAGCCACTTTATAAACAACTACATCAGGAGATGCTGTACTGGCCTGAAAAAAAATTAGAATAGCAATGACTAATAACCATAGTGGCTCTCATTGGAGAAATGGGCTCATCTGAGCTGTAGTTGATGTTTGATTTTGGTTTTTTAACTGACCACTGCTCATGCAGCACTGTAGCACTTCAGAAGAGGTGTGAGCTTTTTCTTCTGAGTTTGGAAAAGCTACAGGAATACCACAATTATGTTGATATTCACCTGGCTGTTTGGAGACATCTGTGTTTGGGCTAGTGCCCCAAAGCTCCTTTCTTAGTCCTTGGAGGACTATCCCTTCTGAACTGAGCTACCCCAATGTGAGTGTCTGTTAGAGATCAGATTAACCTGGCTTCTTCAATTAATATGTAGAGACTCCAAAAAAGCTACCTCACGTACAAACATTTACAATGAAAATTTAGGTGAAATTACTCTTTCCCTTATAACTTTGATACCATCTGTTCAATTGTTTCCATGTGCCTCTCTTTCCTTGTTGCACAAGTTGGTAATTTGGTGCTTTCTTGTCAAATAATAAACTTTTGCTTTGATACTCAAAGCCTTTATCAAGAAAGGAGGTTTTACCCTGATTTATGGCATGGAAAAAGTGGATTCCCAAACAATGAAGATACAAACATGTGCTTTATAAAAACATAAGATGGTGGAGTTCTTTTATCCCTGTGCCAAATGAAAAATAGTCACGTGACAGGTAAAATGGTTGTGTTCAGTTTTTGACTGTCTGATGCTGAACCTGCTTCGTTTGCTGACAAGATGCATATACTTGTCACAAACTGGAGTCTTTCCTAGGGAGGAAATGAGATACCATTTTCTCCTCCAATGAACATTTATGCTAAAAAATGTGAGCTTCACCAGACAGTACTAGCTAAAACATAGCAATTGCTGGTGGATGTGCATGTAATGGGTTAGAGAGATAAGTTCACTTTCTTTGTAAGAAATTGACTGCCAAACTGTACATAGGAATCAGGAGAATTCATAACTGAAAACAAAGGTGGTTTATTTCCGATTAAAAAGAAATAGACTGTATGCATAAAACAATGTTTAATTTTATAACGTGGTTGCCTTGGTTATGTTTTTTCATGTGGACGTGCACTAGACCCATTTCAATTTGGTACACATAATGGTGACATTGGCATAAAACTCATGTAAAAGTGAATAATCACACTTCTTAATTCTATTAATTTTAACTTGTTAACTCTGTTCCCTGGTGTTTTTCGAACTTTGTATTTGTTTATTGATCCGTGGCACAGTGAATTTTGTCTCACAACAAAAAGATGTGTCTGAAAATTAAATCACACCCATATGCCACTGAAGTAAAGCCTTATTAAGCAGAGAAATAGAACAATAGTCCATAACCTTTAGCTGTTCTAGCTGATTCTATGGCAGCATTTTCTACGGCTGTTAGGACTAATGTTTCTCTACTATCTCAGAACATTTTTATAGTATTGATTTTATTATTATTATGCTCAATAAACTTTTAGTATTTTTTTAACAAGAACATGTGATTTTTCCTGAATGATAATCTCACAGGGAAAGGACGCTTTAAATGTCTCTGAATGTGTAGCATACCATTGAAATACAGAAGGCATATCACATAGTTATTTCATTTCAGTGTGTATTAGGCAGAGATAAGAGCCTTTTGTTTGATTAATTCACTGCAAAATTTTCTATCAAGATTTTAATATCTTTTAAATTGGCATATCCACTTAGTAAATGAGATATCATCAACTTTCTTTACTCCAAACATTGCACTATTTATCTGTTTCTTTGGTAAATTGTCATAGCCCTACAGCCCTAATGAAATAGAACATGCCTTTGACATGACAAGAGACAAGGCTTACACTGTCTGTAACCACATAGATTTCTTTCTTTCATTTATTGTCTTAGGTAGAAGGACTTAATTTGTGAAAATGTCATAAATGTAGCAATAAGTACAGACAATCTAGAGACTGTCCCCTGAAATTCAATCTACAGAAAAAAAATGCACCGTTCTAAAATCTCTACAGAAATGCTATTAATGTAATACTGTGCATTGAGAACAGAATGTAATAATAAAAACATGATTACTGCTAAATTTGCAACCCACCTGTCTGCAGAATTCCCATGATAACTTTATTGCTTCAAATATATATGCACTCAGAAGCTGGGATTTGGTTGAATATAATTAAAGTTCAAAGTATGGGTTGTTATGATTGCTCAGATCACACATATCAGATGACTAAACATTAGAGAAAGAGGACTACTTCAACCAGAAGGATAGCATTGTCTCACAAGTGAATATCTACTAAGTGGTCATTGAATTTTGACTGGAAACCTGAAAGACTCTGTGCACCTCAGTAATTTGTAGTTGCTCTTCAGAATCCAGAAATGAGGAGATGGCTGGAGACATCTGTGTAACTCTGGGACTTCTCCCATGTATTTGGGACACTAATCCCAGATTTTCATCCAGAACACTTTTTTCCTTTACTTACAAGTCTTTGTATTTGGCTTCATAAGAGTTGACTGTTTTCTGATACATGGGTTGGTAGAGAACACCTAGAAACGTTAACATTAAACAAACAAATCAAGTGCCCCTGACAATTGCATTTCCTACACGTGCACTCAAAGTTCACATACTGACAGAGACTGCTGAAACAAAAGCAAAGTAATTTCATTTAAAACAGCAGTTCCTGAGGATTACTCACCAGGACCAAGAGACTTGGTGCAGTTCCCAGAATAGCCTATGAGGATTCAAAATTACACCCTCTCTTTCCCTTTTACAAGGGAAAGAAATTATGGCACAAGACAGAGGGACCAAATCTCTAGTGCTCACTGTTGTGAACCTTCTACTGCTGTTTTGGATTTTGAACCTGTGCTGACGTGGCTATGACTGCCAAATCAGTATTTTGGACAATGTATACGAAAATGAAAAGAGCCTCGATACTTGTGCTGTGATATTTCCCCAAAACATTCTCCTAGTTTTGAAATAATTGTTTAATGGAATCTGAAACTATTCCTTTGTGTTGCAAAGGATTTCTCCTCCATTAGTTTTTTCCATTTAACATGGTTAATCTTACAGTTTCTGTAAAACACAGGAATTATAAAATTAGAAAGGTTATCTTGCTTTGTTCATGTGAATTGGCCATTCCAGTGAAACATTCCAGTTTCACTTAATGTTCCTCTGGTCTTTCACTGGAAACCACAGTGAACATTGTTCATCATTATTCATCTTCTTACTGCCACTCATAGTTTTGTATAAAAATATAACAAAATATTTCATTTTGTTACTCTTTTGCCAAGCTGATGGGTCTTAGTCTCCTTATGGAAATTATTCCACCCATTTGATGGATGACTGGTTTTTACTCCTTTCTGAATATTTTTCAGTGTTACTACTATTCATTCTGTATTCAAAACTCTAGATATATAATACAATTTACTGATATTTTGCAGTTTTTTCCTCTCTTTTATTTCTAATATTTTGTAAGCTTCTTTTTGTTTTTCTGACTACCACCTACTTCAGACTACCATATATTTTTATAAATCTATCTTTATAATATCATTATTATAGTCTCCCCATTCTTAAGAGCAAATAGTCAGCTCAGAAGTCTGTCTCCATATAGGTGAAATCAGAGCTTGTTTTCCCATGTCTTTAATTTTATATTAAAATTTTACTGTGTTCCATTTATGTCTTTATTACCCGATAAGTATCAGAGTTCTTTTGTAGAACTTTCTGAACCTTGCATATATTAGTCCCGACTGCTAGGGTCCATATTACTTGTACTGCCTCTGGATGCAACCCATTTTTCAGTTCCCCTATAAATGTGATGAGGAAATGGATTTCAATGCTGTGTCTTCAAGTCTGGAAATTAAACAATTCTGTTTATTATCTTTTAATTTTGAATTCCATATGTTCTATATATTCTATACATTTACTATGGTGAGGTTTTTCATCACACTTTAACTTGATACTTACATGCTTTAAATATAACTTTTCTGGGACATACCCCACTGAGCCAGGGACATAACTTCCCAAATGTTCATTCTCTCATTGGTCCTATGAATCTTGGAGTCACTGCTCCAGGCACTTTAACTTGAAAAGACACATTCACTTGTGCTGCTTATTTCAATCTGTAATCCAAAGTAGATCTCAATCCTATCTCCAAAAGAAATTTTCAGATTGAAAAATGATGTCCATATGGTGTCAAACTCAGAAGCTCAATAAAATACACTCTCCAGAAAAATTGGGAAAATTTCTTCTTCAGATTTTTCCATCACTCCCAGCAGCTACGAATTACTTATGTTGAACTCAATTTCTAGGCTCCACAGCTTTCCTCATGCTTGCACAGAGAACACTGCTCAAGCTGATGAAGTCCACTAGGTGTTGAGGGGCCAAAATCTGTGGTCACTAACGCCCCACCTCATTTCTGAAACTTACCTTCATATATAAAATACTCTAAACACACATATTTTCCATATCAGTTATTTGTTCTTACCTTTGAGCTCTTGTTTCATGAAAGCTCTGCTGTCACTCACATTTATTCCTAAATCAATTTAATGGCTCACCAAGTAACACAAATAAATCAGACTAAAATATAGAAAGCTTACAGAAAGAAATCTGAAAATACAAACCACACAGGACACTCAGAAAAAATAACTTTTTGTGTTTCATTTTTTTTTTACAGACCATGTTGGAATAGCTATTGATGTCCCTTGAGACTTGAAGGCAGCCTTAACTTAAGCTAGCAGAAATTTCTGATCTTGCTATGTCTTTACTAAACAGCTTCATAGATAAAACATTCATTTAGCAAGCACTTTGAGCATAAAGCAATGACACATATAAATGAAACTATAAGGAAAATACGTGGTCATCTTAGAAAAACAACAGTTGTCTGGCTAACAACTAAAGCATTTTACACTGAAGAATGTAATTTTGATGTTAGTTGCCTTTGTTGTCCCCTCCCAACAAACCATGTCATCCATCACATCCATTTTCCTTTTATCAAGTGCCACTCTTGGTATTTGTTACTGTTTAACACAACAAAATAGTACTTTATTGTCCTCCATTGAGTCTTCTTCCCATTTCTCCAGAAGAATTTCTTGAATGAAATATCTCAATCAGCAACTCACCTCTCCTTCATGACTTTAAAACCAGGATGGATTTGGTTGAAGAACTGATGGTGAAAACATTCATTGTGCTTTACCTGTTTATCGTTTTATGGGAGAACAAGGCTTGGTTTTATACTGTGTGAATTCCACTTGGAATTAGGTTCTTTCCTCCTTCAGTAAAAAGGGGATGAATTAGGATCAAAATCTTTAATGTAATCTGGGAAATAAGACAGAGATATTTTACATTACTTAAACCTTATACTTTGGCTAATTACAAAGTTAATACGTATCATTATTGTATAGAAATCTAGAAGGCTTAAAATAGCTTTTCCTAGTTCTTCTGATTATTCATGTGGTCAGACACTATTAATGGTGACCATGAACATCACATAGTCTTACTGTTACATGTTTCTAATCAGAGAGACTTGGAAAAAAAAAAGTATTTTTTCAAGTAACATCCAGTTGTTACTTTCACTACATTCAAATGCACATATAGCAATCCCACATTATGTGCATTTTAAAAACACACTGCAATTTAGTGCAATTTTATAGTACAATACTAATGTGTTAAAACTAAATTCAACTTTCTAAAATGCTGTATGGAATACTTTCCTTTCTTCGCAGTGATCTTTCTTCTACCTCATTTTTAGTAAATTCTAGTAAACATTAAGTATGCTACTGATGCTTTCTCAGAAGTATTTATATGACAGTTTCATTTTGTTTTTAGACTAATAACCTGACTTAATTACGAATGATGCAAAGATTATAAATGATTGGGTTGTCTTCTGAAAATGTAAATTGATATTACATGACTTTTCTCCCGCTTCTTTCTAAAACAGACTTAATGTTCCAAGCTGAAACATCTGCTTTCAATAAAATCCTTATGGATTTTTCCCAGCAAGTGCACATGTAGCATGTAATTTCTTTTCTGTTTCCATACTTTCTATTTCCATACTTTTCCCTTGTCTTTGATTCAGACTTATAAAAAAGAAGCTAAATCCCTTGTCCATCTGATGCATTTCAGCATTCTCCTTGGGATGATGGACCTCCAAGCTCAGAGTAATGTGCAATAGTTATTCATGACTTGGGAAGAGATGTTCCCTTAGGGAACATTAACCCCAAGGGGGATCTGCCACTGCAGCTGCAGGTCTGTTCTCATCAGAAGGGTGTAAAGAATGGGGTTACATCCTAATTCCTTTGGCCTCACCTGGTGAGGGGAACCAATGTGTTACTCTGGAGCTTGTCTCTGCAGATGTTGTGCATTAAGAGGTACAACAGAGAGCAAAGACTTCTGCATAAAGCAAACAGCATGGTGACTTGTTTTCCCATAGCACAGAGAAAGGGCACAGAAATCTCTTTCAGCTCTTCTTGTTTCAGCCAATATTGCATTTCAGGGAAAAAAATCAAGGGCAGCAGGCATTTCAGCTTAATTAGAAAAGGAAATGGGAGCTTTTTGGTTGATCCATCGGACCACTCGGTGTGTCTCTGGGGAGGTCTTTGGCAGAGTTAAAACAGGACTAAGACATGTTTCTGTCCTTTTTGCACAGAAAAGTCTTCCAAATTTTCCTGGTGCTCATATCCATGCCAAAGCTTAAAAGTAAGCCAGACAAAGAGAAGGCGACGAGCTGAATGCAGTAGTGCGTACACACAGACTTTTCAAAGGATTACAGGAGCCTTGAAGTATAAACCTGAGAGAAAATCAAAATGCAGTCCACCAGACAAACAAAACCTCAATTTAAATGCTTTTTAAAATTATTCTATACCAGCTTCCAGTGCAAGTAGCTATGCAAATAAATCTCAGAAATAATTTACAGTAGCATCTGAAAGTGCCAATGTTCCTTTATTTTCCCATTTTATTTCTTCATGGCTTCCACCCCATGGCTTCCACCCCACCTCCCCAAGGCTTTTTTAATAACCTAGATGCAGACTACATAGGCCATTGCCTGGGGCTGTCACAGCTTTAATACCTACATTTCCTTTGAAAAGCTTAGGAGATCATTCTCTTGAGAGGAACAAGGAAATATTTAGGGCATTCATTGAGCAGCAGCTGCTAATTCCCCTTCCTTCCCCTGGGTACAGTCCCAGAAGGATCAGCAAATTGGGTCTTTAAGACATGTCTCCCATTTCTCCTTCCTCCCCCCCCAACATTATCAACTGTTCAACCCAGCTATTCAACTCAACCCTCTCCCTAACTTTCCTATAGTAGAGAAAAACTTTAACACGACACTCTTAAATTGGGTAAACATTACTTTTCTCATGCTTGTAAGAAGACCGGACAAGATCCAGGTAAGCATTCAGATTTCCTGGAGACTTTTAGAATTTCAGAAAAGAAATAAAAAGTTTTCATTTTTTTGTTTAAATTTCTCTATATGGATTCTGATGGATATTGGTTTCTTGTCCTGCAGTAAGCCAGATGATTTCATTGTTCAAAGCTACACTTCAGAAACCATCACAAACTGTAACATTTATTTAAAATACTCCCATTATTTCCTGCTAATCAGTCCCAAATCTGTTAGGTTTTGTTTATCACCTTATATGTATACTCTACATTGTGCTTATGATATTGATTCCGTCTGTATCACTCCAGTCCCAGTCTTTATGGTGAACTACATTTTTGAAGACTTTTATCCACAAAGATTCATATAGCATACTGTCATTTGCCAAATAGCTTGAATATAGTTTTTCTGTTGCTCTTCTTTGCACAAAAAGACAATTGAGGAAATAATATATAAAAAAAGTAAATCAGCTGACAAGCAAAATGTCAACAAGTGATTTATTGCAATTTGCTGGGAAAAGACAGAAATTAGAGTCTTGGAAATTTTGACCATTGTTTGCATTAAAATTTAGTCATAATCTAAAGAAAATTAAGACAGTTTCATTACATTATTGGGATACTTTCCTAAACAGAATATTTAAAGTTCAATTTTTGTAACAGCACAGTGTGTAGTATGAACAGATTATCACTGCCACTCATTCATACCACGACCACCTGTTCCATTTTCTTGTGCTACATCTAAATTTCAGGAATTAGAGAACTCATCATTTCTGGAAGTGCCTGAAATGTCACATTCCTATGAAAAATAAGATACAGTGATCAAAGCTGGAGGCAATAGCTGTTCTAGTTGACCAGCTATTGATATTTTTGATTTTCCCTTTATTATTTTTGATTTTCCTTTTTATTTTTTTATTTTATTTTTCAATAAATTAAGAATATGTTTTGCAGTTATACACCACATTTCATTCCAATGTTTTCACTCCAATCACTTTTATTGTGATTAGAGTTTTACATTAAGTGCTAATGTTTTTTACTAAGAACCACATTAATTGTATCATCTAGTTTCAATTATCCCTATTAAAGTGTATGTATAACTTCAGAGTCTATTGTGCATATCCTCACATAGATGGGAAAATGGAGTAAAAGCTATTATTTTGATGTCCTGATAAATTATGTTCCATATTATGTTAGATTAACAAAATGCATGACTAATGTCCCATGTACACATGAGCTGTGACAGCATTTCTGAGTGTTAATAAGTCTGGCTTAAGAGCACTGGCTGATGTCCAGTTTCTTTTTTTTTATGGTAAATGCAAATTAAGTCCACATCTCATTATATTTAGTAATTTACTTCTAAATGTTCAAATCTAGTCATTGTTGTTGGCAACCTTTATACTGTAGTCTACACACTAAAATAAAAATAATAATAAAAATAAAGTAATGATTATATCTAGATTAGAGCCTGAAGATAGTTGTTCTCTCTGATAGCACATTGCAAAATTGCACATAAACACATTAGTGGCTACAGGCAACACTTGTGGATTTGGAGTTACTGAATTTATTTGCAAACTTCACCACTATTCAAACCAACAAAGAGGTTTTTCTGTGCAATAGAACATAAGTATCAGAAAATTCTGTTACCATTTTGTTATAAAAAGAAAAACCCTAGTTTTTGCAGCTGTGAGGTACTGAGGCTAAAGACATAGGAGGGTGCTGGGGCCACTGATATTAGAATAAGGGTATGGTTGGCTGAAAACCTGTAAGACACATCAAACAGCAATTTTAAGACTGGTTTAGAGATCCTCCCTTGGGGCAAACTGATCCATTCCCTACCACCAGTCCTCGGAGGATTGTAATACTTTCCTTGGGCAGAGTGCAGATGGAAACTTTGCTTCTTTCTCTTGTGAATCTGAGATCATAGAATCATGGAATCAATGGAATAGTCTGTGTTGAAAGGGACCATACAGATCACCTAGTTCAACCCCACTGCTGTGGATAGGGATATCTTTCACTAGATAAGATTTCCCAGAGCTCTTTCCAGCCTGACCTTGAACACCTCCAGGGATCTGGCAGGGTATCCACAGACTTTCTGGGCGACCTGGTCTAATGCCTCACCACCCTCACAATAAAGAATTTTTGCATTCTTCCAAGCCTGGATGGTACTTGGTTGGCAGAAGCATCACATATAGATATGAGTTCGTATAATGGTGGCCATAGCCTGGGCTGCTCAGAGATACCTCTAGACCCAGAGATGATGTACATACAAATATAGTTAGTCCGAGGCAGATATCATATATAGCCCCTGGAATATTTGGTTTCTAGAGAGAAAATAATATTGTCCTTAACGTGCTGCTGGGTTCAGGATTATAATTTAATGGCACTCTTTTGTTTTGCAGGGATCTTAGATGTTCTCAAAATATTTCCTAACTCCTGGGGTCCCAGTGCAGTAAAGAAGTGGGAGCAGAGGACAACCTAATTTGTCAGTTCTTGGCCTGACAGGGGACTGTAGTGAATCTTGGCCGGCAGAGAAGGAGTACCTAGGCTTTTCACCTGGAACAAGCGAACATAAAAGCAGGGCATTTTGCCCAAGTTGAAAACAGTGCTTTGAATCTACATCTGAATCCATCCTAAGTACGATGTAGATGACAGGCAGATGCAGTGGGTACAGCATGGCTGAGAAACAGTGCACCTATGATTGTGGCATAGGAGACACAAATTATTTATGTTGCATTGCATTTTGCAATCCAGTATTGGGTCAGACAAAACACTGCTTCCTTTATGGTGCAGTAGACATGCTCAAGCTGCTTCAAAGAATATTTGTGATCCAAACGTTCTAGGTATATCATATATGAAAGGCATAAAAATTCATACTGCTTTCCCTTGACAATAGCCATTTGAAAATGCTGAAGGAGATTGTGTTAAATGGTAAGACTACAGCCCTTCATCCACTCCTGGTAAGGTTGTTCAAACCATATCTAAATATTTGATGGCTGGACCATAACATACAGTGATTTATTATTTGCTATTGAATTATACCTATCTGACATTAGTGAAGATTGCAAGAAAGTGCTGCTGCTATGAACCCCAAAAAATGAAGTGAATTATATTTCCTCAAAAATTTGTCTTTGAAATATCTTTATAGTTGTTTGGTGAATGATGAACAAATAAGCAAATTGAATCTGACAGAATAACACTTCACTGGCCATTCTTAAGCTTTTTTCATGTCAATATGGTTCTAAAGAATATAAAATAGTAAACGGAAAAAAAAAGATAAGAATACAGATAATTCTTTTGGCAAGTATCTCCAGCTACTTAAAGAACAAGTGAAGAGGTCCAATTTATTTCAGAGGCAACACAGTTGCTGGAATTTGGCTGCTTGACAAAGATGGAACCTCTGAGGAGCTTCTTTGGTGAAGGCTGTAATTGAAGCAGACAATGACCGGGACAGGGTTTACTGAGACTCATTGCCTACATCACGTGACCTGCATTATTTTTACTGCTTTTGACTTTAAGAGCTTTCCTCAAGAGGAACATACGTAGTTTGCCAAGAAATCTTTTCTTTCTAGCCTGCTTAAGTGTCTAAGTACGGAGTCATCACCTTTATCTAGGGAAAAATAGCTCTCTGGAGGGACTGTTTCAACCACTACTGAAATATGTAGCTAAGCAAACCTGGTCTCCAAAGGTGTAATTTCTCATCAAAGGCTTTAGAAGAAACTTAGGATGATTAATGACTTATATTTATTTGTCTTTTGAGATAAGACCATTGGTATGCTTTCATGTAAGATTTCTCTGCATATGAAGGGAAAAATAGGTTAAGTGTAATAGTAGGTTTTATTCTGTATCTTTGAAATTCTGTGATCAGCTATTAGATACACAAACAGTCCTAAATAATGGCAGAAGTAATGGCTCTATTTTTATTCTGGGAAATGGTTATTGAGATAAGAATGAACAAATCTGTTCTATTTTGTTTTAGACTGTTCTGTGAGGGAACATTTTTCTGTGATTAAATTCTGGTGTGTTTCTAAGCAAAAAGACTATTATATTTTATGAGAGATTCATCCATGAGTAGATAGACCACCTTTTTTCCCCAGCATACATTATAAGTTCTTTTAAATACGTAGGAGGATGTTTAACACTCTAGTAATGACCATCTATGATTTGAAAAGCTGTGATAGATTCCAAGGGTATGAACTGGGATTATCTACAATGGTGAAAAGGAAGGCTACATTTTCTTTCTCAAAGATTACAGAGCTATGTTTGTGTTGGACAAAGTGTTTAGAAGCAATCACTGTAACTAAATTGAGAAACCATACACAGATTTCTTTTTAATACTATGAGCCATTAAGGTATTCCATAGAGACGTCCAAAGCTATTTGTCTGTATTGAAAATCACATCTAAATAGACCAAATCTGAAGACATCTACCTGAAATGCACATTTCTGGTATGTAGTTCACCTGCAAAATATAGGTTGTCGTATATAACCTATAATTTTTAGAGATGCACATTAAAGTTTTTGCATCTACTTTTCCCCTCCAAATTCATTGTTCCTTTACATGTGAATCCACACGGGATTTTTTGAAATAGTCTTGAATACTTCTATTGTATTCCCAAATTATTTTTTTAAGGGCTCTACATCTATTAATGTTATTAACTTCCTTCCCCATTTTCAAATCATTTTTGTTGATTTTATTACAAAAGCGACTTTCTTAGTTAAGTATCAAATAACCACCACAGAAAAAAATTAAATGCTTTATAATCACAGTCCAGAGATTAAGCAGTAATGAGACCATTACTCTAAAATCAAGAACTGCTTTGTTTTTCTTCCGTTTCTTTCACTGTCATATCTTATTGGAGTCAGAACTTCCTAAATGTTGGTCTACAACCCTATTTTATACTGATTTAAAATTACATATTGCACTCTATGGTGCTAATCCAATTTTACAGTCTTATGCTTTTTATAGGAGCAAGTGACTGTGATTTAGGTTAAAGTGCATTAAAATTCTGATTATATTGAAAGTTGTGACAGATCAGGTAAGGACATGAAAAGGGAATTCTTCAGGGCAGAAAGGACAGTCTTATCTGATATAGGTGAACCAGATACATAACAAATATTTAATTTTTTTTTAAATAGAAGAACATCACAGATGTACAAGAACACTTTTAATAGAAACCCTTCATAAAAAGCAGTCCCATATGAGTTATATTTCAAAAGCCTAGAGCATGAGAAGTGATAGCTCCCTTCCACAACCAGAAGTAAATTATATCCAAAATAAATAATTCAATTCTTATTTATATGTATGAAATGGAAAGAGAGGATCTCAAGTCAATTGGCAGCAAGATTTGTTCAGCATCAAAACTGGTAAATCAAGGAAACTAGTTACAAATTCTGTATTGGTAAGGACATTTTCTTTTGATCTGTTTGTTCTGTATACATGCATAAGTCCTCTGAGGAAGAACTGTCTATATCTATAGGTACCAATCTCAGTGCATCTTTTAAATGAGGCTTTTACAGAAATAGTGTCCTTTGAACAACTGTTTGGAAGACAAATTTTGGATTAGTAACTTTTCTTGATTATATTCTAGAGTAAACTTTACTTTTGGAAATTTCTTGGATAATGTTTTAATAGATAAAGACAAGGTTTCTACCTTGCATTTGAACAGCTGCAGAAAAATGTGCCCAAAGTCTTTTGTGGCCTTAGATTGTTCCTTCTTCTATTGCCAGATGAATATTAATGTTTAATATTTTAATTATCACTGGAATACTACTTTATTTTATTCATACATATGCTCCATGAGTAGAAGCATTTATCCTTTTAAGTATGGGCACACCTTGGTATGTCCTAGAAATGCAGTAGAATAGTATCTTTCCTCAATTATTGTCCTGAATCAACCCCTATGTCTGAAGGCATATTTCTGATCTTTTTGGAGTTCTTCCTGTTTCTATCAGCTCAGGAAACACATCTTACCACTCCCTCCCTCAAGATAAGTGACCTAGGGACATTTTACTGTTCAGTCATTCATCTGTCTGAGAAGAAATGAAACTTAGACACAACAGAGTGGGAGGAATTCTGATGCTGGTGAAGTTATTTCCCATATTTTTCTATAGTTAGAAGCTCAGATTTCTCAGACAGGCCACAGGCAACAGTCAGGGTTTATGTATATTCATTTCCACTCTTCTATTTTTTTTGGTAGCACATTGTCATTGTCAACTCTCTGCCTTTTTTGATACTAAGTAACTTGAAATTCTCATGCTAATTCTTTGACTGGCTTATAATAGAAATAGTTTTGAGTCTCCTTCTTTTTTAGGTTCCCACAAACAAATGTCCTTTATGCTTTGTTAGTTCTTTCTGGGAGTTGCGCTGATGAAATGAGTTAGAAGTGTGCTGCATGTTAGCATTGCCATCACGTACAAGTTTATTAAGTGTGTGATATGCACCATGTGCATTGATCCAGGACCACCCCACAGTACCACAGTTGTTTCTTTTAAAATTAATTCACAGTTTGTAGAAGGGAACATGGCAAGGACTGCAGAAACATGGCAGGTTTGAAAGGACTGGCCTGAAATAAACAGTGTAATAAGGAAATAATCCTTTCCACAGGACAGAAAAAGGCAGAAAGGTAATTTTTGCAAAATCCTTGTTCAAAACCAAAGTTTAAGAGTTTCTGGAGCATTCTTCTGTTTTGCTCTCATAGTGGATAAAACTTTGTCACTAAAAATTATGCCCCTGCAAGGCCAAAACCCATGGTCACCAGGCTAGGGAGTTGTGTGAGATTATATACCTGGCAATTTTACCTGATGAAAAGATTGCATCTTATTATCATTCATGTCATATTCATGCCTTGCTTGTTCTCTTAGTCTCTTATTTGAAGAATAAATCAGAAGTCACCTGAACTTGAGTCTAAAGAACAAAATCTGCTGCTGCTGAAGTTTGTGAGTAAAAAGCATTAGAATTCTGGCAAAGCAATATTTCTGCAATGAAAAGTGGTTGATTGAAAATTCTCTCTATCTCGTAAAGTCATTGCTTCTCAGCTACATTGAGAAATAAATTGAACCTGTCATTACAGAATTCTGTATTGAAGGAATTAAACAAAGTATGTATGTACATAGTGTCACATTCACTTTGTGAGAACCTAAGTAGGATATTCAAAGAAGCTGAATATTCACACTTTATAAGTAAATAAAATGTAAATGACATTATATCTGAACAGTTTACATGAAGAAAGTCTACAAAGTACCTGTGTGTTAGCTTGCACTTGAGCTGTCTGGTTCTTACTTGCATTTTCTAACACTTTACCTTTTTACTTTAATAACATTTCTTCCTTCAATATAGAATCATAGAATATCCTGAGTTGGAAGATACCCTCAAGGGTCATCAAAGCCCAACTCCAAGGTCTTACACAGAACTGCCCCAGGAATTCCACCATGTGCCTCAAAGGATTGTCCAGGTACTTCTTAAACCCTGTCAAGCTTGGTACTGTAACCCAGATCCATCCATTTGAAAAGAAAGTTATGTTATATTTTAAAGATTAATTTAAATTATTTTATTAAAAATATTAAATGTAATTGAATACAATCTCAGAGTTTTCACCTTTTGTTATAAGCCCAAGGATGTGTCATAAGCATGTCTAAGAATTTATTGCTCCTAAACAAGAATGTGTCAAGGACACCCACATGTTTGAATTCACACACACTGTTAAATAATTGACTATTATTATGCAGTCGGTTGATTCTTTGCATGTTCTTGGTATTTTGGGGTATTGTAAGGTCTATAATATTTACTATAGTGGTTTATTCTTACAATTATATTCAGCAGAAGAAAATAGTGGAAACAATTCTTTAAAAAGAACCATTCCATTTGTTATGTTATGCAGAGACACTTTGCACAAGTGTTGATCATGTAATTTACACACAGAATGAAGCAGGCTTCTGCTGATTACTTCATCTATGAAGGAATCCTGAGAACACATGGTCCCACCTCACCTTTTAGGAGAGTCAAACCTCAGAACTAGATAGATTTTATTAATGCTCTTCAACATTTCATTTTCTTGGGAGGAATTTCCTACACCATTTACAGTACTCTTTATGTGCATGTATGTGCAGATAGGCAAAATCAATGAAGGTTTTAGTTAAATATTCAGATTCAAAAAAAGAAGAATCCACTCTATGGCTTTGACATCCAAATGATCTCATCTATTTGGAAAATGATGGTTTGGAAAATGTACATCTATGATTTGTAAAACATGCTTCTTCTGAAATGTTATTCAATACAGAAAGAAAAAAGAGTTTTTTTTTTCATAAAAAGAAATGCATTAGCACTACTACTGAACAGTCTTCTAGGAAATCAAAATATTTTCATGAAGTGCACACAAAACAAGATAGAACATATCTTTATAATGATATTATATTTATGAGGAATTTTCTAAAGAGACATGGATATGTAAATAAAAAAGAAAATGAGCAGCACACAAAAGACTTGCAAAATTATATTTAGTGTTCAATTTTTAGTAAAAGTGGAATTAATTTCCTAAGATGGTGATTACTGACATAATACATGACAGTCCAATTATACCTTAGCATTTATAATGTCTTCCTTATAAGTTTATCACGTTACAATTCAAAAGTGCATAATATATTTGTACATATAAACTAATTTAAAGTAAATTCAGTAATGGAGATTAGGAAAACAAAGACAGGATTTGTCCGTCATAGGAAATTTGGCAATAGAAGGTATAACTCAATCAAAATAGTTATTTCATTCAAGAATTCCTGTAATATCAAAGAGCACTTTAGCCCACAGAAATTAGAGATATTAAGCCTAAATCATTGCCTAGTTTTTGCAATGCAAATTCACTTCTGGGCACATTTTTAAATGGCATATAGTATTTCCTTCAAATTGTATTAGATAAAGTCATGGACTATTACACTGTTGTCATTCAGCTCATTTTGATGAAAAAGCAATTACTTATGGCAGATTAATGCAAAGACGGGCCATAATCACAGTAGGTTAGGTTGAGAGTTTATTAGAAAAACACAAGCCATTTAAATTAACCCAAATGATCAGCATGTCAGTTCAAAAGAAACATGTGCTTTAATTTGTTAAACTGTAACCTTTGCTATATTAGAAAAATACTTTGACACAAACACTTTACAAATGTCAGCAGAAAATCCATACTCCATTTCTTCACATTGGTTTTGTGACACAGTGTTTGCTGATATTCGTCAAGGGATAAGTTACGATTGATTTCCTTCCACCCTTACTCTTTTCTCTTGTATTATGGGGAATTAAAGGGCAAAAATGACCTGTTTTTTTCCCCAGACTATTCATATGGATGTGCTACCATAGGTAAACTTAACTGCTGCCTGGAACTTAAAGGTCAACAGAATCTCTCAAAAAAGCTTTCAACGGTAACAGTTAGAGAAGGCCAGAGCATCCCAAGACTGAAGAGCAAAAGTAATGAAGGAAACAGGAGAACACATCTGAAAATAACTTGATTTAAAGAATCATTACTATTTCTTGCTTTATGATAGAATCTATTAATTTTCCTAACCCCTTATATCTATCTCTCTCAAAAACTCTTGTCAGCATAGTATTAAAAGATTGCGTTTATAAACTGGATTTTGTTCCCCTGTTGTAATAATATGCTCCTTTTGCTAATCCATTTTGAATTGGGTGGGAAGGTATGATAAAGACACTTTGGAAACACCCTTAAAGTCAGGTTCTATGAATGACCCAAGCATAGGAGTTGCTTCATTCCTATTCCTATATTTTCAAATATGTGACCATGACCTGTGAGTTCACCTGACCAATAAAAATGCATGCATTACGGCCCACCACAGAGGAGGGCTAACAAAGGTTCTTGTTAATAGACCCCTTGTGGATTAGAGTGAAGCAACACTGAAAGACTGGTGTTTATAGATAGATAGATAGATAGATATAGATAGATATAGATATAGATATAGATATAGATATAGATATAGATATAGATATAGATATAGAT
>JBBMKD010000145.1:70398629-70412595 GCA_037834095.1 Argya squamiceps
GATATAGATATAGATATAGATATAGATATAGATATAGATATAGATATAGATATAGATATAGATATAGATATAGATGTGTGCGTGTATATGTGTATGTGTATGTGTATATGTATATGTATATGTATATGTATGTATATATATATATATGGTGGGTTTATTTTATAGCAATTTGGTCACAATAGAAAGGAGTTCCACAGTCATTTTTGTTATTATCTATAGCAATATAGTAATACAAAAGTATAAAAATACCTGTTAAGAAAATATATAAAGAAAAGAAAGAAAAAGAAGGAATAAGAGTAGACAGTGGAGACAAAAGATATCACTGCCCATGGATGCAGACATAAGACTTTATTGTCGCAGTTTTGATGTCCATGGTTTGAAGTGATGGTCACAGTCTTGATCCACTGTGGGTAGGGGAAGCCCATGAAAAAAAAGGTTTAGTGGGAAATATATGCTTAGATTCAGGTAGGAATACCCAGGTGTCTTCTCTGGGGGGGATTTTACACTGTCTCATAAAGCACTTTGGATCATGCATGGTCCTCTGGTAGAAGGCCGTGGAAATTAGTCTGGGAGCACTCAGAAATCTTTGGTGGCTCATGTCTCCTTCTAAGACATGACCCCCATTTCTTATGGTGGTGTAGTGGAGCCAGTTATGCCTTATAGAAAGGGATGGATACCTTAAGACCTACATGTTGAACCTCCCCACTCCTCCTCCAGGGGTGGGGGTGGAATTTTACATCTGAGCTTCTTCAGGAGGGAGAATATTGGCATTATAAAAACATAATCTTCTACTTATCAGCCTTTTCCCTTATTAGACTCAAAACCCAGCTTGGTGCTAAATAAGGGTCAGTTTGTCTTGGTCATCCTCTGGTGCTCACCCCTGCTGCACTTGGGGTATTCTTATGTAGTTTAGAGGCTTCACAATCACATCCCCACCCCTCCTCCCCCTTAGTTGTGGGGTGAAAACCTGGCCTGACAAAAGCACCTGCTGCTTTTGAAAATGGCTGATAGTTTGACTCATGAATCTTTAAGATTTCAGTCTCTCACGGAATATACATATAAATACATGTATGCATATGTATTGTATGCATATGTGTATATATCTCTACATGTACACCTTCAGTGGTTTATTGTGCTGTTTGACAGCTATTTTTCCTGGAGAAAGCTTTTAAGAAGCTATAAGTGGTTTTGTTGATGCTATATCAAGACACTGCAATGAAGAAAATTACTATCTTTCACAGCATAGCAGATACAAACCAACAAAACCGTGTATTTCATGTGTGGGTCTTACATATTTACTTTTTTATAGTCCTTTATTCTTCAAGATGCAAAGTAGTCAAAATTAATACTCAGAGAATATATCTCAACACAGATCCTCCCAGAGTTGGCAAAATTTAATTGATTCAAGTGGAATTATACCTTATTAATCCAGGAACATTTTTGGAATGCTTACATAGATGTTTTGCCTCAAGAATATTTTTCTTTCCTCTATTAGAAAAGATGGGCATTCTGAGCAACAGGTGAGGTAAATGGAGAAATAAGCTTTTCATCCAAATATGGGAGGAGTAAATATATATATATTTTAAAAAATGCACTAACAAATTAATGTTGTATGTATATCTAAAATAACTAGTGAGAATGAGGAGGTAGATTGTTCAAGAAGGTAGTTATGCTGAGATATGTTATGTTCTGCAGCATTTAAGGGGAAAGGTAGAAAAGATCAGTCATTTCTAAAAATGCCAGAAATTAATAGCACAGGTTCTATACTACTCTTTCCTGACATATGAACCTCATGTTCTGCTGAAGGTAATATGTGTGACCCTTACTGATTTAAGAGAAAGCTGTCACAGATTGTATCTTTGTGTGTGATTTAACAAATGATTTGACTGTGTTGAACACAGAACACAATTAGGAAACAAAATTAAAAAATTTCTTTCTGCCGATGTATACATATTCAAAGGAATGTAGCCTCTGAAGACATCTGTGATGGGATAAACCAAAGGCATTCCCCCTCCTTGCATGGAATACTTTTTCTATGCAGGAATAAAAGGAAGAAAGCATAATGTAATGGATACAGTTTGTAAGGAGTTTGGAATCATCAGAGACAGTACACTGGTCCAGGTGACTACTGCACAATCGAATTCACCTGGTTTCAGTTAAAAAAATATGATCCATTAGTATTCAAAACCATAAATATAATACCAGTTTTATTTGAGACATCGAAATTCTGCATTTTGGCTTTTTGAATGTCATTCTCAGTGCAAAGTGACAAGGAGCTCAACAAAATGAAGAAATCCTCGCTGAAAAAAAAAGAAAAAAAATATTTCTTTCCTTGCAATAGAAAGTGACATAAGAAGTTCCAATGCTCTTTTCAAGAGGCCAGTGGACCTTTGTAAAATTTACTTTGGTTGAAAGACTGAGTAGCTTAAGTATTTATTTCCTAGGATGTATATTACCATATTGCTTAATAGATGTCAGTGATGTGGTACTTGAACCTTTTTGATTAAGCTCCTGTTGAACTTTAGGCTGAATTAATCAACAGTCTGTACAATTAAAATTTTAGATTATTTAAGAAGTCTTCAGAAGTACAGACATTATAATATGAGATAATTATTGTCGTTGTTATGAAAGAGTCTGTTAAATCTACTGGGAATGTTCATCAGCATCCTGTAATCAGTAGCTACAGAGAATGCTTAATTGCAGTTATTTAGGTGACATGTTGATGCAGTAGTAGTGGTGGTGAAAGCAGAAAAGCTCCATGGTAGTCGTGTGAGAGGTTATTAAAAGAAATGCACATCAGTATAGAATGCCTGATTATGTGGCTGTTTATAATAATTTGTCTTACTATTAAATTACAGTGCTCAGCATAAAGGACCATTGGGTTTAAATTTTTTCCTATCTTTGAAATTTATTAAAAGGAGAAAATATTACTCTATATTTCATTGTCCAGAGTTAAATGTTCATGGTTTATCTAAACAATTTTAATGAATAAACTACACAGAAGAAAATGCAGTACAAATATGGATAATTCTTGTAACTCTAGGACTTTTTTTAGCATAATTTTCTGACTAGATTAGGTGTTAAAACTGGTCTGTAACAAATTTTGGATGCACATTTTTGTATATTTCTGAAGATTATGTAATTAAATTCACATAGCTTAGTGAACATCATTGCTTTGGGTTACTACTTACTTCCTCCTGGATTTGTGATGTTTTAAGAATTAGGCTCATCAGACAGTACTAAGTTTGGCTTTAACTTAGGAAATTCTTAAAATTTACATATTATTTACATATTTACATCCATAAATGAAGAAAATTGTTCATATTCCAATTTTCACGTAACCTGATAAACACTGATATATACCAATACATCAATGATATATTGATAAATACCAATATTTTACTATCAAATTTAGGTTCCATATGAAACCAGTGTTAAATATACACAATCTAAGAATATTTTGTATTTTTATGTACTTTTGACAATTCCCATTTCACTATTAATTTTAATAATGTATACCTCCAATTTTATAATAAACTGTACATATAGTTAAAAAGGAACTTCCAACCAAATGTGAAATTTCCCAACAGCCATAAATGTTTGGACTATTGATTCACCAGCATGATACTATGTGTGCATTATGTGACATTTTGCAAGAATTCAAAAAATTATTGATGCTAAAGTTAAAACACTGTGAATGTCATGATCCTCAAGTGCTTTCTTTCATTTTAAACAAAATGTAAACAATTTGTAAGAAACTTATTGAAATATTAAACTTTATCTAGGCATTTTCCTTAAAGCAAAAATGTTTCCATTTCATGCAAAGCAAATTATGTTTTTCTATATTTACATATTCAACTCAGTCTCTCAGAGAACTTTTTTCCTTCGCTTTCATATGATTAACTTTATGAAGGTCTTAATCTGCCATCTGCATGCAGACTATCTGAGCATCTGAAACCGAGAATGCAAAGTGACATTTTTTAAAAGGTACTAATTGCGTGCAACATACTGCAGGAGAAACAGGGAAAGCTTCAACCTCTCCCTGCCATTTTGAGTATCTAAGGAACTATAATTAGCAAATGTACCTGAGTAGTTTAATAATTTTGAGTGATCAGAACCTTTAACTCTAGTCTCTACCTCTACATTTTAATTTTTTCCTTGAAATAAAAAAAAAATATATAGTGGCTTATTGATTTTACATTGCAGTTCAAATTGAAATTTATCTTATATAAAATTAAAATTCAAGTTTTTCTTCCTGTATAAGCTATTAGTGCATAAAAGAATGGGAAAGATGGAGAGACCAGGGGATTAATTTCTTTGCTCTATATGTTCATTCCTTGTGTTGAAGAAAAAAACTTCAGAACAAGGATGGAACAATGAGGGCAGGGTTTGTGTGTGTAGAGATAGACATACTTTGTTTTTCTGTCCAAATTGAGAGAGAAAGATGCTCCATACATCACACAATTACATAATCACAAAATGTGGTTGAAGGGGACCTTTAGAGGCCATCTGGACCAACTGCTTGCTCAAGAAAGATCACCTAGAGATAGTTTCCCAGGATCTTGTTCAGGTGGCTTTTGAATAACTCTAGGGACTGAGACTCCACAATCTTTCTGAGCAACTTCTTCTAGTGTTCAGTCACCTCCACAGTAAAAAAAAGTGTCTCCTGATGTTCAGAGAGTACCTCCAGTATTCAGATTTGCCCTTTTCCTCTTGTCCTGTCACAGGATATTACTGAAAAGATCCTGGCCCTATCCTCTTTGCATGCTCCCTTCAGATGTTTTTACCTTCATGATATCCCCCAAGAGCTTTCTGTTCTCCAAGTTGAACAGTCCCAATGCCCCCAGCCTTTCCTCACAGGAGAGATGCTCCTGTCCCTTAATTATCTTCATGTCCTTTCATTGAATTCTCTCTACTGTGTCTGTGTCTGTTTTGCACTGGGGAGCCCAGAACCAGATAGTACACCAAGTGCGGCCTCAGCACTGCGAATGGAGGGGAAGGATCATCCATCAGGCTCCTGTGCTGCAAGGACACATTGGTAGCTCATGCATGACCTGGTACCCACCAGGATCCCCTGGGGTCCTTTTCTGCCAGATGGGTGGCCTCCAGCATGTATTGGTTCATGGTGATTTTTCTCCTAGGTAAAGGATTTTTTACTTTTCTTTCTGACTTTCATGAGCTTCCTTTTTATCTGCTAATTTCTCCAGCCTTTTGAGGTCCCTCTCAAATGGGCCCTCTCATCCACCCTCTGGATGAGCACAGCACAGCCCTCTAGCAAATTATTGACTCCTCCCAGTTTTGGGTCACTAGCACACTTGATGAGGGTACACTCTGCCTTCCCATCCCCACCTTAATAAAGATTATTTAAACAAGATTTCACCCACTATTGACCCCTGGGTGCACTACAAATTACTGGCTACAACAGTGGCTCTGTGCCACTGATCACCACCCATTTTGTTGATTTTGTAATGCCATTTTGTCATATCACCAATGACTTTTTCTCAGGGATCCTGTCTGTCACTCCCTCACAAGGCTGCTGATTACTCTGTCCCTTTTCCATCATTCTTAGTTTAAATCCCTGACGATGATAGAACCCAGAACCTCGTGGACAGACCTGTCTTATTAATACTCTTCTGACACCCTTTATTGTTGCTGTCAGGATTGAGGAAAACACTTGAGCCTTCAGACCCTTGACTATTAGTCCCAGAGCTCTGGTAGTCTTTTGATCATTTGACTGTCTACTTTGTCAGTATCCTCTGTGCTCACATGGAATAAGAGTAGGAATGGAATAAAATAGTTAAAAGAATGACCCTAGGCAGGCAAAAACTCTTCAGATATTTGATTGGGTTGACAAATGGGTGCTCCAGTCCCTTGCAGCAGGGAGTTACATGCATGATTCCTCTTCAAATTTGCAAGGAACTATTCTTTGTGGTGACAATTGAGTAGATAGATAAGTATACAAAATAAATGAAAATATTCTTAAGGTGTCTTAAAAATTACTTTTGTGCTCTGTTATTTCATTTTCCCAGTGTATTATGACTGCTTTTAGCGAGCTGTAGTGATATAGGAAATATACTAAATTTGTAAGACCAAGTATACTAATACTTTGTCTCTATGGGCTCTCTGACTATCGCGTCAATGCTACTGAAGGGTCAGATCAGAAAAGCAATATTTAGAGGAGACTGTCTGTATCTATGTACAAGAGAATAAAAGCACCAGGAAAAGGCTGGAACCCTCTCCTTGTGGGGTACATCTATTTCTAAGGCAGACAGGATGATTTTGCTACCATGTTGGTTAAAAGTAGAGCTCACTGCCAAGAAATGTGAACCATTGTTCATTTCTCCACTTGGGATGAGGGTTTAAAACCATGACTCCCATTTCCCACCTGGATATGAAACATCCTTCCAGAAGAATATATCAATAGAAAGGGAGTCTGACAGTGTGACTTGTCAGGGGGAGAAAACCCTCTGTTCCACTTCACTTTTTTTTCTTCCAGTTTTGTTTCACAACTTACTGCAAGGAGGAGGAAACAGATTCTCTCAGCACTGCCATAGAACCAGAGGAGGCAAGTTTGTTCATTAATTTTAGAAGCTGTGTATCACATAGGTGCAGGTATTTGGTGAAAAGCACCCAAATTGCAACAAGGTTTTAGACCATGTAGAGGACCTTGTCCTTCAACATGAGTGTGCATCCAGGAGACTTCCATTCAGACCAGAAAAAACTTAGAAAGTTCCATGAAAATCAGACAAAACTGTAGACCTTTCAGATTACTTAGGTGGAAATATCTAAATATCAGTGCTGGGTTCAAGGAGATTTTTGAAGTATCCTGCTGTTAAAACAAAAAGTAGATCACAGGAGTACAGGAAAAACAGCTATGCTATCATTAAAGATTGAATGAGGTTGTGTTGTTAACCTAAGTTTACTCAACTGCCAACTATTCCTTCTATTGTAGCTAGTGTTGATATTCAACCTACACTTGTAAATGTAAATGTAAGTCCTTTCAGGAGTATTTGTTTTATAGTGATTTTTTTTTATCTTTATGCTTTTATCCCATAGTGAGGATAACCCATTAAGTTTCTCTGTATGGTTATTTTAAATGATTGTGCAATTGTAATTTTATAAATACAGTGCCAGTGGAGACCATTCAAGAGCTTAGACTGAATGATATTTTTATTATAAGTATTCCAAAAAGCATGTGAAAATCTGGAAAAATGAGAGCCTCCCACTTTCTTTGGCAGTCTTTTGCAATAGTTAACTAGAAATTCTGTATTGTACTTTCTGTCTCTACCATGGCTGAACGTTTGCCCAGAGCCTTTTGAGCTTTCTTTCTAGCAGTTTCTGAATGACTTTGCTGTTTACTATGTTTCTGCAGATTTTCTTTCAGTGAATAATACATAATGTAATCATAATGTTAAATTGAGCCTCTGAGACTTCTCATCACTACTTTTATCATCATTCTCTACTGGCATTATTTAGTTGGATCTGAAAATGAAAAAACCCAAATCTGCAATGATCAATGCAGAATAAATGAAGGATAGTGATCTATCAAGTACTTTTTTAAGGGGAAGCATCACTTGTAAAAAATATAATTAAAATATAATGGACTCCAGATGCTACACAATCATAATGTGTTTATTTTCAAAGCAGAAGACAATCAGACTGTGGAAGAATCTTTTTGAAATGTCTTTATTTCTCCTTTGTAAAATTACTTTGGTAGATATAAACAGCTTGTTGAAGGATGTTAGTCATAGTTGCTTATTCTACTTCTATTGACTCAGTGTATCCAGAGTGGTTTGTACATCAAATCCATTGTGTATCTGAGCTAATCAAATATCTGATAATATGTAGACAAATTGATACTAGATTATGATTTTTGGTAAGTTAATGTTCATAATGTGCTAAATTTACATTTTTCAATACTGAGGCTGGACATTAAACTCTGTATTAAGGCAGAGGTATTCCCTCAAATTCCTCAAAAGTAAGATTTTAGATTTGTATTTTTGATTAGGTTCAGGTGTATGGCTTCTTCTTCAGAGTCATAAATACTGGCTGTTGTCAAACCATATAAATTTTTGCTATAGGTCCCATTAGGTATTTTATATGGTAGTCAGATGTTCTGAGACAACACTATGTTCATAATTTAGTAGATTGCCCTGTATATACACACTACAAACATACAACTATTTTGTATTTGTTTTTTAATTCTTTCTCTGTGGCCATGATCCAGGAAAGAAAAAAGAAGAAATGTATGCACACAAAAGCAGTGGAACTCTGTGGAATTTTAGTAATACACAGAACAAGCTTAATCAGATTGAATAAAGTGTGAAATATTAATTATTATTTATAATCCTTTATTCTATTTTCATTCTGCCTTACAGATATGATCAGGATGAGTCAGTGATTACAAAGATGTTTGTTATATAACCATTTCTTTTGGCTCTTTTTGATTCTATTTTTCAGCCCAAGGGAGACTTTTTACATGTCTGTCAAATGCAAGGCAGAATTTGAAGCCCACCTCATTACTCTGAAGAGAGACTTTTTTTGACTGAGGACCAGCAAACAAAATACCACAAATCCTACCCTGTACACTTTCTGAGCTTCAGCTGAACCCACAGTCACTAGCACATTCTACTCCCAATCTCTTTGACTAGCTCTCTAAGGATATCATTAAAAGTACTGGATACTGTGTATAGAAAAGTGAAGAAGCATAAGATGTAGTCTGCAGTAGGCTGTATGCCTTATTTATATAATAAACCAAGTTCAATGACATGGGATATGACATGGGCCTGAGAAAGCCTCTGCAATCACACAAATAATAAAAGTAATTTAGAAAGACAGTGTTTTAACAGTAGATGGAAGGTAGGTGACAACACTTCCTAACAATTATCTGTACGATGCAGGCTATTAAAAATTTTCAGAAGACTCTTTGACTTTTTCCATGAAGAAATATTCTGTAGAGGGTAACGACTACGTAACAGCTCCAGTCAAAAGGTGGGACTGATGGACGATTGCAAAGCAACAGGTGTTCACACCACAGAGGAACTTGCCAGCATGTACATGACAGAAGTGTGTTAGTGAGCAGTAGTTTTGGTCCTTTCAGGCACTACAGCATTAATTCAGAATTATAGGAATCCAAAGTTACAGAAGAACAATCTGTTTCCATTCATTAGATTTAATTGTTAAAGGCATCCTGGTTAAACATGCTGGCCCTGTTGAAATCAGGGACTCAATTCCCTGATTCTTAGTCCACTAGGAAATTTATTTTTGTAATAAATACAAACCCCTTATTTTTGAATTAAAATCTTGAAATATTTGTTTGTGCTTACGTTTGTGTCACCGTATCAAAATCAGCTTTTGGATAAAACAGAAAATGCATCATGAAAAAATTTAAATGTGGTCAGTCATTGCATAAAAATGCAAAGCAGTATAACTTGAAATAGGGAGAGTTAAATAAATAGTGACATAAATATCTGTATCATTTTCGAAAACTTGTCATTTGTATTTTCCTTAGAAGAAAAAACTGATAGCATTGAGGTTAATGACCTTGTTAGATAAAAATTTAATTCGTAATAGTACTTGATGAATATGTTGATTTTCATGCCAAGCATGTCAAATAGTGTGAGATTAATCCAGTATTAATTCAGCCTTCTAGAATGTAAATCTCTTAACCTAAATTAGTTGTTTAGGCTGTTTCTGAAATCAACCCTGAAAGATTTCAGGGGACAATTCACCTTTTCCTATGATAAATATATAAAAGAATGATAGATCGTATTCTCTGGAAGAGCCTGTCTGACTAGTTTATACCAAATTCCTAAAAACAAATTTCTTTAGGCATGGCTTCTTTAAGAAACTGCTAGAAGTTTCCTCTATGTCCAACAGAGCCAACACCAGCCAGTTCCAAGACAGACCCACTGCTGGCCAAGGTCGGGACCCATGTATAAGGAGGGAAAAACCTGCATCACAGCAATTGCAGCCAGAGGAAAGAGGAGTGAGAATATGTGAGAGAAAGAGTTATGCAGACACAAAGGTCAGTGAAGCAGGAGAGAGGAGGTGACCCAGGTGCTGCAGCAGAGATTCCCCTGCAGCCCCTGGTGCAGACCATGCTGAGGCAGGATGTCCCCTTACAGATGATGGAGCACCCATGCCAAAGCAGGTGGATGCCTGAAGAAGGCTATGATCTGATGGGAAGCCTGTGCTGGAGCAGGCTTCTGGCAGTCGCTGTGGACCAGTGGGAAGGGGAGCCCAAGCTGGAACAGGTTTGCTGACAGGACTTGTGACTCAGCAGGGGACCCACACTGCAGCAGCCTGTTTCTGCAGGTCTGCACCCCATGGAAGGGACCCATGCTGGAGTAATGAAAGAAGAACTGCAGCCTGTAGGAAGGGCTTATATTGGAGAAGTTCATAAAGGGCTGCCTTCTGTGTGAGGGACCCCATGCTGGAGCAGGGGAAAGAGTGTGAGGTGTCCCCTGCCTCAGGAGAAAAGAATGACAGAGGCAATGTGGTATGAACTGACCATAATCCCCATTCCCTATACCCCTGCACTGCTGGTGGGGAGGATGGAGAGAATTTGGGAGTGAACTTAAACCCAGAGAGAAGGGGCATGGGTAGAGGAAAAGTGTTTTTAAGATTTGGTTTTATTTATCATTATTTGACTCTAATTTGACTAGTAATAAATGAAGTTATTTTTCACCAAGTTGAGACTGTTTTGCCCATGATAATAATGTATGAATGATATTTCTCTGCCATTATCTTGACCCATGAGCCTTCTTTTGCATTTCTTTCCCATGTCCAGCTGAGGAGTGGAGAGATGGAGCAGCTTGGGAGAGCACCTGATGTACAACCAAGGTCAATCCACTACAATAACTAATTTCTCATCCTTCCTAGAGTCTTTGAAAATATAGATATTTTCCATACTGTTACATTGGCCTATCAGGGGTGCATATACATTTGTTATTGAGCGTGAAATGGGCCCGTAGGTTAGAACATCTGATTTTATAGATCAGTGTTACCAGAGTGAGCTTTTTGTGACAAGCTATTAATCTCTGAAAGACTTTCTCCAAATGCAGAGAGATACTTTCAGTGACAAGTGTTACTCTTGGTTCAAAATCTTACTCAGACAGAAAATATGACGTTGTCAGACATTTAACAGGTTTTGACTCTTTCCACAGGCAAAGTTCCAGTAAATGTCCTGTCTGATGCAGAAGGCTGGACTACTGAAATTAAAAGCACTGATATTTATTTGTCTCGTGCTCAATA
Source organism: Argya squamiceps (assembly GCA_037834095.1). Taxonomy (NCBI): domain Eukaryota; kingdom Metazoa; phylum Chordata; class Aves; order Passeriformes; family Leiothrichidae; genus Argya; species Argya squamiceps. The sequence goes on from JBBMKD010000145.1 coordinate 70,409,886, forward strand.
TGAGATTGTAGAAGAAAATGGTACAGGGACACCTCATCATAGCCGTTTAATACTTAGAAGAGGGTTATAAGAAAGATGGAGACTTTTTCATAGAGCCTGTAGTGACAGGACAAGGGGTTAATGGCTTTAAACTAAAAGAGAGTTGGTTCAGACTAGATAATAAAGAATAATTTTTTTTATGATAAGGGTGGTGAGACACTGAAACAGGTTACCTAGAGAGCTGGTAGACATCTCATCCCTGGGAACAGTCAAAGTCAAGTAGGACAGGGCTCTGTTTAATCCAGTCTAGTTGAAAATGTGCTCACTTTAGGGATTTTGGACTACATGTTCTTTGAAAGTCCCTTTCAATCCAAAGGATTCTCTGATTCTGAGAGTCATTCCCCTTTTAATATTTAACACAACCTTCAAATCTGAGAAATTCTAGGAAGAGAAGACTCATATTTGTGTGGTAATTAGATATTACTCCTATTAAAAGCTCAATCTCACCCTAGGATGATCAGGATAAATAGTAATATTTGAATCTGTATTTCAGCTGCCCAGTGACTAAGAATCTAGGTCAGTTGTAAGCAACATGAAGACAGAGGTACCCCTCCAGAAGGTGATTCATCTTGCCTGTGCTGGACTGCTGGACTTCCAGCTCACTCCTAAATCTCTATCCATTGCCTGAAATGGATGCCATTATCCACTGAGCAGGGCATAGTTGTGATGGAATGGGCAACAAAAGAAACAGTTTATTACTATGTGGAATGTCATCAATATTTTCTTATAACTTCAAAGAGAGAAGCTTTGGAATGGAACAGCCAGTAATTTTTCTGTTTTCTTCACTGATATTTGTAATGTTTTAAGTCTAAAAAGAAATATCCTAGAAGAGTCATCTTTGAAATATACTTGCAAAATATAGTATTTGGTCTATCCTGTCAAATCCTGGGAGAAACTTGTGTCTAGAAAAAAAGAGGCATTAACTTGTTTCATTCCTAAAGGACAATACAAGAACTATTGAGTATAATACAAGGAATGTAATACAATTGAATATAATATTAGAAATATTGAATAAAATATAATACTATTTTGAACTAGAATCTTTTCAAAGGGGTACACCTCTCCAGAGGTGTTCTCTGTGTTTACTAGCTCTGCTTTAGAATGTTAATTTCATCTAAGCATATGCTTTTCTTTCTATGTCCTCATCTACAAAGAATGGAAACATTCTTACAAAATCAGGATTATTTGGTACATGGTGAACAGGATAGATTTCAGTCTTTCTCAGTACTTACAGTAAAAGTAAGTGATAAAGGTCTAAAATTTTTTATGTGGACTTTGTGTGGAAAAGCCAAGAAGATTTACTTTAGCATGTCTAGGATTGCTAATTAAGTTTAAGCTTTCATATAGAATGGTTGGAATCTCAGTCATTCAAAATGAAGAAAACAGATATGAACTTAAACATGTAAATGTAAACACAGAAAAGGCATCTTTTATTTTTAAACCAACCATATTGCCTTATAGTCCAGCTATGTAGCAAACCAATTACTTTAAATCGAGCCATAGATTTGAGGTGCTTACAGACAGAAACTTTCACTGGGATTCACTTTGGAACTGAGATATGTGGGTTTGATTTATCTATATTGTCGAAATAAGTATGCTACAGTTAGTTAAACACAACTCCTTCCAACCTTTGAGGTGACTTCATGTATCCCAGAAAGACTCTAGGTCCTATTGAGGAGGATGTGGACCTCATATCAGCCCCGTGCTTTATCTAACATGTTGCGTATCCAAGGATATCTCAGATGGCACCAGGTACGTACTTTTGGGCATATTAATTTAAGATTTATGTTCTAGTTGTCAGATGTTTAAACTAGGTGCTGAATAGTTCATAGAATCCATGACACTCAAAAGACAGCTCCACTGGCTGACCACTAACTGTTTACTGCAGAGGCAATAGACTGTAACCTAAGGACAGGTAAATACCACCTTTATATATAATAGCACACATATTTGCATGTCTTGAACTATATCTTGAATTTACTATGTGGAGAAGAAACACTGAACACAAAGATGCAGTGGCAGAGAACATGACATTTCACCATGCATAAGGCTAACTAGGAAAGCATAATGATTCTCTACTGCTCTAATGGAACTTGCTTAGAACGTGTTCAGTGCTCAGAGTATTTTCGCTTAGAACATTCAAAACTTCAGTCTTATCATCAGCTGTTCCTACAAACAATCAAAACAAGAAATTTTGTATAATCTGATAAATTTATCAGATGCTCTCAATTCACAAGATTGTTTCCACTGAAGTGTTAAAAGAATCTTTGTAGCATTTGCAATATAAATATGTACCTATTTTTATGGTGTTTGAAAAATCAGTGTGCTTGCTGATAGAAGTGTTTAAAGGCTTACAGGCTAAACAATAGTTTAGAGCTTTTTATAAGTACATAACATACACTATACTGAATAATGGCTCTTTTTGGGATTATCCACTTTCTAAATAAAACAGAATGCACCAAGCTGATATTTCCAGGAAGAAGTCTAAGTCTGAAGTTTTGCCTAAAAATTTAGGAGACAGGAAATAGACTTTCATGCCATTGTATAAATAAACACAAACATCAATATCAACATCAACGGCAACATAAATATAAATAAATAAATATAAATATAAATATAAATATAAATATAAATATAAATATAAATATAAATATAAATATAAATATAAATA
>JBBMKD010000145.1:70412635-70430761 GCA_037834095.1 Argya squamiceps
TAAATATAAATATAAATATAAATATAAATATAAATATAAATATAAATATAAATATAAATATAAATATAAATATATACTTTCATGCAAGTGCAACCTGCAAATGTAGTTAATTTTGATCATGAATTTGGATGGACAGGTTTAGGTTGGACTTGTTTAAATTACTAAAAGTATTGGGGTTTGCCCAGAGGCAGAGAACTGCAGTGCACATTCTTTGCAGCTACTGCAAATATTTTCATTTCATTCCTGTAAACAGTACTTGTTTCACACATGGAAGAATTAAAAAAATAAAAACTACTTAATGGAACTACAGAGTAAAATTGGAGCCAGCATAACTGGAATAAAATTGTACAGACTAATAATAGCACTATAAAGGACATAATTAACTGAACCGCATGATTAAAACTCAACTGAAATAATGTTTGATTTTTAAATTTAAGAAAGGGATATACTTATTTACAAAATTTTTTACATCAAGATGGCCGTGTATTACTACTAATGTTCCCTTGCTACTTTTATAACAGTAATTTCAATAATATATGATCTTTAAAATTGTAAGAAAATAAATTGTAAACATTAAATGATAAATTATAATTCAACAGGGCATTCATTAATAGGTAATTGAAGGACAAGTTAAGACTTAAAGAATGGCTAACATTTTTGGCAACCCAAAGTACTATATTAATTTATGGTTTAAGATAAGGTTTGCAAGCCATGCTATTTTAAGTCAAGGTTTCTTGTTAATAAGATGCTAAGTTCTATAATACAACACTAACTTGAAAAAGATAATTTAAAGTTGGCATTTTCATTTAAATAAAAAATTACATCCAAATCAAAAGATCTATTTAGTAGTTGTTTTTTTAAATTCTGCTTAAAATCATATCAAAAATGAGTTTATTCTTTCTTTGCCATGGAAGAAAAGTTGTGACAGTGAGTTAAAAGAGCTCTTTATTTCTATGTTTATAACCAGGGGCATTTGTTCTGATTTTGTACTGGATTTTCATTAGGGTTGATTTCATTAAGAATTAACCTTCAGTTGCATCAGACTGAATGAGAGTAATATAGGCACAAAAACATGACATATGTTTAAATCAGAGTGGCACATACTTAATTCCAAAATTTTTCAGAAGTTTTCAAATTTTAAAAGGGATAAATGTAAATAAATAGTGGATAAATGTAAATAAATAGTAAATAAATGTAAAAAAGTTGTGGTTTTAAGCACATCATACAGACAGTAAATAAATAATTAAATATGAACAGCTTGGTAAACAACATAATACATTCATTATTATATATCTATTTATAGATATAGTAATAGATGCTCTATATATAATATTTAAAACAGCATAAGACACAAATTATCAGTTATGGCTACCCTTCTGTTATTCCATATCTTAGAAGATAATTAGGGGAGTATGTCTAGTATATGTCTAGGATTGCACTGACATATATACAATATCATATTCAGACCATATTAAAAAAGGTGATAAAAAAATTCTTCCTGAGCAGCAAAAAGTCTACTGAAACCTGATATCTTCCACATGTCCCAAAAGTCATGGACAAAGTATGATCCAGGTCAATCAATTTTACAGCAGGCATCCACTGAGACTTTGCATTTGGGCTTTGCAAACTGCACAGTGCAAGTGGAGACTCACTATGAACTCTGTGTCCTGTGAGCATGATACATGTACACCATTTGCACACATACTTCACTGAGGGAAATCCTATGGAAAATTATGCCAAGCCACTCCATATGATTTAGAAAATGTTATAACTCAGCAACTACTCACTTTTTATTAATTAAAATCACATTTAACTTGGTTCACCTTAACTCAAATGTTGTCAAGAAGGCCCAAATCTCCTTGATTTATCCAAGGCATCATTGTTGTGTTTCTGCTTATACCACAGGGTCAAGAGAAAATGTACCACTGCTTTGTGCTATTCTATTTAACACAGGATAGGACTAGAGCTACTTCAGTATAAAAGCAGTTCAAAACTGAGAAATCCTGCTGAAAACAGCAGTTGAAATATTCAGGATCACAGTATTTTATTTTAGACAGTGGAAAGTGTCTGGTGCTTACTTTCTGATCTCTAAGTGAGACTTTCCCCTTAAGATATTTTTAATTTATAGTTTTGTGAACGCTTTGTTATGCTAGTTGGTAAAAATTCTCTGGGGACTTGTAGAAACTAAAATTCAAATGAGTTTTTAAATCATGGTGAAAGTATTTTAAGGAAATGTGAATCATAATTTAATGAAAATTTCAGGTTTACAGATCTAATTATTTTTTATAATCTGGATTTTAATTTAATTATACTAATTTATAAACTAGGAAACCAAAAGTTTTATAAAAAATATTCATCTTCTATGAATTACCAATCTAGTAGAAATAGTCAAGGTGGTTTTGTTTGTTTGCTTATTTGGGTTTTTTAAAGAATAAATTTATGGGATTTTGGTTTGTTTGGTTGTGTTGTGTGTTTTTTTTTTAATAATTCATCGGTATTATTGACAAGGTCAGTAGAAACATGCAGAATTTTACACCACGCATTTCAATATGAATGCCAAGACTTATGCAGAGCTTTTAGGGACTAATTCAGAGATGAAATCCAAAATTTTTTTTTAGCATTCCAAAAAAAAAAAAAAATCACAACTTTTTTACTTTCAGATCATTAGGCCTGTGAGATGACACGGGTTTCTAAATATCTTAGGATCAAATCTGAGCCTGATCTGGAGCTACCAACCTGAAGTAAATTTGAATTAAGAAGAAATATATTTTTTTCATTCTATTGTTGCATGTACAGTTACTGTATATATTAAATAAACAGAATGAAAGATTTCACACAAAAGCACTGTCTCAAAAATATCAGAACAATCATTCACTTGAAAAAGTTAAAATATTTTGCTTTCTGAAAATGTATTAAATTTTGCTTTCTTGCTAAACTGCCTTATTGTCACAACATTAAGCTTCTCTTTCTGATGAGAGGTGCTAAGTTTAAGGCTCTTTGTCCCTGTGTAGACAGATTTCTGCATGATGGCTCATTTGATGTGAACCAGATAGCCTCATCTTCAGAAATCAGTGATGGAGAGCTTATTCTCTAAGGTCCACCCCATGCCTTACACTGACTTCATCGTCAGTGGCAGAGGAAATGCTGCTTGATGCTGAACTGACACAAAAGACAATTTCTGGATCAGTTGCACTGTTTTGGGATTTTAACAAATCAGAAGTAAAAGTTTAGGGTTTGTGGTAGATTGGTTTTAATCCTTGAGAAAAGGAATACAAAAATATTTATTACAAAAATAGATCTTCTTATGAAAACTAATTGTCCTTTCAAAAAACCCACTTACACCATACACTCTATACTCTTGACACAGATTCAGTTTTAGTGCCTCTTTAACGGGCTTCTGAAACAGCAGTTTGCCTATTTTCTCTGCATTACTTAGGTAGTGAGAAGGATTTGGGCACACTGACTTTAATGGGACTTCATTCGTTTTATTGGCTATGCTCCAGCCTGTCAAGCCCAGGAATGTTCTGTGGCTGCTGTTATTTTGCATTTAAGATAGTAGGTAGTTAATGCAGTTTCTTTCTACATCTGACTTCTTTTTTTTTTTTTTCCTTTAAATATCAGAGAGGCTTTGAAGGAAATTAGGAAGAGGAAATCAGAGGAAATGCTCTAGCATAATATTGCTACCTTAATGTAGAAATTTATATAGCATTTGACAGGATTTATCACATATAAAATTTTGTAGCTGAGCAGGTATGCATTTCCTACACTGAGCTGAGATTTTGCTGTCAGGTGCAATGAATTTGTACCAAGAGTGCAATAAAAGTAACATAGATTTCTGTTTACATGTGTTGCTATACAATATTTAAAGTGTAAAGAATTTGAAAGGTTGTTAATGGATGGAAATGTTTATGCTGGAGGAGATGGAAAAATGGAATAAGGAGTAGGAGGCATATGGTAACTCAGATGAGAAACATTTCATGCTGGGAGACATTCCTCTTCTATGGTGTGTTAAATAATCTGGTGTGGGTGTTTTTCTTTGTTTATATGATGTCCTAAGAGTGAAACAGTTCCTGCGAGCAAATGAGGATTTTAATGAATTTTAGACGGTTTTGCTTGAGAGAAGTATGTATCTCACTATAAAATATGCAAAGATAGCCCAAATGATGCTGGCTTCATTCTTAATGTTCTTGTGTTTTTATTGTATTAATATTTTAAATAACTCAGTCAAGATGGAGACTTTGTGCATACACGTGTAGCTAGTTTTTTTCACTGAATTGCAGTTCCTCTAGGATGACCTCAAACAATGAAATAAAGCCTTTAAGATGGACTTTAAAATGAGTTTGTCTATCTAAAGTTGTGCATGTGAGTTTGATGGAAAATATTGTGGAATAAAAAGAGTACAATTTAAATCTTGCTCAAATGAAAGAAGCTGAGTGTTGTGACATGTGGTGTACAAAACCCCCAGCCTCAGAGTGTGTCTCCAAAACCAGAATTTCCGTTTGGAGCAAGGTGAGATTGACAGCTGCCAGTACACTAAATGTTGGGATGTCCAACCCAATCAATAAGGAAATGTGGAAGAGCAGAGCATTTCTGAAATACTGTCTCCTGCAGGGACTGCACTCCCCAAAGCTGGAAGCCAGAGTTCTGTTTTTTGCATATTTGCCTGATAGAAGCACTTGCCCAGTAAGTGGTATTCTGCTTCCTGGGATGCTGATGGAGTTTTTATTTGCTGCTTGTTGGATGAAGGAACAAAAACAAACCAGGAATAATTCTGAGAGCATTCACTCAAGACAGCATCTTTCCCATCGGACAAGACAAACTGCTAACATCTGTTCTCCTTTGGCCTGTGTGGCTTCTGTACTTCTTGCTCAGAGTGCCATAGTTACCCACAAAAACAATAAAATGCAGTTACCTCCTATAGCTTTGTAATTAGCAGAGTCTGTTATGCTCTAATCCTAACCTTCTTCATCCTTTGTTGGGGACGTCTTAAAATTGATCTCCTGGAAAAGATATTCTAAGAAATGAGCTATGGAAAGTAAAAATTTAAGTAAGCTTTTTGTGTTCTGTGAACCCTGTCAGTAGAGATTTTCAATAGAAATTGGTGGAGGAATGATGGTTTTATGGACATTGGAAGAGGACAGATCTTGAGGAGACAGATACACAGTGAATATCTCAGTCTTTGTTTAGCCATTTTGAGAACTTACTATCCAATACACTACTGTGTTTCAGACATCTGCAGATGTTCATTTTATTTCATTCCAATGTCTGTCCTTTTTTATTTTTACCCCCATCCATTCTCTGAACTTCAGCATCTCCTCTTGTTTGAGTGAGACTCGTAAGTCCAGATACTCCAGTTAACCAGAAAATGGACTTGTAATTTGCCATTGATGAAGATGTGTAAAAAATGTATTTTTTTTTTCCTCAGAATTAACTGCTGGGGTTTATTTCAGGTAACTTCAAATGTACTGCTCTTAAACAAGTGATCTTGTGATAAAAGGTTTTCTATTGCTCTGTCATATTAAGCCATGCTCTTAAATTTTCCCATGAAAAACATCAACAGCAGCCTTTTGCTTGCTTAGAGCATTCAGGGAGTCACAGGAGAAGAGGCAAAATACATTTTTTATTAATAATTCCTTATCTTAAACTTAAAACAGTTTTAAAATAAAATGTAGTGGAAAAGTGACAAGTCTAGAGATAAGATTGCCCCCAGCAACAGACTAGTGATTGATTGATGTGTTATATATTAGCTAAAAATAATGATGGTCCTCACATTTTTCCTCCTACAGTATAGTTGTTAATCTTAGCTGCATTCCAACGTAGCCCTCCCTCACAGAAATATTCCAGAATGATTTAAAAATTAGATAACAATCTTCTAGTCTGTTTTTATTATTACCAGAATGTCAACTGTCCCCCGTTAAAATACATATTTCTGTTGTATAGACAATTTTTTGCAAGAAAAGATGATGCATATAAAATAAGGCAGAAACAAGAAGGTATTGCATTTATTTTGTAAGGAAATCTGTGCAGTTTCAACTTATGTACACAGCAGCATGCTGAAGACTTTTAAAATATTATTTTTGTATTTATTTACTTATTTATTTGTGCCTCGTCTGACAGTATCTAAATGAAAACTTCAGTTCCAAGTTTTATTTGAATCTACAATGTCCAGGGAAGTAACTTTGTTTATCTGAATCTGTAGAGTGTTCATATTTATTTTCCCTGTCTCTGCCTAAAGTTTGAATCCCTGGCGAGTGTCTTTCTGGCACTGCAGTGAATATGTTTTGGCTGTACAGAATAACACCAGGACACCACTGACATTTTGTTGATAAGATTTGCTTTAAAATATATTCACAGACAACCTGTCTTGCAAGTATACATTACTGTAGAACCTTTATCAATTTCAGACACACTCAGACTCTATCATGCATAAAACTCACAGAAACTTTTGCCAAGAACAGTTATCCAAAAAGATAGAGAGAAAGAAGGTAAAACGTTTTATAACATTTCAGTTCCCTGTTGTGTCAAGATGGAGAATAAAAAAAAACCCACAGTAATAAATTCTTGTTTTATTCATCTATGTTTATTTCTCTGCAAATATTTGATGCAAATGTAGACCATTAACATGCTCTTTCTAGACAGGCTGGACCATATATCTAGGTGTTTTTTCCTTATCTTTCCATTTATTTCTTCTGAGAAACCAGCTTCAAAAATGCCTTTCAAGGTTTTTCTCATAGTTTCTATTCCCTTCATAGTCTGTAATTTTGTTTCCTGGGTTATGCAAAGCACACTGAAGTTTACAATTTTTATTTCTCAGTTCTGGAATGTCACCTATTTTTACAGAGGAGATACACAATTGTGGATGAACATACATTAGTTCGATACTGTCTCTGATCACATTGAGCAAACCCACTTCATGTAATTCAATAGTAAAACTGTCATTTGATGCACTGAAATGAGATCTATGCAATCAAGAAGTATTCAGGTGGCTAATTAAATTGAAAGCCAGCTATTGGCAGTTGTTGGATCCTGCTGTAGTACACTTCAACCTCTGACATGGTCCCGACAACCCTACACATTTGGGGATGGCTTGAAACTCACCAGGTGGGGAAAAAAAAAAAAAAAAGAAAAAAAAGGAGAATACTGTTTTGACAGATGGCTGAATGAAAGCCAGCAGTGTGCCCAGGTTACCAAAAAGGCCAATGACTTCCTGGCCTGTACCAGCAATGGTGTGGCCAACAGGAGCAGGGCAGTGATTGTCTCCCTGTACTCAGCACTGGTGAGGCCACACCTTGAGTGCTGTGCCCAGTTCTGGGCTCCTCATTACAAGAAGGACATTGAGGCTCTGGAGTGAGACCAGAGAAGGGCAATGAAGCTGGTGAGGTCTCATGACCTCAATTCTGATGAGGAGCAGTTGAGGTAGCTGGAGTTGTTTAGCCTGGAGAAATGGCAGCTCAGAGACCTTGTGCTCTCTGCAACTTCCTGGAAAAAGGTCATGACAAGATGTGGGCTGGCCTCTTCTCCCAGGCAACAAGTGACAGCAAAAGATATAAAATGGCCTTAAATTGTGCTGGGGTCAGTTTAGCTTGTATATTAGGAAACAAAATTTTTAATGGAGAGTTGTCAAACACTGACACAGTCTATCTGGTTAAGCAGTTGTTTCATTATCCCTGGAAGATTTTAAAAGAAATGTAGATGTGGGGACACTGGGGGCATGGTTTAGCATTGCGCTTTTCAGGGCTATGTCAATGACTGGACTTAATGGTCCTAAAGGTCTTTTTCAACCTAAATGATTCTAGGAAGTCTAGGTGCATTTCAAACTGTCCTCTGCTTTCTCTTTTGTCCAAGCAGCAAATAGATGACTGAAAAACTCACAAACCCTGTGTGAATTAGAAGTCTAGATTTTGTTCCCAAGACAAGTTGCCCTACGAGCCAACAGAATTTCATGTAATGGTATTATTTTCTTTTGTAGTTTTTCACTCTATAATTTTCTGTTTGGTTAAGAAAGAAAGCATACATAATAATTTTTGGGTAAGTGGTAATGGAGTGGCTACTCCTTGAAGTGCTGCCTGTACCCTGGTGCTCAATGTTTTTTATTTCAACGTATATTTTGTAGCACGTTTGTACATTCAGCTGAACCACCTAGCTCTGGACTTCCTGGTGCTCAAATCTCCTGTAGATCTGCATTTTACCATCTCTTCCCTTGAGCCAGCACAGATCCTGAAGTAATATGGCTGCGTGGATTCATTTCTGAGCTGAGGCAAGAGTCCAAGCGGAATCATTAACTATCTTAGGGAGGAATTCAGTTTTCATCTTTTGTATCTGCATGCCACTTTGATGCAGTGCTTTGACTTTCAGGGTGAGGTCAGCATTGGTGTGGTGTGAATATGCTGGAATAGAGTGTAGGTGTCACACAGTGTCATTGTTCCTGCACAGCTGCTGTGCTGAGCACTGGGACTGTCTCTGCCATAGTAGGAGGGTTATTCCTGGAAACTCTTACTGCCACTGAGGACAGCTACAACAGAACTGTCTGCATCAGTACAAAAGGGTTCTTGCTTTACAGGACAGGGCTGCCAAAGGCAAGATGTCTGTCAAGAGCTGGTCCTGACCTGTATTAACTGCTGGCTTGTACTCACGGCTTGTTGTCACTGCCAAAATGTGAGCTAGGGGCATGCTAATAAGCTGCTAATGGAGAAAGCTGAGCTCCCATGTCCCAAATTTTTTTCCTCTCACTAGTATATGTCTACCTTTAGGCCAGAGACTGCGCTACAGCATGGCCTTCTTTTACCCTTAGCCTGCTGCTGCTCCTCAGCTCCTTGCTGGGAGAGAAAAGGGATTTTTTTTCTATTTCTCTTCTTTGAGTTGAAGGCAAAGAATCATGTAAAGTTTTAACCAACCTTTTGAGCTCTATATTTTACTTTATTTTCTCACAGGAAATATCTCCCTTTTCTGCATGTATGTACTGCAGTTTGATGCTAATAGCCAAAATATCCTTGCCTATTTTCAATGTAAAAAACCAGATGGTCCTGAAGTCCTGCTTTCATATCTCTCAAATGTACTCCAGGGGTCTCTAAGCCATAAATTGCTTGGGTTTTGAGGATTTAATTCTTTTATTTGAACATAAAAGTTTTCTGCTTATTAAAAATATAAATGCTATGTCTACAATTACCAAAAGCTTTACTAATCATGGAAGTTTCTAAAAAAGCTCCAAAGTAATTATATCTTGTAATTATAAGAAAATAAGCTTCCAACTACTTCTTAGTGAATCACAACATTTACCAGTTTGGAGCCTGCAGCTATATGGATGAGATTAGCTGCTAATTGGAGGGAGGAAGAAAAAAGAATGAATAGAAAATTAATTTTATATTTTAAAATAGCTTGGACTTGTATCTGATTTGCAGTGAGACTCTCTTTTGTGTGGGTTGCTTTTCTTTTTCTTCTCCAGAATCCAGTAAAGGAGCTTAAATGTGCCATTATATGTACAACAAAATGATTGCAAATTACAGATATTTTTTGAAAATGGAAGTGGGGAAGATTGGCTGAGGCCAGTCTGCTGCTTGCAAGGACCCTATCATAAAAATTCCTCCTTATACATGCTGTGCCCTTGGAAGTGTCATAAAAGTGAGGCATCATGGAGAATAAGGAACATCAGAAGGATGAGGAGGTATAAGAGTGGGGCTTCAGTCTTTCACTAGTACCAAGTCTCTTCAAATATTTCTTCAACTAAACTGTTCTCAGGCATCTCCAAAGTTCATTTATGAGACAGACTGATAGTTTCAGGAGTGGGAGTATATCGCTCAGATGTTATCCACTTCCAGTTTGATCCAACCCAAACTCGCTCATAACTTGGAGTGCTAATAGAGAAAATTTGTGTAGCTTGTACAGGTTGTAGCTGGTACATCAGAGTTGTGTTACTTTGGGAAGCTCAGCTCAGATGCTGGAGGTGACTGAGACACGACTGCACAGCCCAAGGTAGAATGACATACTTCTCAAACAGCCTAATTAGCCTCAATACAGCCCATGCAACTGATTTTTTTCCATCTGGTATAAGTGAAATCTTCACTGAATCTGGGTGGTGGGGCATGTGGGGGAATGTCTCTGTACTGGTTGCTATTGAACTATATTGGTGTACTAATAAAAGTGTAATTAAGAACTTCCATGCTGCTTTGTATATGTAAAGATTATGGGGCACAAAATCAAAGGTTTCTTGGAAGGATCTGTCTCCTGCTGATATTTGTTTCTTTGTAACATTTTGCAAATTATTTGTAACTTATTTAAGAGATTTTGTGTGTTTAGATGTTGATAGCTTGAGGTTTGATTCATCAACCCCTCTTCCTTTCAGCAAAAGTAATGGCTAATTAACATTCATCTGCCATGCTGTAAAGTTTATAGAGACGGTGGATGATATTTTAGCTGATTGTCATGCAGTGGAAACGACAGAAATAGCAATGTCTGGGGCTAACTGGAATTTGAAAATGGGGTTTCTTCCAAGGCTGGCAAGTCTTATCTAGATCACGCCTAGAGAGAAATGCAGTAACATATTTCACAGAAGATAAGATTATGCTGCAGGAGAAGAGATATAAACAGGTGGTCTTGGCAATTGCTAGATTTTAAATCAAAGCCTGCATAGCTCTCAAAGACTGAGCTAAAATTTTCTTCACAAATAAAGGTATTTGCTTAAATGAATTATTGCAAGTACAAGCCATTTTCTTACCAAAGCTAGTAAAGTAACAGAAATATAGGTAGGTGTTACTTTTTTTTAATTGGGTTTGGTGACTGAGTAATATGATTAAAGTATTAGACTTCCAGCATCCACAAATACTTTCTGACTAATTCTATCTAGGCACCTGATACATGAGAACAATGCAGATTATTTCTTATGGGGGTCCTGATGGAAAACAACCTGTCCATGATCCAGCAGTGCCCTTGTGGTCAAGAAGGCCAATGGTATCCTGAGGTGCATCAGGAAGGGCATAGCCCACAGGACAAAGGAAGTGATCCAGCCCCTCTGGTCTCTGGTGAAGTCTCATCTACAGTGCTGGGTCCTGTTCTGGGCTCCCCAGTAAAACAGAGACATGGAGGTTCTGGAGTAGCTCCAGAAAAGGGCTACAAAGGTGACTGGAGTACTAGAGCATCTCTCCTATGAGGAAAGACTGAGAGAGTTGGGTCTGCTTAGCCTGGAAAAGACTGAGAAAGGTCTTTATCAATGTCTGTGTACAAGTGTCTGCATGGAGAGCATCAAGACGATTGACCCAGGCATTTCTCAGTGGTGCCAAGTAATAGGGTGAGATGCAACAGGCAGCTGGAACACAGGAAGTTCCACCTGAACATAAGGAAGAACTTTATTACATGTGTGTCTGAGCACTGAATCAGGTTGCTGAGAGAGGTAGTGGAATCTCATTCCCTAGAGATATTGAGAAGCCGTCTTGGACTCAGTCCTAAATAGTGTGCTGTAGGGGACCCTGATAATTTCCAGTAGGCTCTTCCAACCCTAATCCTTCTGTGATTTTGTAAATCTGTGAAATAAAAAACATGACTAATGAAAAACATCTAGACTGAAATCTATTTGCATGACAAGATATGAGATTTTGACGTATTTCAGAAATATGTTTTTTTAAAACTCTACAGCTTGGCAGTATATGTGTCTTTATTACATGTTATGCAGGCTGTTTGGAACTGGGTCTTGTACCGAGCATGCCCTGTCTGGCACGGTGCTTTTAGACTACCTTTGCCTCTTGTTTATCCTTGATAACTTCAGTTCAATTTGCAGTGGAACAGAACTGCACAACTTATTTTTTGTAATTAAAGTTTTCTCCAGAAATTTAGTTTCAAATCCTCTGAATTGTTTATGCTAGCAAGTGTTCTACATATATTTTGGTCCAAAGAACTGCAGAAGAGAAGGAAAAGTCAAGATTATTTTGACATATGATTTTCTCTTCTAAAAGCATGTGTGTGTGATCAGAGAATTGTAGAATATTCGGAGTTGGAAGTGACCCACAAGGATCATCAAAAGTCCAACTCCTGGCGCATATAGAAGACCATCCCAAGAACCACACCAGTACCTGAGAGCATTGTCCAAACATTTCTTCAATTCTGAGAGGCTTACTGCTCTGAATTGTAGACAGTTCAAGTGTAAAGCAATCCTCATCAGGGTAAACATTTCCATTGCTCACCAGTTCGACTTCTTTGTGACAGTTCAGATACACTGTTACTTGAGTGATTTTCAAATAGTTTGTCTCTTCTGTATATTAAAATGATATTGATAGCAAATAGGCTGAAATTAGAATCTACTGTAAAAAGCACCATAAACAAAACAAAACTTGTCTGACTGCTTAACCATATAGATGGAGCCTCACAAACCTGTGAAGAAGGACAAAAGTTTTTCCCCTCTAATACAAATTCTAGTATGTCTGAAAGTTTTGCATCATTACCTTGCATCTCCCCTCTTGGCAAGTGGAAAGCATTGACTTCAGGAGAATTCAGAAAATAT
Source organism: Argya squamiceps (assembly GCA_037834095.1). Taxonomy (NCBI): domain Eukaryota; kingdom Metazoa; phylum Chordata; class Aves; order Passeriformes; family Leiothrichidae; genus Argya; species Argya squamiceps. The sequence goes on from JBBMKD010000145.1 coordinate 70,425,123, forward strand.
TGAGAGACAGAGAAGATGAAATTTAGTCACCTCATTTCCATATATCCTTTGAAACTCTAAGAACAAATATCCAAGACATATTTGTAATACTCTTGGGATACTCTTAGTACTTTTGACAGACCAGCAGTACTCTTAGAACAAGATTTGTGCATCATACCTGCTTTCTGCAGTACAGATATAAAATTATAATTAAAGAATCAAGAAGTAGATCGTCACTTTTTAGTACACTTTTCAGGACATCATTCTATATTTCTCTTTTTTGGGGGGTAAATTTCAGATTCAATGACACTAAATTGTGATCATTTTGGTGTTCCTTGTATCACTGTAGCTTAGCCTTTGTTGCATCATTTTAGATATGACCAGAGAGGCAGGGGCATAAAGCATTATTCTGAAGCATTCCCCATGCTTCATTGAGTTACTATGTATCCTCCTTTATTGAATTCTGTAATATGCTCTTGTATTTTTATATATGCATATGCATTATGACAAACTGTGTATGGCAATGCCAAGAAATGTCACTAGTGTTAGCTTGTTAGCCATGACATGTTAACTTTCTGTCCAAAACGATACTGACAAGTCAAGAGCTTCTCTAATTCAGGATATGCCAGCTAGATGGCTTTGTGCCTGTTACCTCCCTCAGTAGGAAGCCTGGAGGGATGGGGGTGAAATTAATGCCAGGGCATGTGGTATTTAAAAGCAGCATAGTTATTCTATCACCCCATCTGACAGTGAAATCTATGAATTATTTGCAGCCTTCATGAATAGCCACTTGAAATATCTCTGGAGGTTTCTACCATAAGGCTGTCTATTACTCTTATTTAGTTGCTAAGACATCAATTAAGCTTGATAAAGCAGAAAAAATGAGTGTCACATTTGGTATACTTCTGGCTGACTGCATTGATTTTTGGCTTCTGAATAGATTCAATTATATGGTGTAATTCAAGCTTGTTGTGGTTGTAATTTTGTTGGATCTCCTCCTCCAGTGACTTCTCCATTTTCTAATTTCCTATGGGAAGTTAAAGGTCACTCTAAAAACTAAATTTTAAAAATAGTTGAGCATTAGATTTGTTAAAAACACTTAGTAAAATAATGAGTTTAGTAAATGCTCTTACACACAGTTGTCAAAAAAATCTGGAAGTGTTAGAAACAGCAGGTCTCCAAGACACTTTCACTGCTGGAGAACATTGTGGCTTTAAACAGCAATCTGTCATCAATTTATGGAAACCCAGGCTTGGAATTAATGATGTTCAAGGTTTTATTCTCCTTTCATATCCTTGGTGTGTGGATATGGTTTTATGTATATTGTGCTGATATTCAAGATTTTTCCTTAGTGACCATTTTCCACCTGCCTCTTACATTACAAATCATTTCAGATACTGCATATTAAAGATGAATCAAGAAATGAAGCATAATTATTTACCTTAAGGTACTATCACTCAATTCACTTTATTGTTCTAGTGATGGTATCTTTGATATGGAAACACTGACACGATTCCAAGTTTTAATGAGTAGTTTCTTGAATGTGGGGACAGCTAATACTGTTCCTATATCTTATCCGGCTCTACAGGCCAAGGTCTTCAAAACAGTCCTTTTTTTCTGGTTGTCAAGTAAAATAGGAAAGTGCTGTTTCCTGTCAAATTAATAACATCATGAATAGGCAGTGAAAAAAGGACCTATATTTTTCTGAGAAGAAAAAAAGTTTGAAGTTTCATTTATAGTTAAAAACATGAATAAACATGGTTTTTTGCTTCTTTTGTATTAATGCTGGAGATTGTGGTCCAGGAAGAAAAAGCATTGGCAAGGATTCAGTGATTTTTTTTCTTTCCAGTGAGAGCAATTGACATAATAATATTGTATGTTTGACAAAAAAATCCTTATTCATAATTCTGTTTCATTTTTTTTTGTTTGTTTTCACTCTGTTCAACATTTTGGGGGACAAAAGTTCAGGGACCCATTGTACTGAATGTTCTGTATCTTTTTTTTTGTTTTATCTTTGTTAAAAAAAAAACAAAAACAAAAAACCCCAGAATGAGAAGAAAAATCAATCTCATTCTGCTGGACTAACTTCTTTATTCCTTAAAATTCTTATGTCATATAAACACTTATTGTCAGTATACAAACAAGACTTTGCTACACTATAGACTTCAGTTTGCTTTACTAAGCCACAATGAACTGTTTGAAAAACTGTGTTGAAACTAAAGAGAACATTTAAAGAAACACAAATTATTTTTGGGAATAGAAAAAAAAAAGAAAAAAAGCACAACAAAACCCAAAGTAGAGTAATATATTTGTCTGAAACTGGAAATGTGTTTAATGCCAATCCAGTGCAAAAATTAATATTAACTTATCAACTCATTCCACATTCTCAGCTGTCTTGGCTGTAACCAAGAGGAGAGCCTTCCTCAAAAGCTCATCCATTGCCTTCTCATTTTCATGTAAAGAAAGGTTTCAGAGTTACCCATGGCTGAAGATTTATGTTGGGCAGGAGTGAAAAGGGGAGGCACGAAGCTTTTAAGTAGCCAGCTGGCTAGAGAGTGATAAGTTTCTCCTTTGCCAGAGAATTCCCTCCTCTGTTAGAAAATGGATCTGTGAGCTTTCTCTGGAAGTTGAACAGCTTAACCTCATCATCCAGTGAAAGACCTGGATGCCAAACCTTGTCTGAGAGACAGGAATAGACACATACAAGGTGACAGCAGGAGGAAATGCTTCCACCAGAGGGGGGCTGTGCTGATTAGGACTGTGCTTTCCAGAAAAGATGTGTTTTAAGGGAGCTGTGAGAACCGTGAGCGGCATGAGAAGTGTGAACGTGGATGAGTTTTATAGTGTCTTTTTTCAACAGTTTTGCAGTTAAAAATAGTTGAAGAAGGTGATTATTTATGCAATGGAAATTGATGCTGTAGGGCACAGGAGACAGCATTCACTGTCAGCCACTGCCAAAGGCAGAAAACCATAATGGATTCATAGAACTGTGGAATATAATGAGGTGGAAGGAACCCATCAGAATTATTGAATCCAGCTCCTGCTTGGAGTCTCAACATAACTCATTACAGGGGTTCTTATGATCATATGAGCATGTTTACTACCTCCAAAATACAAGGAAATGGTGAACTGTATCTCAGACACAGTTTGCTGAATGTGTACTTATTGCTTTTGCATGGGTTGCATAAGAGGAAATCCATAGTAAAGACTATTATGCTGACCAGGTGATATTCATACATTTCTTAACTACCATATTTACTTCCTTGAGTGGCAATTAATAGTTTTTGCAAGCATTGGTGCATTAGGAGAACCCTACAAAGCAGCAAATCCACAGGTGAAAAGGCCTTACAAACACTTTACCTGCTCAGGTAAGCCTCCCACTTTAAATCCTGTAATGCCTTGAATAATGTTACATGATTGACTTCAGTTAAAGGAGCTATTTCTTAGGAAGGTCTTTACAGCCAATTTTGAAGACTAATTGAGTTAGGACAACTTCTTCTGGGTTCATTTACAGTATGGTCCTTGGGGTTGTCCCTTTGGCCACAGCTCCCTCACAGCAGATTGTCAAGTGTAGCAGATTATGTAACAGCAAATCACCCATGTTCCTGGGTTGTGTTTTCTGCCCTTGTTTCATTAACATAAATCTTGATTAATAAGGCTATTTTAATGAAAAGTATTTAGATAGCAAATGGAATCCATTTGCTTAAGAGGCTTTGATGGTGTAGGCTGAGCCTGATGAAAACCATATTAGTCTCAGCAGAGCAGCACAGGCGACACTTCAATGCAAGTATTTTGTTGCATATTGTGGGTTTCTGGGAAGAATCTTATGGGATTAGCTGGCAGATAAAAAAGGTTAATCTTTTAATTTTAAGGTGTAATACTTAATTCTTTTAATTGGAAGTCAATTAATGTTATTGAATATAACTAGTTCCTTGTCCAGGGAACTTAATATAATCCAAAAAGAGCATGAAAAAGGGGAAGATGGTTCCCCTTTCTACTTTTTCTTGTACAAGAACTAAGCTGTCTTTTTAAATCCACATCCAGTGAGTTTTAAAGAAGAAAAGAATGTTTTTTCATACAAGACACAAGTGAATAATGGAGCTCATTACTACAATATATTTTGGCTACCAATAATATGAATTGGAATAAATAAGAGAAGTTCAAGAGAAATAGCTTTTTCTGTTTGAGGTTATTAAATATTGTGTTCCAGCTGCAATCACAAATTACAGAAAAAAAATCCCTGTGTTGCAGGTGAGGGTCACTTTATCCTTTTGCTATTTCTTCTTACTTTCCTGCCTAAAGCATTGCTGCTGGTTTTCATCTTAGAGAAAATAGCAGGATAAATTAATTTTGTGGCTGACTCAGTTACAATATTTTCACCTTTTTATTCAAGTATTAATTCCTTATAATCATAACACTGGAGTACCACATGGTTCTATTGTCTTTCTTCCATTAACTGACACACAGCTCTGGGAAGGAATTCAAGGCGTCCTTTCATGACTCATACTGCTGCTACTGTAGGGTGATTTTCTCTGCTCCTCCTGTCCCTCTCCCTGATCCCACATGATCCTGTAGGCTTTCTTGAACCAGCTCCCTGGAGTTTACATGGTCACATTGTCAGTTAGGTCACCTCACATATCTGATTCAAAAAAAATTTCTTCCTGCCCTGCAGATAAATTTTCAGGAAAACTACTGGATGATCTGATTTGCAGTACAGTGACACAAACTTCAGGGCTGATGAAAAGGGTAATGGAGGCAGAAGGTCAAAATTTTCACAGACTGTCAATCTTTAAAACATATTTCCCTATTAAATATTTAATAAAATATATATTTACTACATTTTTTTAATTGTCCCTGTTCTTTTCAATCTCATACATGAAAGAAATGCCTCTTATAGTGGAACTCTTAGCTCTGTGTGTTCTGCCTGGAGTCTTGTCTTCAGTAGATTTTACAATTTTGTCAATAGTTTTTTTTAACACAAGACAATTTTCATTACTTGTGACTAAATTTTTATATACAATTTCCAGCTCTAGTGTCTGAAGTACACTTCAAAATAGTGGCGTCAAGAGAATGTCTGCAATCAGCACATTTCACATGTTAATATTCAGTTTGTGAATGTGATATGATGGTATTGTCAATAAATGATAAACTGTCTGTTACAGCTAATCATGTGGTTTCATTTGATTCTTTGAATATTCTTGACTTCAACATTTGCTTGTCTTTCCTTTAATGGATTGCCATTACTTCGAAATAATATTATAAAATGCATTTCTTTCCTAATGTTTTAATGCAATTCAATTACTATTTAGTGTAGATAGGAGTAATGAAATGTGGAGTTCAGTGTATTTACTTCTACCTGAAAGTTTCTCTAATATCACGTTTTCTGTCATTGCTTTGGATTGTATACTTTTGTCCATTTTGAAAAGGATTACTATTTCCTTTACTTTCAGTTTTGTAGTTTGCTTATTTTCTGACAAAATTCAGTACACCTCAGTACAATGAGTTGTTCCATCATTTCATCACCATTCTCCTCCATGGTGTGTGCACAGACTTGGTACTTTCAAACTCTGTGAAGTAATCTAATGTTGACAGTCAGCGGGAGATCATGAGACAACCAATATGATTGATAGACACGTCTCGTTTATTGCAGGCTGCGTTCA
>JBBMKD010000145.1:70437678-70520178 GCA_037834095.1 Argya squamiceps
AGTACAGGGGCCCTTACCCACTGGATTCCCAGAGGATCAGAGCTACCAGACCTTTCTACGGGATCACTGCTTCCATCGTCCTGCTCAGGTTATATTCTGACTCTGTCAGTGGTCTTTTGCATTATTGCATTTATTTTATTTTACCTTTTTTTACTTCCTATTAAATTGTGTTTCTGACTTGGAGCCTCTCTCTCATTTTGCTTTCAAACCACTACACTATAATACTAGAAAAAATTTCTATGATATGGCATTGAAAAACCTACAGTTTAGAATCTATCTATATTCTACCTATAGGTTTGGCTGATATTTGGAAATAAAGTGACACTTTCTGTCCTTTTTCATGAATAATCTTCTTTCTCTAGTTTGCAATTTGGAAGCTAAAATAGCAGATGGTCTTGCATTTCTTTCCCTGAATATACTTAGGACTCTGGTTCTGAGGAAAATTTACATCTTTTCTGGATCGTCCAAAGTAAGAGTTGCTTTCAAAAAAGTTCAATGTCCTCAAAGTGTGGAAAGGTTACTCTAGACCCTGACTGACAGATTTGGCTAGGAAAGTAATTTACTATTAGAACCAAATGATTTTTTATATAAATCTTTGTGGGAAAAAAAAAGTCTTATTTTTTTTTGCTGGAAAGAACCTTGCAGTTCAACAAGTCAAGTTCCCGCTATTATAGACTTATGCCATAGGGAAAAAATGCTCACTGCACATAGTTTAAACCAAATTGGGATTGAAGTGGTTTATGGATTTATCAATGACACGTAATTAACTGGCAATCAGTGACCTGTGCATTCAGGATTAATATCAGACATACAACAGATTAACCACAGCAGTAGAAACTTACAGAATGCTAATTTATAACTACAAGTTTCTGAATGCCCCTCTATATATATTTAATTTAAAAAGGGGCTATTTCAAATTCATTGACCCCCTCCCCAGGCCATGTGGCTTACACAGAGGTGCACATGGATGCACAAACCCCCATTTTCCCCCTGGAAACCAACACACATGTCCCCTGGTCACTTCTCCTTGCAGAGGGAAGGTGAGGGTACTCAGGCCCTACACTCCTCCACGCAAACTCCACAACTGATTAATAAGCCCTCAGGGGATTCCCCTATGCCATTCCTGAAAGTGTTCCACAACTCCCTCATGATGAGGGGCTGGTCCTGGCACCCCCAATGGAGAGGTTGAACCTCTCCTGCCTTCTCCTAGGAAGGCTAAAAGACATCATTGTGTGTATGCTGCTCTGCTCTCTGCTCTGTCTCCCTTCTACTAAAAATTTTCTAGGCTTTTTTTCCAAGGTTACACAAAACTATAGACATCATCTAATCAAAGACTGTTTTTAAAAATGAGGAAGAAACTTCTACAGTAAATTCTCTTGAAATTCAATGAATTTCATCTTATCATATAGACCTTCCTCTACCTTAAATTCCATCTTCAATTAATTCATTTATCATTTATGATGTTCTTATATCAGTATTTTTTCTACTTCCATTTAAAAATGCGTTTTTGGGAGAAATTCTATCTGTCCACCCAAGGATAGAGTAGAAAGAATTAAAAAATGTTTAGATATTTAACAAGAATATTTTATTTTAATAAAGTGTTTTAACTGACTCCCAAACTCAGGTGGAAAATACTGTTTTATGGGGAAAAAAGCAAACAAAAATTTAATCATTTATTTTATAATGACAAAAGTAAAATTGCAGAATTTTCAGCAAAATCAATGGTTGCTGTTTTCTTTTATTGGACTGGAGTTTCAAACAGGCAGTAAAAGTGGACTTCATCTCCTGACAGACATCTACATTTATGTTTCCAAGTGTAGGTGTACACATGTGCTAATTTTCAAGGCTCCTGATACTGTCAGTGGAGACCTCATTAAATCAGTCAGTGGAGTCATGTAGAACACAACTCGCTCTGCAGAAGATATTAAAAGGCTAATTCAAGTGCCCCACAGAGTTATCTAGTGCTCTTTGAAATGTCTTATGGTATCTAAGAAATTCACAAAAAATTCTGGAAGATACTTTTGGATAACCTGTGCTTATTCATATTGGTAGATGGTGGAGTATAGTCAGTGAGTTTCTCTTTCAAGGAACTGAATAAATAGCTAGGTTAGACCTTCTTAAATGCAGGCACATAGACCTGGGTGTCTCAGTCAGCAGCTGATGCCCATTTATAACTATAGTTTCTGTGGAGAGACCTGATTCAAGAAACCTGTAGATGCAATCTCACTAGATAGAAGTGTATCAAGTAATGAAATAGGAAAGACCATGTAAATTCTGAAAGAGAAGTGAGATCAAAAAATTTCTTCCACTTAGGAGTTTAAATTAATACAAAACCAAAACATGTAAAAATTACTTCTTTGATTTATTTCACTCCAAAATATGGTTTTAGTTTTATCAAAATTCAATGGAAATCAAAAGCATTTAATTTTGGATGGATCCAGAACAAATTTCTTTTGGTGTTATTTTCTTTAGTCTTTCCACTGAAACAGATGCTTCATTGCTTTTACAGTTCACTGGCTCAGCAATGTATTCATTGATTTCTGTGGGCACAAACTCAGATTTCTTAATGATAATGGGGATCTTGCTGTTTACTCATTCCCAGAAGATGGAGTCCATGAGTTTGTTCCTAGTGTCACCCTGTTCTCTGTGGCATGTTTACAATTTTATGAAATTCTACAAAGTTTTAAATATGTTTACTCACTAGTTCTCAGAAGAAGGAGAAAGTCAAAAGAGAAAAGTGAAGTTTTGAGAAAGCCTTAAAGCTGGATTTAACATGTGGGAGTGAATTACGTTAATAATCCCAGAGAATGTACACCAGGATATCACTTTCTTTAGTTTCTTGTGAAGCTATGCCAATAAACATATCTCTTTCTTTTGAATGTTATTGTTCTAGGTGGGTACAGAAAACAGAGGAAAAAAATAATCCTTTAAAATAAACAAGCTTTTAAGAGATCTTGGATATGTTACTTAGTCTTTGAATTTTCTTGTGTATAGGACAGATACTCCAGCGTTTTTATCTCTCCTATTCAACTGAGTTGCTTGTGCAGAAAATTCTCAGTCCTAAGTTAGAGACTGATTTGGAAAGACAGAGAAAAGTGCAGCTTTTTTTTTTTTTTTTAGGATTCAATGTTCAGAAGCAAATGCTACCAGCTTTTGGCCACAATTAATTCAAAGAAGAGCAGAGAAGGATCATCAGCAGGGAGGTTTTATCTCACCTGTTTTTCATGACACAGAAACAAAGGTGTCTAGGCACATTTCCTCATTGTACATTTGATTTTGGAGGGGATCAGAAAACCCAATTCAGCTCTATTGCTATTTTGCATTCTGGGTATTACAAGGCACTAGGATTTAGGGACAATTGTTTCTTGGAGTCTGCCTATAAGACAAGTCTTTACAAAACCGACAATTTTCAATCCTGTCAGGAATTTGAAACAGCTGATGATCTCCAATAACACAATTCGGTGACAACAATTCTCAGAAAGCCCTTTCCCATAGGTCATTGGGTTTATGAAAATATCTCTGAAAATATCAGCTCTGAAGTACCCCCTGTTTTGTTCTTCACAGTATAACAGAATGGCTGAGGTTCTGATGGAACACAGTGGGTCATCTGGTCTAACCTCCAGTCTGGTCTGACCTGGCTCAAGCAAGGTTATCCTAGAGCACACAGGACCAGGTTGTGTGCAGACAGTTCTTTATATCTCCAGCAAGGGACAATCCACAACCTCTTTGGGCAATCTATTCCAGTGCTCTGCCACCTGTACAGTAAAACTGTTCTTCCTCACATTCAGGGGGAAATTCTTGTGCACCAATTTCTGTCTCTTGCCTCTTATTGCTTGGCACCACCAAGAAAAGCCTGGCTCCATCCTTTTGACATCCTCCTTCAGATACTTGTGCTCCACTATGACTTGTGGTCATTGGCCAACTCTTGAATAATATGGAACAGAACATAACCTCTCTTTAAGAGAGGTTATGTTCTGTTCCATATTATTCATAGCCTGTCTCTTAAACACAATATACATATAGCCAGATAACAGGTAAACAGTAAAGAAAAGATAAAGTACTCCTTACTGAAGAAAGTTAGGTCCAGCATTTAAACTCTTACCTTTTAATTTTTTTTTTTACCATTATGAGCATCCTCTGATACATGCTGTATATATAGGGAGTAGATAGGCATCCCTTGTCCTTCAAAGGAGCAGACTTTCTACCACACGTCATTTACTGTTTTCCCTGACTTCTAAATATTACCGAGTCAATAAAATACTCAGAAACAACTCTGTGGAAAAGAGAAGGAATGCCACATTGTAGTCTGTCTATATCAATAATGGTTTTGCACAAGGAAATTACTGCTGAATTTGAATAATTATGGGCAAACACATAAACAGAGAGGTGAATATTTTAAAGCTTCAGCACTAATTGCCTTTTTGTTTTGTTCTTAGTGTGTTTCTCTTGATTTTGCTTTTGAAAACATGTATGCATACAGAGAGACTTATCAGATGTGTAAAATAAGAAAGAATAAACTAATCTGAGAAATAAAAAATGGCCAAAAACATAAACAAGGTATGACTTTTTGTTTCACATCAGAGAACTTTTTTCTTTTGAGCCCCACTTATTTCCTGCTGTTTTCTTGTTAAGGCGTGCTTGCCTTAAGGACAAGACATTTTATGAGAGCCAACTATGATCTGAGTAAGGGGTTATACAGCTGTGTGGCTGCAACCAACATGTGCTGCATAAACAAATGCTTTGATAGATGGTATTATTATTGTAAAAATTTTTCTTAAGTCCCTTGGAAGTCCTTACCTGTGCAGATGGATTAAAGATACAAACCAATTTAGGAGTAAATTTTTACACTTTCCTATGCCACATGACTTCCTTTGAGTTGGAAGAGTGATGTTCTTCTCTAATGATCAGTACAAATTCCAATTTACCCAATAAATTTCCATTTCCCTTTGATGGTGGGTATCAAATAACTTTTTCTTTAGCTATGACCTTTAATAATTTCCAGATCTGTAGTGATGATGTCAAGGTTCAATATCCTATTACAATGTAGTCTCATCTGCCTACTCTATCAGTTTTGCCCTTTGGGTCTTCCAAACTCTTTAGCATATATAACTGCATGTGACGCTTCCAGGAACCGACTACAATTACATACATCTTTCTCTTTTCAGACGCATATTAATTTCTATACTACTTTTAAAAGACTCTTCTCAATTTGTTTTTTGTTTTAATTGTGAAAAAATACTTCTTGATTCCTTAACTTGATTTATCACAACTTTTATAAAATAGTATATTAGCAGAAAATATTAAGCACACAGCTGACTTCATTGGAGAACAGTATATGTCAGAAGTAGTAATGACGCAATATCAGCTGAATTGGGGTGCATGTGGATTTGTAGAACAGATCTTAAGAAAAGAAATCAAAAGAAGAGACACTTCACACATAAGTAAGAAAATGCAAATTCTATTAAGTAAAATATGTGAAAGCTTGAAATGAATTCTGTTCACCTCAGAACAGCAACTCATCAGCGTATGGTTACCACTTTCAGTATTCTGATGTTTCCAAGCCATTAAACTGCCAACAGATCCTCTCTTGGTCTGTCCCTCACATTCTAAACCAACAACTAAACTAGTCATTGCTTACTTTCAGCATGAAAATGTGTGTTTTTCATCCTTGCCTTACTACTTTGGAAAAAAATATATTATTGTCATGGTTTTTGTTGCACAAAATTTCCCAGTAGATTGTTTTTTGCCAAAATTTATAGACTGCTTTAAACTCAAATATTATCAAAGTTTATCTTTGTACCTCAGAACCACTGCTTTCTGTAGCTGTAATCCATGTTTTGCATAAAAATATCAATCAGAAACAGCTTTTTAAAGATTATGTTACTTATGAGTATTAATACTTTGTGGTTGAATAACAACTGAATAAAAAGTGAAGCTTCTTCTTTTTTTGACCTCTCATCAATTCAGAAAGCTATTTTTCTTTGAACTCCAAGCAATGCTCTATCTCTATTTTCTTATGTGAAAGGATAATAATCCTGAGTTTAGGATTTTTCCCCCTTTCCATTTCTTTCAGATTACCTGGGTTTTCCCTGTCTAGTTCCTAAGTTGGTTCAGCTGCCTTAATAATTGTCTCAGACCAGACTTTAATTATACTTTATCAACTAAGAACCATTGTTTGTGAGCAAGCTAATGGATTTTGAAGTGATGTTGAAGATCTTCATGCTGTACAAAGAGAACATATATTAGAATGGCAACATCAAATAATGGAAATCAAAGACAATAACATGAATAGAGAAACCGAAGTAACAGCCTTCAAAATTATGCTAATTTTCTTCCTCTGTCACTATCTTGGACTGCTCTGACCAGTTAGTGAATCTGATTCCATGGATTCAGTGAAAAGGATCAGTGGAAAATATGGTGGGCCTCATTTTGGAGGAGTTACTCTACAGAGGAGAAAAAAAGAAAGATTTTTTGTACTGGAAAATACCAAGCATGTATAAATAAAATTGTCAAGATTTTGGTCAACTATGTTTTGGTTTTTTTTTTTTTTTTTTTTTTTTTTTTTTTTTTGGGGGTGGGTGTTTTTTTTTTTTTTTTTTTTTGGGTGGGGGTGTTTGGTTTTGTTTGTTGGGTTTTTTGGTTGGTTGGGTTTTTTTGTTTTTTTTGTTTGTTTTTTAGGTAATAGCAGTTCCCTAATCTCTTTAGATCTTTCTATATCTGTTTCCTATTACACAATCCATATAATTCTTGAACAATTTCCAATTTCAAATGTCCACATATGACATATTTTTTTATATTCTGCTTGTCTTGTGAGCAGATGATTTCTACTCTTAGCAACAATTTTGTACACAGGTGACATGCAGGGTGCCCTCACTAATTTCAGGTAATCATGATGTATGTATAAGCTGAAAATAAGAGAAAAAGTCACCTGAACTATTAATCTTAGCTATTTCATGTAGATTTTTGATAATATTTGCATAAATTCAGCCATCTTTCCTAATATTTATTACACCATTCATCTTGGATAGGTTTCCGGGAACGTAGATACTGTGGAGCTGGCAGAGTAAAAAAATCCCTTTTCTTCTTTTTTTCAGGCCTGTTTGCCCTGATTTTATATGCCAGAACAATGAATAAATGAAAGCTCTTCATTGTCACCAGGGGCCACCTCTCTGTCCATGAAAAGAGAATTCTGAAATCAGACCACCTTTGTTTTGCTTATGAAGAGAAGAAAACATCTGTGGCTAGCTCAACATCTAGAGAAGGGTAATTTGACTGGAGTTGACAAGTCTCCGAAGGGAAAATTGTAATTTTGGATCAGGGTTAGGCAATATGGAAGCCCATCACCAGGGAGAATTAGATGAACTTTTTAAAACACAGCTTTGGCTTTTGTGTTTTACTTTCTTATGCCCATAACATGAGGATGAGAGGCTTATTTTCAGGCCTCCAGTTGTGGTTCCCCTTCCCCCCTCTGTATAATACAAAGCAAAAGGCCAAAATATTGGATGTGTGATTTCTGCTGGCCTTTGATACCATGGTTAAAATTCTGACTTCGAGTTTTTAATTAAAAATCCACCTTTGACTCACAGCAAATGTGAGTCAAACTGTAGGTTGCATAGGTGAACAGTAGGTTGAGTTATAATTTAAGTCCTAGACCTGAATTAATACTCTAATGTGAACAGAGATCAAGACATTCTCAGTTAGTGGAGATCCTAGCAAAATATGAAACACTGAGAAAGAATAGTGCTTTTTCTCTTCTGAATTGTTAGGCATTCTAGGAGGTGCATTCCATGTCTGCAAGGTCTTTCTTACCCTCTTTAAGGGGAAAGTGCTTAAATGGTGGGGAGATGCAAAATCTTTTCTGCATCGATGAGGAGGAACTAGATAAGGTAGAAAATACTGTTGGTCTTTGTGACAAAGCCTCTCTGATCTGAACTTTACCCACCAGTTATCAAACCACAGCTCGAAATACTTTCAGGAATACTCAGGAAGATAAACCCCAGGGTTTTAAAAACTGTTTTCCTCATTTAAGTTTTTTTTGCCAGATATTTTCAGTTTGCAATTTAATTTTGCCACCATCCCTTTGGAGGGTGTTCTCTGTAGAAACACATGAGAGATTCAAGCTCCACAGGGATATTTAGGATTAAGCCATAAATTCTGACTGACTGGTGCATTTGAGTTTACTCCTGAGCTCACTTTTTCTCCTTAGTATTATTTTTGTAAAGTTTTTAATGAATCTTTCACAGAAAAGAAAGAACATTTTCTTCCTCTTTCCTCCAACAAATTTTGCTGTGTGCCTGTGGTGGTTTAACATCAGCTGAAGTTAAACTCCAAATAAGTAACTCCACTTCCCCCCACCCCTTCTGGTAAAAGAGGGACAAAATCAGAGACTATGGGTTGAGATAATGATTTACTGAAAGCAAAAAGCAATGATATAAGAAATGCACAGTAACAGTAACAATATTAATAATGAAAGTATACAAAAAGGGAAGGTGTTTTACCTACAAAAAGGTGTTGACCACCTCGACTTAGGTGACACCTTGACAATGAGGTGAGTGGGATGGAGTAGTGACTTAGCCATGCTCATATGGTGCTAAAATCCATCCCCTCTGTGCAGCAAGACAGTGCCCTTTCCTGATTGTAACATCAATTTTTCTATAATCAGGTACCCACAATTGCTAGTTTAATTTCAGAGGGAAAAGTCTCTGGGATGTGCTAATATAAGTCAAATTTCCTACATGCTAATGTAACAAATGAAAACTTAAACTGAATAAAATAGGATGAAAAATGTAGGGTCACGCTGATAACCTCTTGATTGTAAATTAAAATGACAAAATTTTTTTTTTGTATTGGTGTGTCTTGGGGTAACTTTATGGTCCAGTATCCCCTATGGTCTACCTTACACCAGATATAAGTCCTGTGCCTTTAAGCCTTTATTCTAAGCCTTTTTTTTTTTTTTTACTGCTCAGGTAACATTTTCAAAGAATTTGGAATAAAACGAAATAAAATTAGCTTTGATAGAATGAACAGAAATAAACATCATGAATTAGTTTCTTTCATATTGCGAGAAATTTAAAAAATAGATTATTTTATGAATTCAACGCTTGGTGCAATAATTTGCTATTAAGTTTTTGTGCAAAAATTTCAATGAAGACTTTTTATACATACTAAACCCAAAAACATATGTTGGCAATGGATGCTAATGTTAATGAATCTGTCAAATTCTTGAACACTTCTGTTCTTTCTTAGGGCTGAGTATGCTGTTTCTGTGACTGATGTCATATTTGGTGCCCTAGTGAGAGGCAGAAAATATAGAAAAATAATCCCATAAACCTTAAAGAAAAATTCTGTGTCTTAGGGGAATTGTCACTGGCTGTCAAAAAAGATAATTTAGTTTTGACAATTTGTTTTATGTGTCAAATTGACAGTGAATTTTTTTTTTATTTTGTAATAATACTGTTGGGTTTGGATTACTTTTGTTGTTATTGCTGTTTATTAGGTTTTACAGAAATTATTATTTTTATAGCCAGATTTCAAATATTCAAAAGGACATCTCTGCTGATATCTTCCAAACATTTTTACTACTGGAAAATTTAGGCTGGAATGTATTTTTTAGAAGTTATATATGCTAACGTGTTCTTCAATGCAGAAATAGAGCTAAATCAGGTTGCTAAGTAAGTTTTGAAATTCTTCAAGAATGAAGGCTCCACAGCTGCTCTGGAAGCCATACCCAGACCTAATGCCTCAGCACACTTGGTGTGACTTGGTTTATAATCTTCCTTCCTCAGCCATGCAGAGGTTGATTTCTTTTCTTTTTTTTTTTTTTTTCCTTACATTAGTCTGCTTTTTAAATTTTTTATTTCTGTGTATTTTCCAGACCAGATAACTTACCTGCTTTCTTATTGGGTTTTAACCAGTCAAGACCATCCTGTGAGACACAGGCACAGTGCATGGTAAAATTAATATTACCAAAGGTGTTTGCATTTTAAATTTGGAGATAGTAAGGTCTGCAGAATGCTAAGAGAAATAACAATACTATAAATGAACTCTGTCTTTTATGTTACAAACTTTGAAAAATATTCTACTTCTCAAACTTTTAAAATATCCTGATAATAAAAAGCTGAGAAGATCTAAGACTCTTTACTTGCCAACTTGCCTAGGAGAATAAAAAAATAGCACAATGGGAATAAAGCATAGCAAAGCACCATCTGCATAAATTACTAGAGGAAAGAAATGGCAATATTAAAGGACATTGGGAAATTATAAGGATCATTATTTGTCCACTCCTTTGTTATTTTGGAAGTAGCTGATTTTCTTTTTTATTTCCTGGGGGTTTTTATAATCATAGAATCATAAAATATGTTGACTTCGTATCAGGATCAGGATCATTGAGTCCAATTCCTGGTGTTGCCAAGGGAACCCCAGAAATAAGTGGGACGTTGGGCGAGAGCAAACGCAGGTACGGCTAGTATGGTTAATCCTACGTTCTCCATTTATTCTGGCTGAAATGGCCAGTTATATACACTTCCACATAGTTTACAGGTACAGGTGCATATTCACTGGCACACAGCACAGAAAGGAATGCAAACATACATCGTTGAAAAAACTCTTAAGGCAGCTACTGTGTCCCCACCAATCACCATACCTACTACCTACTAGAAAACTCTCTATCTCTGGCTGACACCTTAAGATGTATTTTAACTGCACCATAGACTTGGCAACTGAATTCTTTACTGCGCCACTGAGGCCCAGTCTGGGTGATTCACTCACAGTCCAAATACAAATCATATCCACTGTCCCTAAAAAATTCTGCAACATCCTGGCCTTATGCAGGACACTGAAAAAATCACACCATGTTCCTGAGAGCTGTCCAAATGCTTCTTGAACTCTCTGGCTTGGTGCGGTGACCACTTCCCTGGGGAGCTGTTCCAATGCCTAAACACCCTCTGAGTGAAAAACATTTCCTGATATCCAGCCAGAGGTGAGGCTGTCCCAGTGCAGACCAGAGTGGGACAATCCCCTGCCTGGATGGCCATCCTGTGCCTTATACACCCCAGGACATGACTGGTCTCCTGGCTGCCAGGGCACTGCTGACTCATGTCCCAGATACAGAATCCATCATATAACCCTGTTAAATCTCATATGGTTGGCAATTTCCCATCTTTCTAATTCATCAAGGTCTCTCTTCAGGGTGTTTGTGCCCTTCAAAATTGTTGTTGGAACAAATTTAGTATTTCTTTGAGTCCTGTGTCCAAGTCATTAATGAAATTGTTGAAGAGAACTGGGCCAAGGATGGAGCCCTGCAGAACCCCACTAGTGACCAGATGCCAGCTTGATGTTACCCCATTCACTACAACATTTTGTGCCCAACCTGTGAGCCAGTTGTTCAGCCACTGTGTAACATGGTTAATCATCTCTTTTGGTTTGTTTCAGGCATTAGTCTCTGAGTTGATTCAGAGTAGATTCAAGTTCACTTTTGGGCTACTTAAAACTACAATTTGCAAATGAGTTGTGAATACTTGGAGTGTGAGTATTTGTATGTATGTGAGCGAGAAAGTATGTGCATAGTTCTGTACAATGACAGACATAGTTAGAAGGAGCATCATAATCCTAGTAGCTGGAACAATTGGTTGTCATGGATTTCCTGCTGTGAAAGAGAGGCTTTGGATATCTTTTCAGCATTGTGCTATGCTGACATTTCAGACAGAACTTGAAAACAACACCACAAACATTTCTAGTATTCTGATGAAAATATATGAGACTTCAGGAAACCTAGAGGCCTTGCTATCACTACCAATTTCATGTGAAGGGCAGAGAGTTTTTTCTTGCTTTCTTTTTTGTTTACCAGAAGATGTAGTGGCATTTTCTGTAATTAAGCTTTTACAATGTGTGATTTGAATATTCATAGTTACAAGCATTCTTCCCCTTCAAAAAAATATTCTGTCTCCTAAAAAAAGAAAACATCTTCAGATAGCGCAATCCAAAGTTCTCAAACCTTATAGACTAACAACTCTAGCCTGGACAGAAACAGTTATTGGTTTACTGTGGGGATGCCATTACTGTGGGGACACCACTGTAGGCGAAAAATTGCCATGATTATAAAGCTATTTTATTAAGGATGAAGGGTGCTCCTTACTCAATAATCTCTTCTTGCAATAATTGTATTTATCTATGAAGTATTAAATACAGAAAAAGAATGACAGACAAAATTTTGGTCATATATTTGAATAGCTCTGACACACTGCAAATCAGAATCAAAACATTCTCCAGTGATTACTGCCACCTACAAGACACAGAGGAAGAACCAGGACTGGGAAGAGACATCCCCAATAACAAGGTAACCTATTTTTTCTTACCTACATATCAATATCTAAAGGAAAAGGGGCAAGACTGTGGTAAACAATGTCTTCAGGCCCAGAGCAGATGGTGAGTTCAAGAGTGAGATTGAATCAGTGTACTTTTCTGGGAAGCTTCTTGCAAGTTTAGTAGTTCATGAACTGACTCAAATGCAGAACATTGCCTTAAGGCAATACCTAACCAATTGCCATTAGATCTAGCTTAGTTTCTTACTATCAAAGATTCTTGAGGTTTCAAGAATATTATAGCTTTAACTATTCTTGGAACATGATGAATGTTGGGGAAAAGAATATTTTATCAAAATAGTTTAGAGGTGGATTTATGTGGCCAATATTACACAGATGTTTTGACCAAATCTGAAGTTAGGCCTAATTAAGGAAAAGAAGCAAAGTAATTGTAAACATGCACAGTAATTGTGATAACAAGAGACAGTAGTTTTTCAGGCAATCACTGCTATTAAGGGTGATAGTTTATGTTTAGGTCGCACACACGCATCATCTCTATCCACAGTACTGAAATAAATATCCCCAGAAATTGAGGAAGATAATGGACTGTCATTAATAAAAAACTTCCTTAGATTTGATAGCACAGCATAAAAGAAATGGCCTGCTGGCAATGGTCATTCTGGTCACAACTTAAAATGGGATGGGAAAGCTACTTAGCCTAGACTGAAACCCATCCATGGACCATTTTTAGTGTAACAGTAGAGAGAGCTGTTTCTCAGCACCCAGGGTTTTGCTCCACCACTGTTAAGCTTACTAATATTTTTGTAGCCACAAACATTTTTTCAGATGGTCTGGCTTCTTTTTTCCCCACAGTAGCTTAGCAGATGGTGTATTACAAGAAGAAAGTTCCCCAGTGTCTGTGTTGCTTTAAATCATCCATTGAATTTATTGAGTCTGAGGACATTCAGTATAGTAATACTTTTTGGACAGAGTTCCAATTTCTCCATTAATTTATTTCTAACTATTCTCTCTTCCTCTTCCCCCTCCTCTTGAAACTGCCAATATCTTCAAAGGTACATTGGGGTTATCTGGAATGCTTTCTGGTCAGCCTGTAGCCTCTAGGATGATTCTGATCTTACACAAAAGAAAAAATAAAAAGGAACCATCCAAACACAATATAATCCACTTAATTTAGTTTACAGTACCCAACTGAAGCATATGGAAAAGATGTGACCAACTCAGGGGAAACACTCACTCAGAGAGAGAAAAAATGAGACAAATACAGGCATTGGGTGATCTCCTGGCCAAGCCAGAAGATCCTCTCAGGGTGGTGTCATCTGGGCACTATTGCAGAGTCTCTCTACAGTTTGTACAGCATGACTTAGCCTACAGGAAGCCTTTGGTTTTGCCCTACCACATCTTCTGGGGCTCAAACCACACCCCTGCTGAAAGCTTCTGGGGTTGCCAAGCCATGTCCACCTTGGAAACTGCCACCCTAGGACCGCAAGGTGGCCCAGAGGGACTTGGTGAGAGGGGCTGGGTGAGCTTGCATTTTTCTTGACTGGTACATTCAAAACATATTTCTGCTGCACTTTGCTGACTCATCGCAGTCTTGTCCAGTTTTTACTTATATACCCTCTAAGCTACCAAAATTTACCTCAGGCTGAACAGCAGCACTAGCAGCACACTAGCACTATCTGCTAATGTCTACAATACCCATTTGACTTCCATTATAGTTTACCGAGAAAAGTGAGTAATGTTCCTGTCTTTCTTAATTGAACATTAAAATGAGATTGCTATTATTGTAAAAGTGTGTGTTAGATTCTTACTATAAAAATAAAAGCTTGTAAAAACAGCTCAGCCACAGGTGTCTATGCTCCAGGTGTCTACGTGGGATGAGGATATCCCCCAAGAGCCTCTTCAGAAGTCATCTGCAGTTCACAACATTTACTGAGTGATGCATTAGAATACACAATATATCAAGAAATGGCCTGAGAGCCATTCATTGCTTGTTATTCTGAGGCAGTGTCCTTCTGAAATCTATATTTAGAAAGTCCATATAATTGATTTTTCCTACTGTCTTTTTCTACCTTTTCTCCATTAGCTGTCTCAAAATTAAAGCTGAAAGATTCATGTTTGTGCAAAGATTATGGACATTAGGAAATTGTGCCCTATGCAACTTGATACAAAAAATGTGAATTTATACTTTTAATTTCTCTCGTATCAGGCTTTATTCCACAAGAACAAAAGAAAATAGAGGAGAAAGGAGTCACACTATGACTTTTGCATGTTTGGCTTAATAGTTAAAGAGAAAAAGAAAGAAAAAGGAAGGGTAAATATAAATACTTTAAAACATATTTTTATTATTTTCTTTTCTGGTAGCTGCTGTACAAGATAAAAGCCACAGAAGACTCTGGATTTAATTCTTATATTTGGAGAGAAATAACTTCCCTCTGTGGATTAATTTACTTGAATGATAATATGTAGAAGCTCTATTTTCATGAAGTTGGGGTTTTTACATTTTCTGTGTATTTTAATGCTCAGCTTTTGTTCTGCACCATTAAAATAAATAAAAAACAAAGCTGAAAATTCAATTTGGAGTTTGTTTCACATTTAAAAAAAATGACTGCATTTGTCCTTGCATTAGAATTAATTAAGCGTGTCTCTATTTTTGTGAAGCATGTTTAGGGGAATGGCAACATCTAGACATTTCAAATGAAAACAATTCATAACAAGATCAATAGCATGACTTTCTAATTAAGAAGTTCTTGCTATTATTCAAGTACTCACTATAATCAGTTTAACTCATTTACCAGCAGGGGGCTCACGATTAAAAATTTGGGGAGTTTGAAATGCCAAAAGCAAAATGCTGTCTCCTTGTTACAAAAACATACAGCTAAGTTGCCTGATATTTTAAAACAGTAGACTATCAAAAGACATCCAGCAACACTGCTGTTACACCAAAGACTGCTAAAATGAATTGCTAGATCTCCCTCTAGGAGCCTTGCTGATTACAGATATTAGATGATTTTTAGCTTAAATATAGACTTAACAGATTTAACATGTAACAGATAAAACAGCATGAGGGATACTACAAGCACCAGGCTGTTTATAGTCCATCACTGTAGGTACACTACTCATATGGTGTTCATTCTCTAGCAGCCACTGCCTAAGGTTTCACAGGGCATGGGCCATTTTCCAGTCAACTACAAAACCAGAAGGTGTTCAGCTACTGCAGAATAAAAAAATTCTGGGATGATGTAAAATTTGTATGACATTGTTATGGGAAAGAGCTGTTTCTCATTTTTTTAGTACAGATGAGTCTTTTTCATGGACTGCGAATGGAAAGCTTCCAAACTCTTTGGATCTGCCTTGGTAAAACATAATTTAGTGCTGCTATGTTGGCAACCTAGTAATTAGCATAACACACAGTGAGCCTATTTGTCTCCCTGTGATAAATATAGTGTACACAAACAGAGGATACTCACATGAACATAAATATATGTTGACAGCCCTATAATAGAGATGAATTACATTTAGCAAGTCCAGTAGCATGCCAAGTTTTTCAGATCAACTTACAAGCACTGATATACAAATTGGTAAGCATTTGTGATTAAAATGAAAATGTAAGACGATATATGGGACAAAGTAAGGAAGCATAAAAATAGTCTTCTTTCAAGTATTTATTAAGATGAAATGGAAATGCCAGCCCTTTTCAG
This sequence comes from Argya squamiceps, assembly GCA_037834095.1. Lineage (NCBI taxonomy): Eukaryota > Metazoa > Chordata > Aves > Passeriformes > Leiothrichidae > Argya > Argya squamiceps. The sequence goes on from JBBMKD010000145.1 coordinate 70,453,697, forward strand.
TGTATTTTAAATTTGTTACAGGTATTCATGTTCAAATCATGCCATTATTTGTTTGGTTTGTGGACTGGACAAAGGATGAACTCACATTCAGTCAAAATTGTCTTCTAGCAATTGTCAGCGTGTGTGAGAGGAGTGGAAAACACTTGTGGATATGAAAATACAATTACTTAAATATGTTTTTGAATTTCTGAAATTTACCAATGGCTATTTAATAAAAGTAAAGAGTGAATTTAGAAGCCAATATGGGTTATGGAAATATTTCATAGACTATATAGTATGGCAGCAGTCAGAAACCTCCAGCAAGATGTAGAATCCATCTTTATGGAATTAATCTATGTTTTTTTCCTTTCGCAATAGAGAAGAGGGAGAAGATTTCAGTTTTTCTGCCATAGTCAAAGTGAATTTCCAACAGCATGCATTTTAAAGGAAACCTTAGTCTTTGCTGTTTATACTGTTCTTCACTACATTGTTTAAGTTTTCTTTAAAACATCAAGGAAAAGCTTAGGTATGTAGTTCAGTTGTCTAGATCTGTACATATCTTCCAAACCTTACTACAATGTCTATTAAATATTTAGTAAAGGTAGTGCAGAGTTCCTAGGGAAGACTGACAACATCCTTTCTCAAAGAGCTTTATAGGATTGTAGAGTATTCTCACTGTATAACTTGCCTGTGATCCCTGAAGAAAAGCAAAGGAATTTTGTCATGCACTTTGGATGAGTCACCAGGTTATAGGGTAAGGAAAGAGTCAGAGACTGTGCTATGGGATTACACCTCCCCTCTCATGGGTTTTGCCTGAGAGCTGGAGTGGCTCTTCTTACAAATCTTTTTTAAATAGAACATTCCAAAATAAGAAAACAATTCATTCATCCCTATACATATCACAGCTTTATGAGGAGTTTCCATTAGAAGGGCATTTTTCCCCCAAATAATTCTAGATTAAACATACAGAAAGTAACATCACATCATTAAACAAGCCTCCTGTACCTCATTTCCAGATTAAAGTAATTCATTTGTATGTCTTGATATGAAAACCAAAAATTTCTGCCTGGCAAAATTCTTCCCAGACCAAAGAGCAGTATCAGACAGTTTTTAACATTTTTTACATTACAAAATAAATTAATCAAAACAAACAATTCTATTTCTTCTGACAATTATTTCAATAGGTACTTCTTAAAGTGAGTTAGAACGAACAATAAGAATGTAATTTAAAAAAAAACTAGGAGCTTTGACATTCATTTTAATGCCATTATAAAATTAAATTAATATATTTCAAAATCTCTAAAAATAGTAGTACAATGAAAGTATGAAGGATGCAGTTCCTGCTTGGACAATAGTCCAACAGTCCAGCTGTGTGGGCTCTCATGATTCACGTTTTTTGTCTCACAGCCAGAATAGAAACTTAAATTCTTTTATCACCCAAGGATGATTTGTATGTGCAGCAATCCAGCAATCCATGTTGTCTGTGGTGGAAACGGCATTCAGGAACTTCATATCACATAGAAAGTTCAGAGTTCAGGGTTTCCACAAAGTAAAGCATTTGAAAATGAAAAAAGGAGGTAAGAACTCTATACTACTCACCATCAAGGGTAATGTTTTCCTTTCTTTTAAATTTTAGTTTCTTTAATATTTTCAGCTACTGTAATCACACTGTGGCTTAATACTTTCTTTGCTCAGCCATAGAAATAGATACCTTGAAGCTTCCAAACTTCATTTAGTCTTTTTTATTTTCTTAGTCCTGTTTTATTTTTTGTTTATTCATTTGTGTTTCAACTTGTCAATAGCCATATTTAAGTGCATACACATAATTGCCATTCTAAGTTAAAAAAATAGGCTTCCACATGCTAAAAGCACAAATAGAATTATTTTCTATTCTCACTCACGGCATGATTTTTTTATCAAAACCCAGATATTTTCTATCACAGACATAATGGATGCTATCATTGAGTGTTGTCTTTACCAGTTCCTAGATCTTTTCAGAATCATTACATTCCATTGCTTTTCTTCCTCAGATATGCATTTGGCTATATTAAAACATAGTTTGTGCAAATAAGTTTATTAAGTAGTCTATATTTATATAAATAACTGCCTCATTGAGTATCTTTTTCTCATTTTCTTTCCACCTTCCCTGCAGATACTTATATATATTGATCATATCCCCTCAAGCTTCCACTTCTCCAGGCTGAACAGTTCCAGTTACCTCAGCCTTTTCTCATAGAAGAGGTGCTCTAGTCTTCATTTTCGAGACATATCTTTAGCAGAAGCAAAGGTGTGCTGTTTCGTGCTTAGGCAATTTCTTGCCTAAGATCCTTCATCATCTTAGTAGCCCTTTTCTGGACTCTTCCCAGAATGTCCATGCCCCTCTTGTACTGATGAGCTCCAAACTGGACAAAATACTCAAGGAATGGCCTCTGCTGAATGGAGGAGAAGGATTACCTTACTGGTCCTGCTGGCAGCACTTCTAAAGCTAACTATGATATTTTTTTGCCAAAAGGGCAGATTTGGGGCTCATATTCCACTCTGTCTACCAGGACACCCCGGTCGTCTTCTGCAAAGCAGTCTTCCTGATGTCCACTTCCTCCTGAGGTACAGGACCCAGCCTTTCTTGAATTTCAAAAGGTTCCTCTCTGTCCAGTCCTCCATCCTGTTCAGATCCTATTCCGAAGGTCTGTACATCCCTCTGGGGATCAGGACTCCACCATCTTGCGTCATCATTGAACTTGTTGGGGAGGTATCTTCCCCTTCATCCAAGTCATTGAAGAGTAGGTAAAACAATACTGGAGCAGGAGCAACCCTTGGGGGGCCACCACTAGTTACAATCCTCCAGCTAGACACAGGGACACTGAGCACAGCCTTCCAAGACCTGCCATTTTATGTGGTTCTCAATTCACTTTATCATCCACTCATCCAGCCTGTGTTTCTGAGCTTGCCTAGGAGGATAACATGGGAGAAAGTGTCAAAAAACTTGGTGGAGTCCTGATAGACAATATCTATTGCTATCCCCTCATCTGTCTCTAGATAACTGTCCCATCATAGAAGGCAATCAGGTTGGTTGAGCATGATTTCCCTTTGGTGAATCAGTGTTGGCATCTTGATGTCTTTCTTGTCTTCCACTAGAGATGACTTTGGGATAAGTTGTTCAATTGCCTTTCCAGGGATTGAGTGAGCTGTAGTTTTTGAAGACTGGGGTGATATTTATTTACTTTCTTCCAGTCCTCAGTACCTCTCCTAACTGCCATGATCTTTCAAAGGTGTTTGTCATTTTATTATGACATCATGTACAAGTCATAATCTGTTTTATCAAATATATTACATTTAAATAGCTCTTTTTATCTGCCATATCTGTTCTTTCAGTTCCTGAATTACATGTCTGCTTAATAGGACATTCTCTATGAAACCTTGTCTCAGTCAATAAATGAATATTGTACTATGTCTTTCAGTATTTTGTGTTGAAGTTGAGAATTCCATCTTCAAGGAAGGAAAATGTAATATTCTACATTCTGCATGTAACCTACACATCAATAAACCAACACAGGTTTGGGATTTTAAGTAGTGAATACTCAGAATAAACTATTTGTGAACAGTCTACTGCCTAGTAATTATTCATGTAAATTGAATAATAGCAAAGATTCATGATGAATTATTCAGCCAACCCTCTAGGATGAGTGTGTGTGTAATCAATAATTAAAATCTTTATAGTATATTGAACAAGTAAAATGCTGTATTTACTTGGTCTAAAAGATTATAGCATGCTAGAAGTGTAAAAGAGTTCAAATGAATGAATGTATGAAAATAATCAGAAAGTGTTTTGAGACACAAAAAGAATGATGGAATGGTAAGGGTATGTGGATATACAAATTCGATTCTTATAAATTATATTTTATGATATGGTTCAAGATTAGTGAGTTATTAAAGTTTGGTGAAGTGATATCAGAAAACAAGTCATGACATTTTTTATTTGAAGATTCAAATGTACCAAATATGTAGCCTGGATAGTTTAACTGAAGCTTGAGAAACAAGATATTTATCATCATTTTCCTAAATGCTGAGTCAAAATATGAAAACCAGAGTGTTTCTATAAATTATGAAGTGCAATGTATTGCACAAGAAAAAAATCTAGTAAGTTCAAGCTCTCATTAAAAAAAAAAAAATTATAAATGATGATTTGCTTGATTGTTCTGTTCCAAAATACCAAATGCATGCTACCAGACAAAGAAATTAAGTATATTTTATCAAGGAAAATTTTTGATTTCTGTGCTGAATGAAAACAAACAAACCACCACCAGCAACACCCCCCCTTAATCCATAAACCAAATAATTCAAGCCACAAAGCATATCAGCCATTTCTTCAGATAAGGGAATTCCCTTCCCTCCACCTCCACCCTCACTTTTTTCACTTCAAGTTGACAAGTTCAGAAAGAGTTGCTTTGTGCTCTGGAAGGCAGAAAATGTGTGAGATGTGTAGTACTGAGGGAGTTAGATTATTCTCAGATATTATTAAACAAACAGATTCAATTAATTTGAAAGAGACACTTCAGAGAGAGGCTGGAACTCTGTGCCAGGTGGGCCAAGCAGGACTTCAGATTCTTTTCCACAACTTATCTGTATTTAACAGACCACCTAAACAGATGTAAGTTTCCTCTGGAGAAGATTAGTACAAAATAATAAAAAAAGGAACCATTCTGGAACTGCGATTAAAAATCACTTAAATTTACTAAGTGTCTGCGCAGTCTTGAAAAATGATAAAATTACTGGGCATCGCTCTATTTAGCTGAAACTTTTCCAGATGTGCCTCGCTAATCAACTCCAGACAAATTCCCTCTGGCTTACAAAAATTAAGGAGAGAAGCCAAAATTCTGAGATAAAACCTCTCAGCAGTGTAAATGTGCAAGGTTTCTTTTAACAGAAAAACCAGACTTTTTAATTTTGTTAGGGTAGTATATGAAAGTTTTTTAAAAAATACCCACACCTAAACCTATATATTTGTATATTAATTAATTATATTTTGTATTAATCTACACGAATATATTCATTTGTATATTTTGGCTAAGCAAATGTGTCAAGAATCCTTGGTTTTACATCTGAGAGGTATTATGTGCAGGTGTCCTGTTCTCATATTTTTACTAATTGTCCACTTTAACTACTAGAGAAGACAAGAGTCTAGATTGGACAAGGAGATATGGGTCTAGATTGATTTTTGAACTAAACCAGTGAGATTATTTTTATGTTCTGATCTTTAGCATCTACTTCCAGCTCCATGATACACCACTTTTTTGGAGTTTCTCTAGCACTAGTGCTTCACACATCTAGTCTTCAGAGTGGTTTCCCAAGCAACTACTCTGCAGGCAACTCAGATTCACAGTTATGCCTTGAAGTGATTCAAACCCCAATAAAATGCCTTCATCTCAAACATAAAACAAAAGTAAATTTGTTCCTGAAGGTAGTGTATTAAAAAAACAAGAAAAAGTGCAAAGACATGAATAAAGAGATGCAAAAAATATGTTGTCAGCACTTATTTTTTCAAATATTCCTTAGAGTGGCTGTACACCATAATCCACACAGATGAGAAGATAAAGAAAGTGTAAGCAGGTAGTGATTTTGAATTATCTCATATGAGTCCTTCCCATGCTTCAGTAGAGTCCTCTCTACTGATAAAATGGTGAATTTATTTTTTGTTTCTTTCTTCTGAGAGGCAAAACTCTTAAAAATATGTTTCCTCATTTTTTGTGAAATGTCTTGGTAATGCGCCTAGATATAACTTCAGTTTTCAAGAATGAGGTCTTTTGACTCAAGTTATGAAACAGAAACCTTTCTTAGAACTGTATTTGCCTTAGGTTATAGCTTGATTAGTTAATAATTGAGTTTTATCATCAGAATTACTCTAATAACGTGATATGTAGGTTCTCCCAACAAACATTTTGTCTTTAGGATGTTATGGCTATGCATCATGAAGAGTGAAGGGAGGGACACAAAAGCTAAATTATTTGATTAATGGAGCAGAAAACATTTGTGTGAGAGCAGGGAAATGAAGACATAATTTTGGTTTTCCTATATCCTTCTAGTAACCTTTATATCAATCAAAATAATTAAAATAAATGAATTTACATTTTTGCAAATGCATTTTTATAGTTGTAAGATATTTTTATTTTCTCCTCAAGAAGCAGAAGTAAAAATTGCCAGAAGCTGTGAAAAAAACATCAGTGCACCAGAAGAAGACAAATCTGAACCCCAGGCAAAGTTGTACACCTTATGGCTGGTATTTAAGTACACACTTAATCCAAACACAATCAAAACTCAGAAAGGCTGCTTGAGTCCTGTAGGCCAGAACAGCTCCAGGTGGAGAAATATGTGTACTTGCCCACACAGGGGAAATTAAAACTCACAGAAACAGAGTGAACCCAGAGGAACAGGTATTGATTGTTCATAGAAATGTTTTATTATATAAAATGGTTCTAACCAAATTGTTTTATAAACCCATATTAAGGTGGCAGTAGTAGCTTAAATTGTTCTGGCATTTACCCAGAAGGGTAGCTATTCCTTGGGTAACAGTACTGGGGGAAAGGAGGGCCAGCCAAATAACACCTGTTTCATTCTAAAAAAACACTACCACTATCAGCTGAAGGGCTGAAAAGCGATCTAAGAGCAGCCAGGAGCATTTCAGTGTTTCTCACCACGCCTCACCTGACAAAAATGCAGCTGTAGTGTGTATTTGCCCCTGTGAGGAGTGTTGGCAGCAGGCTGAGGCAGCAGCAGAGTTGGTTTATCACAGGCATATCATCTCCACTCCATCACATTCTTTTCCCCATGCACCAGAGGATGTAAATCTTACTTTATAACTATAATAAGACCTTGAACTGAGATGAAACCCAGTTTCTTATCTAGACCAAAGCTCTACTTATCCCAGCTGAGAGAAAGAAGAGAAAATAAAGTGTATTCTAAATCTAGTTAGTGCCAATATTTATTATTATTTTTCTTAGAAAATAAGAACTGACAGTGAAATGTTTGAAACCTCTAGGGTAATAACTTTCTTATACTTCAGAAATACCATGCAGTTGCTATAAATCAAAATGCCATGTGTTTTCATTTCCTTTCCTATAATTAAAAGTTTGCTTTCATGTTTAAAAGCACAAGTATACCCAAGAGTAGAGTAGCTGGAAAGTCTTCTTATTTGACACTTCCATTAAACAATGAAATTTATCTCTTTTTAATAACAGAAATTAAACAAAACAAAACAAAACCTGACTGTTGTTTAAAATATTGTTTGTAAAACCTTTGCTATAATCTGTTCTTCCTTACAGACAGCAACAAAGCATAAGTGAAAACTGGGAGCAGAGCACCATCTTGTTTAGGAGAAATGAAAACGGTTGGACAGTGCAAAATTTTTAAAAGCTTAACAAGTTGAGGAAAGGACACATTGTTTGAATTAAAGAACTAGGAAAGAATCTCTGAGGAGCTGCACAAAACTACAGTGGAACTCTGCTAGATGATTATGCCATTCTATACAGTATGTGTTGAATTGATTTGCTAGGGTCCTATGAAACTGCAGGATCTGAGAGTGCTTCTTGGTTCTGGGCTCTGGTTGTGCTGCACCTCCATATCCATGGGACACCTTCCCCATCCTTCTGGGTAAAACCTCAAACACAGGTCAGAACACAGCAGGGATGAGCTCTGGCTGCTTCACCAATCTGTAGGACTGAGGCCTTAGTAATTCAATTTATACAAAACATGATGCAAACACATGGAAAAGACATGGTTTAATGGAGGCAGTTTTATGTATTGCATAACTGGGCATTGAAGACTTTGTAATATGAAGAGGGGCTGACAGAGATGGGACTGTTTAGCCTTGAGAAGGCACTGTGGGGATCTGATTAATGTATAAAAATATCTGATGGGAGGGAGTAAAGAATGCAGAACTTTTTTCAAAGGTATCTAATGGAAATACAAGCTAGAGTGGACACAAATTGAAACAACTGGAATTTCTCCTAAGCATAAGGAAAGTGTATTTTGGGGTTTTTTTTGTGAGAATGTTGGAACACTGACACAGGGTGCTCAGAGGTGGTGGAGTCTCTGTCCTTGGAGATATGTTAAACCTGACTGGATACATCTCTAAGCAATCTGCTTTATTTGATCTTGCTTTGAGCAGCAACACTGGATGGGCTAGATGGTCTTTCTGACCTCAGCCACTCCCAAATTCTGCAGTTCTGTGATTTGAATACATGTGTGTATATATACTTACCCAGACCCACTAATACATCATATAATATATCATCATATATTCTATACATGTCTAAATATATACACATGTAATTTATAAGTATAAATTTGCATGTAGTTTAGTCATCCTTAACTTGCACAGGATGTTGCTGTTATATACAGGAAAATTCACCCAGAGGAGACTTGTATTTGTTAGAGCATTTTCTGCTACTATCCTTCTATATAGTTTTTGTAAAAGTGAATGGCTCGAGAGAGAGAGTAGCATTAGCAACAATCAATTTCTGTGTGTGGGTGGACCTCACAGCCCTAATTCACAGATTGACTGAAAAGTATTAAAGAGCTAGACTGAAAATTTATGAACTAAAATAAATAAGTGAATTTTGGGAAAAAAATCTTGAGAAATATTTCACTTGCTGTTGCTGGAATGGAGTAAATTTTCTTCAAAGCAGGACTTGCAGTGTTATATTTTTATTTGAAACCAAATCAGTGTTGGTAACACATGGATATTTTAGCTGTTGCAGAGCAGTGTTTGCACAGCACCAAGGCTTTCCCTGTTTCACTCTGTCTCCCCCAGAAAGTAGGCTGGCAGTAGACAAGAGATTGGGAGGCATCACAGGCAGGACAGCTGACTCCATCTCACCAAGGTTGTGTTCCAAACTATGTAACACCATGCTGGCCAATAAAAGTGAAGGCAGCATCTTCCCATAGTAGCTGGTGCTTGAATATTATCTGGACAGCAGTCTGATCGTGCAAAATGAGTGACTACAAGCATATAATCTTTTTTTTCTCTTTTGTCCTTTTCTTTCCATTGCTTGACCACTTTTATTTTTCCCAGAAGATTTTCTTGGAAGGTTGAAGTGAATGAGTAGCTGGTGGGTGCTTAGTAGTGCTTATAGGGTAAACTTAGATAAGCTATTAGGAAAAAAAATCTTTTCTGTGAGGGTGGAGAGGCACAAGTTGCCCAGAAAACTTGTAGTTGCACCATCCCTTGAACACTGGAAGTGCTCAAGGACAGGTTTGATGGGGCCCTGGGCAACTTGATCTAGTTTGCTATAATCCAGTGGAAGGTGTCCCTGCCCATGGCAGGGGGTTGGAAAAACATGATGTTTAAGAGCGCTTACAACCCAAACTATTCTACAGTTCTATGATTAGTGGCTGCACAGGGTCAATTCTTCACTAATGTGTATGAACAATATATAGTCATTTCTCCCCATATGTATCCTTACTGATCTTTAGTACCTGCTGATGTGGATGTGCACATAAATCTCAGGCTGTGATTTTAAGTTTGAACTATGTCTGGCTGTATTATTTCTGACTGAACTTCAAACAAAAAGTACCATGATGAAAATACAATGAAAGCAAATTTCAAAAATTACTTTATTTAAAGAAATAAACCCTAAGAACTTTATCTTTCTCTAAAGTAATTTTCTGCAATTAAAGTGAGATCCTAGAAGATCAGATGATGTCAAAGTTTAACCAAACTAATAATAGTTTCTTATTTTTATTCCTTTCTGAGTTAATTATTTGCTAGCATGACAAGAATTTGTTAACAAAATATATTGGTTTCCTCAAATTCTTGTTGAACTCAAATGACACTGGAGCTGGAGCTAATTGGCAGTTTCAGCAGGGATGGATAAAAGAAACGAAATAGAAAATGAAAAATTTTTATCTCACCTCTAGAAACAACCTCTTGAACTTTTGAGACCAGTAGCAGGACACTGAAAACACAATTATGTGGCTAGTACTGCAAAGGGACTGTGGATAGAAAAATACTTTTTTTTTTTTCTGTCAAGTCTATCAGTATTGGATAAATACAAATTAAGAAATGAAACAAAAAAGGAAAAACAGCTTGAGAGTTTTGAAGAGCAATTAAAACAAAGTACTTGGGAGTTTGGAAGTTTTAGTATTTTAGCATGAATTCTATTCTTAGATCTGGTTTGTTTTTCCCCCTAACACATTCTGGTTGAAAACGAATTTGAATGAAGCTATAGCGTTGTAGATATATCCTGTACTAAATCCTTCTGAAATATTTCAATTTCTACCCTGGAGCAAAAGTATTCTCCAAAGTCACCATGAACAGATAGATTTCTTAATAAACTTAACTCAAAGGTAAGATTCAAACTTTCCTAATTATGAGCCACAAATAAAAGGGCATTGTTTGGGCAATAAAAAGTTGCAATCAGATCAGCCATCTGAATTGAACTACACTAAGTGTCCAGTTGTCATCCATGTCTATTGGATGGATTAAATGGATAAATTCATGGTTTGGGAGCCTTTTTCCTTCTTCAGGAACCAGAGAAAACTTGTGACAAAATAGAAGAATAAAATTTCAACTCTGTTTAACAATTTAATGTGGAAAATCTGGACTAGTAGTGTTTTATCCAGTTTGGTAAAAAACAACTGTTATTGCGACTTAAGTGATAAATCCCAATATCAGAGATTCCCATTTTGAGTTTGAAAGAGGAGCTGCCATTAACTCTAGACATCTCAATGCATTAGAGCCCCAATTAAATTCAAAGTCATGGGGTTTTCTAAACCTAAGCTTGTACCAAAAAGCCATTGCCTTTTAACTTATCACAGAAAATAATTTTCTCTTCTTACTTATAGAGGCACATTCAAGTTTTCTGCAATCCCACTATGGGATCTCATCCTAACCTAGCTTCTTTAAGAAATGCCATGTCCTTCAGAAGCAGGTACTTACAGCAGCACATGTACTACCTGATAAATCAGCATCAGTGTGTTCCACAACGACAGACAACCCTCTACCACGATCATATTTTTACTGCTTTAAATACAAACACACACACAAATCACTTTATAATTGATATTTGGAAGATGCATAATAGTTTTTTGTTGTTTTCCATCACTAAAAATTATATTTTTCAAAACTGATGACCTTCTAGAAAAAAAATAAAATAATTCTGTCCCAAATGGGGGAAAAATCAGAACACTGAATCAACACAAATAATTTCTTTTCCTAAAACATCTATATGGTAGTTTCAGTAATTTCTTTTCTTAAAAAAATCTTAAGTTCTGTGCTACGTGAATGATAAATTTTATCAGAAATATTTGGTTTGTAAGATTAAATTTACACTTGCCTTTAACTTGTAAATATTTCCTTGATTAAATATTGCATAGTCAATGACATTACAGATATGACTCATAAAACTTTCTTAGTAAATCATACCAAAATATTAAAGCTTTAAGTTATGAACTGCATAAATCCAACATTTGTCATTTGTATCTTAGTTTGCTTAAGATTTAATTTACTCTATGCTACATACAGGACTTCCTAGAAGTAAACCGAACACAGTAATTATAAGATGAAGGGCTATGATTTTCAGTAATTACTAACTTTTTCTGATTTGTGGGGAAGAGCCTGGAAAGAAATGTTCGTGTGATTCAAATTTCTTAGATGTATCTGTTGCTGTGGGTCATGGTAAAAATGCTGTACATATACCTAGGTTGGAGGAAATTCCTCCTGAGTAGCTGTTGGAGCAGGTGCCATGGCCACCTGGATCCAAACTCATATGTACAGGCTTGTAGGGTTAAGCAGATTATTTTTTGGAATTTAGCCATACTTTCGAGTCAGTGGTAGAACATATACCTCAGCCAAGGATTCTTGTTACTCTGGAAGTACCTAGGTTTTTTTTGTAGGTCTTCCAAGTCTCTTGTGTGTGAGCAGATGGGCATGTTCTCCTCACCTATCCTGTTTTTCATGCAGAGCTGTGATTACTAATTGTGTAAAGAGACAGAAAAGGGTTGCATTTTTATGTGGGTTAATAGGTTCTCATGTCTTAGTATAGTCTCCTAAGGACTTAGAAGGTAGTGGTAGGTGAACAGTGCCTATATGGTATGAACTTATCTCCTGTCTTCCTAAAATATGTCCACAATCTCACTGGATGATACTAGAGAGGTGAATGTTTATTGAGTGAATCTATTTATGTTGATTATGTAATTTAGACCAAAAAATTAATTTAATTACCAATCATCTGGGTTATGCATTACTCCAATGATTCCTTTTCCAGCTTGAAAATAAGCAATGGATTTTCCTTTACATGGTATAAAAACTACTTATTTTCCAAAACTATTTCACATAAAAACATCTTTCAGACTGAAGGGTTTTATCATACCATATACAAGTTTTATCTAAGATAAAGAAATTATTTTTTGGAAGGTACCTGGGCATTCACGTGGGAATGTCCAGGTACCTTCCAAAAAAGGAAGAACCAGGAAACTACAGGGCTGCCAGACTCAGTGCTGTGCAAGATAAGAGAGTAGATCCTCCTGAAAACTGTGCTAAGACATGCAGGGAATGAGGAGGTGACTGATGACAGCCAACATGGCTTTATTGTGAGCAAATTGTGCCTGAAAAATTTGGTGGCCCCTACAATGGTTTGTAGAGTTGGTGAGTTAGGGAAGAGTGATGACTGATATCACCTACTTATCTGTGGTTGTGGGACTGGCAATATCATTGCCTTGTACGTGTCTCTGTGTTTGTCTCGCTGGGGCATGTTCTCAGCTTCACTACCCACTGAGCCTACAACTACAAAAGCTTTAGCCATCTCCTCAGCTTGGGCACAGGGCACATGTCCCTGGGACGTGGAAGTGGATTCCTGCCTCTAGGCTGGAGACGTCCTGGACTGAATCGCCAGGAGGAAGAGGTCACACTATCTTACGCCACTTAACACTTAATTTCATTCCAGTGCAGAATCAAATACATTTGGAGTTTTAAAACAAATAATGGTGAAGCAGGAAGGCCCCTTTTTGGAATCTCTTGAATGAAGGATTTTTTGATTTGTGACTGTATGTTTATGTTTATCTGACACCTGGCAAAAAGAAAAGCCTTCAATAGCATCGGGTTTGAGATGACTTCATAATATCGTATTAAAACATACCTTCTTTTGATGATGTGTCCTTATGATTAGGTATACTTTTGATTAGAAAAAATACATTGAAAATGTATAAATTTAAGATATCATTCTGTGCAAAAGTTTACATTAATACAAACATTATTTAAGGGTAAAGGAAAAAGGTTTAGAATTGACATTACATTCTAGAGGGAATTGTAGAGCTTATTCCTACAGTTTTTAAAAAGCTGTGTTTTATGTAAAAAAATTATGTTAGGAAGTTAACAATCTGAACAAAGGCTTCACTGTCATTTCTAGTTATTTCTCAAATAACACACTCTTAATTTGTATTTTCATTACATTGTCTGTACTTAGCTCTTTCAGGTCAGAAGCTTTAAACTGCTAGCCATTTCCTCCCAATTAGAACAGAAAACACTAATTAACAAGACATCCCTGTTTTAGACCTTTGGGATAATTTTCCTTCCTGCCCCAAGCCTTCTCATACAAATCTACCCTTGAAATTACAGGTTTAACTGGACTTCCACATCTCCACAGGTCTTTGACTTTTCCATCTTGAGACACTGTAGTGCTATTGTTGTAAGAACTGACAAAGCCTCTCAATGTACAGAGTAGATATGGAAAAAATTATGTTTGGTTTTGGCTTATTAATTTTTGGACAGATTCTATGCTACTTTATATATGGTATTTCTAATGAAAAGAATGGAATATCAGTGGGAGTTCTCTGAGTAGTTTAGGAAGTGATAGTTAAAAATGAGGAAAATGGAAGGTACAGCAAATTAACAGTACTAAAAAATGTGAAAAATTAGACCATTACAATACCATATTTATTTGTATATTATTCTGTCACTAAACTTCTTTATAGCATCCATGGGAGTAGGACAACATATTTCCCAATAATTGAAAGAGGCCAGGTGCAAACTCAAGTAGCTCAGGGATGTCACTATTTTATAAATTCTATTAGTTTTCCTCCAATAAACATGTCTAATATCAAAGGGGAAAATAGCTTATATAATAGAGACACAATTCCTTTTTTCCTTGTCTTGAAAGGTCTATTACAAGTCAGAGTAAAGAAGATCACAGTCTGGGACTTTTTCTATAGAATCCTGTTTGGACAAGCTTTAACTCATATTTCTTTATTGCTCAATTTACACTCAGTTCTCTTCCTCAAAGGGGGCATAAAAATTCATTATCGTCTTTGAAGATCCTTCAAAGCTTGGTGATGTCCAGATCTGTCCATCATTTCTGTCCTTATTATCTTCTGTAGTATTACCTGATATAGGACATTCTCATCAGTGCAGAAGTAAAGTGAAATTAAATAAGATTTTTTCTTAACAAGTCTTTTAAAGACTTGCCTAAGGGTACTCCCATGCTTTGCACTGAAAGTACATGTCTTGATCTTACAACATGTTGTATGTTTAAATGGAAATTCCTGTATTTCAGTTTGTCCTTTTCCTTGTATGTTTTCATTGGGTGATACTGAGAAAAATCTGGCTCCATTTTCTTTATTTGCCTTAAGACATGTTTATAGACATTGATCAGTTCCCCTTGAGCCTTCTCTTCCCTGGGGAAAATGACCTCAGATGTCTATCTTTGTGTGCCACATGTTCCAATCCTTTCATCATCTGCATGTCCCTTCACTGGACTTACTCCATTATGTCTGTATCTCTTCTGCTGGGGGGCCCAGAACCTCAATCAGCATTCTACATGGGTGTCACCAGGCTGAGAAGAGGGCAAGGATTGCCTTCCTTGCCCTGATAAAAGTGCAGTCTATCTAATGTCGTCCAGGTGCAATTGCCCTTCTTGGGCTGCAGAGGCACAGCACTGGCTCATCTTCAGTTTGTTCACAGGGTTCCTCAGGTCCTTTTCTGAAAAACTGCTTTGGTGCTTCAGCTGATTGTCACCAAGCATGTACTTGTTCAGGGAGTTCTTTCTCCCTAGGTGCAGGACTTGGCATTTACCTTTGTTGAATTACATAAAGTTCCTGTTTACCCTTTGCTCTAGCTTGTTGAGGTCCCTTTGAGCAGCAGCACAAGCACCTGGTTTATCAAGTTCCCTTCCCAATTTTGTAATAGAACAAATAGACTGCACAGACCTGTCTTTGAAAAATAGTAGGTGGGTTATTGGTAAAAAGTTAGGAAACCTTACTGGTGTTTACCACAGGCTGCCTGATCAAGGATAGCCTGTTGATGAAGCATTTTTAATTCAACTATAGGACATATCATGCTGGCAGGCTCTGATCTTGCTGAGGGAATTCAATCAACCTGACATCTATTGTAAAAGGCGCACAGCAAACTGTAAGGAGTCCAGATTTGGTGAGTGACAGGGATAATTTAATTCAGGTGATAGCCTGATGAAGGAAGTGTCATTGACCTGTTGCATAGCAATATGGATATACTAATTGGAAATCTCAAGATTGGTGGCATCCTGGACTTCAGTGTTCATGCCCTCATGGAATTCACTATCTTGGCAGCTATGGGGAAGGTGAAGACTAGAGTCAGGACGTTGAATTTTAGGAGTGTAAACTTTCAGTTATTTAACAGACCACCTGGGAAACTGCACTCAGAGGCAAAGAAGCTGAAGAGAGCTGGTATAGAAGCCCAGGAGATAAGAGGTAATGTGTATATCTCAAACAGTCATGTGTGTCAGCTAATCATTTAGACAACAAGGATTGCTGGTAAGAAGAGCAGGTAGCTGGAGAAGGGGCCCGTGTGGAGATAGGGCAGTGCTTTTCTGGGAGAAACATCCTTGTTATGAATCCTGAAGATAAGCACAACACAGTACAGTGCAAGCATTGGAATGAGGTCAAGATGAGTGCATGGACTGTCAACAAAAGGCTGACCCACTGGGGAGGATCAAGACCACCAAAGATCCCCATAATCCTTCCACCTGTTTTCAGGAAGGTCTAAAAGAACTAAATATGCATGATAATTAATTTGCATTGAAATTGAGCAATTTAGCTGAAAGGCAAGGAAACTTATCTATGAAAAGGTACCTCCACAAAGCCTGGGTGTCACACCCCTGAAAACCCCATCAGTTGGATTAATGCTGGAATCAGGACTGGTGATTTTTATTTCTTCCTTTCTTTCTGTCTCCCACACTCTTTCACCTCATTCACTCTGCCCTTTATTCATAAATCTGTGTGTTTATGCTGTAAAGGATTTACACCAGAGACAAGCTATTATGTGCCAACCCCAGTGACCTGCACCTCACCAAAGGAACTGTGTTGGTTTAGTAAAATCTGCAGCAAAACCCAGGAAATCAAGACTGAGAAGTGGGAAGGAAACATGTTTTGTCTATACTGACCCTGGAGAAGAGACATAAGTTGTCCCCTAATAAATGATTATTTTTCTTTTTTTTTTTTCCTGAATGCTTAAATCTGTATTCAAAATGTTATGCTAAATGAGAATAAACTTAATAAACTTAATAATAATAATAATAATAATAATATATTTCTTAGTAAAGACTGCTTTGCCTGTAAGAGTCTGAGTCTTGTGTTTGGTCTTGGCTGAGGTGGCAAGATTGCCTGCGGTAGAGCATGGTGCTTGGCAATGCAATTCAAACTTCCCTCCTGCATGGGGCCTGGGGACCTCTTCCCATGTGGCCTCCCTAATTTGTCATACTGTACACTGCCATTAGCATTTAGGTGCTGGATTGCTGCCATTCCATGCAAGACAGGAATTTGAGGTCTGATGCTGCAAGTGCCCTCCTGTCAAAGGAATAGTCCAGCACCCCCCAGCAGGACTTCTTTCCTAAGCCTGTGCCAAGGACAGACACCTGCCTATGCTGTCCTGCCACTGCTGCCATCACTGTCAAATATGGGAAGGAGGGAGGAATTGAGGAGAGATTTAGTGAGTGTAAATTGTATTTATGTTCTTGACAGGAGAGGGAAAAAGGGAAATCTCAAGCTTAGTGACACTGAGAATGGCACAGAGAGAGGGAAGATGCCTAAGGGAGGATGACTCTGCCATCACTGCAGCTTGACAGTCTCCCAGGGCAACTCAGAGGAAAAGAAAGAAAGAAAAAAATCGTCAGCTGATGGATTATGTGTGCTTAGCAACCAGCTACAGCACAGAGCAGGGTACTACCCCAAAGGGCATATGGTGTGGTAATAGCACAGTCACACATTCACAATTCCTGAACAAGACAGATCCTGTCAGGACTCCACACATGGCCACACACAGTATTACCTCTGCTTGTTTGTCCTCGGCATCGGGAAAAAGAAGCCATGCTGCCCACAAAAATGACACTGCACACACTGTTTCCTCCCCTCAAAACATGCCTCCCCCACTCCTTAAAGCAATTAGTGAGCTTTTATTACTAAATGTAATTTTATTTATGAAGGATCTTTTTTATGAAGGACCTGGAGGATCTTGCCACCCTTGCTCTTTCCTTGCATTTCCCATGAACCCAATTCAACGCGGGCCCACTCAAAAGAAATGCTAAACCATGAACTTTCTATGCCCTTCTCCTTACCCTTACTGACACAGGTCTGTTTTTATCTGCTGAGACTCTCTGAGGCCCTGCAGAAATCTGGACTATGTACAATTTTTAATCCAGCTCTATCAGAATTTGATAGAAACCATATTTAATCTATTACTCTGTGGACACAAAATGTATGCCTTTTTTTTTGACATTCAGGGTAAAAACAAGCATTGTTTCATTCCTCTCCTAGGACACATTTATAGATCAGGTGATACAATTGGCAGGAGTACTTCTACAAAATCTCATCACAGCTCCTCTGGGGTACAAGGTATCTTTACTGTGTAACCATATAATTGTGCCAGCTGTGCAGCCTGTTGAGCTCACAGAAACCCTGTCTGACTACTTTTGTATTGGCAGGGCAGTAGCATGGCACAAAAAACACATAGCAGACTGGTCAGTAGCTTCCCATAGACACCAGGCTACCAAGAGATAGAAAGAAAACTTCATGTGTGTAAACTCATTGCACACTAAACACGACCCAAATTCATACCACCTCTCCTTTCCCTCATTTCACTCCTGTTTCTATTCAGATGTTCTGGTTGCTATGCTTGAGTCCAGGACACTACCATCCCACAGCTTTGAACACAGTCATTAGGTTATTGGGGTTATTTTATTGTGAATTATTTCATCTTCTTCTTCCCCAACTTCTACAATGGGTCCAACTCAGATCTTTTCAAACTTGGCCATGCACTTGATCTTCTGAGGAATGTGGTAAATAGGAATAATATCACGGGAGACTATGCCATCTGTTTCCAGATCCTAGAAGGGACTTCATAGGTAGGTCTGGTGATAAGGGCTGGAAAGCCTCTCGGGAAGCATGGAGGCTGTCTTGCATGAGAGCAGCCATCAGTAAAGGTTTGAAGTTCTTTAATTTAGAACCAGAGGCTGACCCAATACAAGCCTCATCTGGCTTTCTTGCAGAGGGCTATCCACTTCACCCACATGCAGGAGTGGGTCAAATAATAGAAGAATAATGAGGGCCTGAAGGTCTTGACTGTTTAATCTACTGGAAGTAAACCTTCTCTTACAGTGCATTGTTTGCTGCAGCTCTGCATGTTCCATTGCCTCCACAGTGCCTGCGGTGGTAAGGATTGTGCCTCTGGTGCTTGTGGTGGCAAGGATTGTGCCTGTGGCGCCTGTGGTGGCAAGGATTGTGAAGCAACACAGCACCTTTTACTTCATTCAGTTAATTATTCTTCCCTGATAGTTTCCCTCTGTGCTTGTATCTGTTTCTCTTTCCTCTTAAATATGTCTCTGAACAGTAAAGTTTCATACACTAAATTTCATAATAGGTTTATGCTTTCTGCTAATGCTGTTGCCTGGTGACTAAGGGATATTTAAGTGCTCGTGTAGACAGCATGAGTATAGAGGAGAATGCAATATTGGGAAAGAATAACCAATATTACTAGAGTTTATGAAATCCTAAGTGTGATCTGACTGTAACTAGGGAATGAATTCTTGTGAAAATATCTTCCTGTGTAGAGCACAGAGAAGAAAAGAACAAAGATATAAATGAAAAAGAACAAAGAAATAACAAAAGCAGAAAGGACACCTAAAAACAAGACATGAAGATGCATCTCCCAGGAAGGAGGAGCTGTGGCTGTCATTGTACTATGCAGAGCAAAAAGAAAAAGAGATGGAGAGAAGAGGGTAGAGATAAAATACGGTTGATCAGCAAAGGAGGAGAGGAAAACCAGATCTATTTTTAGCTGCCGTTGAGGTACTAAAAAAGCCACAGTGTTTGTTGCTCAAATGAAACTGGCCTCCAGGCAGACAGGCACAGATGGTCTCACACACTTCTCTGTCAGGAGGTCCTATGGGGTCAGGAAGGCGATGTGGTCAGGAAGGCATTGGAGGACCTGATTTGATACTGACTGCTCCTGCTGGAGCAGATGACTGCTCTTTGTTCAAGCTGTATGAGGCACGTAGGGCAGGCATGGCACTGTGGCACTCAGCTCTGGTATCAAGCCTGCCTGTGCATGGTCACTGCTGAGCAGCCAGCTGGCTGAGTATCTCCTGTGATGTCCTGCAGGAGGGTGGCAAGGCCCAGCTGAAGGGAACATATGGCCCATAGTTGTTACCAAATGCCCACATCATCCACAATCACATCAAGCAAAGCATTATCTGCCAAGATGTGGCACTTGAATCTCCTCCAGGAGACCTTTTTTTAGAGGGTAACTTTGAATTACATGAATGTCACAATCCCTACCAAGGGTTTTACACTATATAGTGCCCAGTTCTCCCTTGGAGATTTGTGCTAGAAAACTCTTTAGTACTCTAATTTTGTTTAGATCAATTTGATGTCTCCTTCTTCAAAGAAGTGAATGAAGGAATCCATTCCTTCAAACTCTACTGGCACTTTGTTGAGATCTGATTTCAGGTTACATTCTAAATTTGTCTATCCCTCTTCCATAAGTTTCTGTTGTGTCTCTCTCTGGTGCAGCTACATGTTAAAAAAAATGCACACTAACACTAGGAAGTCTTCAACGCCAATCTGGTCTTTTGGTATATAGTACATCTTCCTCCTAAAACAATTATTAGGGAAAGGATTTACTAGAGTGATTTGTCCTCTAGATAGACTCATGATGCATTATTCTTCCATACTGCACTTCAAGTGATTAACTTGTTGATTGTTTTGATATATCTAATCTGTTTGTAGTCAGAGAGAGAATCTAATAAATCGAATAAAGTTGCTGAGGAGATATATAGGTGATGCATCTTCCTTGAAAAGATTGAAGTGTTTTTCCATCATGACTTTCTATTTAGTCATCTGCATACCCAAATTAATTATCTTCTTCTGTAATGCTGAAACTAATTTAGTTTGAAGGTTCTTCCATCTTTTCAATTTCAGCTATTTGTGCCCCATAATGCAATTCTATCTTAATTTTTTTTGCTTACTGGTAATAGTGCTTCTGTAAATACCTTTTTTTCATATCAGTATCTTGCAAGCATTTTCTAATAGGATTCATCTAACTGAGTATTGCAATTCAGA
Organism: Argya squamiceps; assembly: GCA_037834095.1. Taxonomy (NCBI): domain Eukaryota; kingdom Metazoa; phylum Chordata; class Aves; order Passeriformes; family Leiothrichidae; genus Argya; species Argya squamiceps. Next base: position 70,474,253 of record JBBMKD010000145.1, read on the forward strand.
ATTTGACTAGGATGAAAGTATAGAATAACTGTCAAAGATGATAGTTTACTTTTTCAGTTTTAGACACATATTTTAGGTTGAGACAAATCCTCTATACCATTTCACTGACTATAAAAATACTTTAGAGGGGTCAACTGAGATTTGTACATGGATATTCAGAAATACAGGTAAAATGAGTAACAGGATCTTTTGTACTAAGCTTAACAAACATGAAAATCTTGTCTAGGATTTTTGTTGAGTATGCTGACTTAAGATTTTTCAGTCCTGGAATTTTCTTGAGTAGAATATGCTGCAATACAAACCAAATTTATAGCTTGCCCATACAAACAATTTTTATATGGTGTCCTAAATTTGTTCCTATTGTTCTTCTCATTTATGTTTTTTACTTATATTCTAGTGTCAATTCTGAATATTTTGGGGTGTCTGCTAGGCTCCAATGAGATAATTTTATATGTCCCATTGCTTTCCTTTGCCTTAATTCTGCATTACATGAACACCCCCCCAAAACAACAAACAAAATCATCCTGCTAAAACAAACACAGTCTTCCGGCTTTCTCTGTGGGTTTTTAAAGGAAAATATTAAGTTGACAAATATTGCTTCTTATAAATCCAGAAGCCCATTTGAAACAGGACAACAGTGCTCAAAAGCAAGTCCTTACGCTGTTGGACTATCCTTCCTGTTCTTCCGTTTGTCTTGTATGGATTATTTTTAATACCTCTTTTGCTTTTTGCTGCTCTGCTTTTTCAGGATACGTATCCATGTTTTATATCAAGATTCTCCTTATCCAGAATATTGCTCTGTTGCTCTTTATAACAACATGTAATTTTGTGCATAATGCAAACTGTTTTACTTTCTTTGCTATCCATTTCTCTTTTACAGGCTGCTTAAAGGGCATAAACCCATGGCCAAGCTGATTCAAAATAAATTATCTTAACCATCAGAGGCACACACAACTCAGTAGCACAGCAGTTCATTACAGGTTTGCCTGACCTCAAGTTAACTTTATCAACCTTTTACTTCACTGAACTGAATAAACCGGCACCCTCCTAATGTTTCTTTAGATAAAGCCAAAATTCTGTCCTTGTATGAATGTACCTTTGGAAAACCATTGGTTTCAAAAGAGTTAAACAGCTCTTTGGGTTTTTTTCCCACCTACTTTGCACAACTTGTCATTAGAGAATGTGCTCTTAATTAATCCTGCTTTTTTCACCAGTATGTACTAGATAAAGAGCCAGATCGGTAATATCTTCCAGGTCCTGCACAGATTTGATCTATTTTTTTTTTCTAAACCATGTAAATCTCTATATTTCTGAATTCAAATTTTAATGGATGAGTATTTATGGCATTATTCTCTAGCAAAGTCATTCCTGAAAACTATTTTTATTCTAATACCATAATTCAACAGTTTTACCAAAGATTTTCAGAAACAATCTGAATTATATTCAGTTCTAGTCATCAGAGTTGAACTGACCAAGACATTGCAGTGGAAATAAAACACGTTTTTCCATTACGTATTACAGATTATGATAATCAACTGTACGAAAGATCTAGAGAATCTAATTAATTAGACAGCTCAGTAAAACTCATAAACCTGCTAACGTCCTTTAGGAGTTTTCCTTGGGCTTTCATAAGTTCAGTAGCAGGTAAAATCTTCAGAGACCAATTTAGAGAAAAAAGGAGGTGTAAAACCGTAAAGAATTCTTTCACCATGGATACCACATAATCTCTGGAGCACCATGAGCCCTGAATAGCAGGGCTAACAGAATGGATAAGAGCTGTCTCCAGAGAGCCTCTGGGCACCTCCAGGGTCTATGTGGTAGGAATGGCTGAGGATCCTAAACTGGGTGCTCTGGAAAGGAACTTTATCAAGATACTTGCGCTGTTTCTGTTGAGGGCTTACATATTTGTAGTGGAAGATGATTTTGAATTGTCAAAGCATAAACCCTCTCACCAGGCTGTCCAACAGTTTGATTAAATATCCTTATGGTACAATTAAGAAACATGAAATTTTAGTATATATCTTAGGTTTATTAAAATTCGTACAGTACGAATTCTATTTTTAGAATTGCTGTGAGTCTGAAGAAAAGACAGCTCCCTAGAACAATTATTCCTTTCTTAGACATTTTATTTTGTTTGCAGTTTTCAGTTATAATTTTATGTAAAGTCTCTACTCTCTTTTTATTATATCTCAATTCTCAAAAGCCTGGGGATTGCATACACTTTATTAGGCAATATTATTTTGAAGACAATCTTTACCTTTCTCTAATAAAATTACTGTAAAGTTACTTTTCCCTGCTGTATATTAAAAAAAAAAAAAAGGGAAGTACGGAAGAAAAGAGACTTATCCAGCATGGGTCCTCCCATAGGGTCACAAATCCTGACAGCAAATCTGCTCCAATGTGACATCTTCTTCCCATGGGTCCATGGATCCTCCCAGAATCCTGCTCCAGCATTGAGGGTTGGTATCTCCGTGGGGGTGCTTACCAGCCAAAGCAGTTCCCCAGTCCAACCCGAAACAGTCTGTGGGTCCTCCAAATCTGCTGGCTGAGCATGGATATGGCTGGAAGAAGGAGTGGGCCTGGCTTGGGTTGGAAAAGGTGTTTATTAGTACAGCTCCATGTACCAGGAGTGCCCTTGCCAGAGCATCCGCCAGAACCGCCAGAACCCTGATTTTGCCCTGTGCTCTCCTCCCACCAGGTCGCAGCCTGGGCGGAGCACACTCTGGACCAATGGGGGAAGGAAAGGGGTGGGTCCAGGACAGGGTGATACCAGGTGATATTTTGGGAACAGGGGCGTGGGTATTTTGGAAGGAACAAACCAAGTACAGACAAATAACAAAATACAGATACAAATTTAAAAACCTCATTCACGCACCTCAACACAGCATGGGCTCCCCACCAGGTCACACCCTCTTTGAGGCATTCACAGGTTCTGGCATGGGGTCCTCCAGGGGCTGTAGGTGGATCTCTGCTCCACCGTGGACCTCCACGGGCTGCATGGGGACCTTCTGCCCCGCCATGGTCTGCACCACAGTCTGCAGAGGAATCTCTGCTCTGGCAGAGCACCTCCTCCCCCTCCTTCTTCGCTCACCTCAGTGTCTGCAGGGCTGTTTCTTCCACATATTTTCATTCCTGTTTCTGACTATAATCTTGCTGACTTTACCCCCCTTTTTAACTATGTTACCCAAGAGTCACTGCTACCATCGTTGATGGGCTCGGCGTTTGCCACCTGTGGGTCCATTTTGGAGCTGAAAGGCATTGGCTCTGCCAGACTTTAGGGAAGCTTCTGGCTGCTTCTCACAGATACCACCCTAGTAGGGCCCCAGTGCTGCAAAACCCTTGCCATGTAAAACCAATAAAATTAGAGAGCCTCTGTTTGATTAAAAATGCTATCCCTCCACATGATGTAAAGTCTTGCAAACATCAGGTGTGGACTTCAGAAACAACACGTTGAGTTCTTTTCAGATTATTTATGCAGGAATTTGAGAACATCTAACTACCAATATTTTAAGACTGTTCTTCCCCTAAATCTTTCATGGAAAAGCTAGAAGCAAAGCTTGAGATAACCCAGGCTGTGACTTGATTACTTTATAATTACTGGACTAACTAGATGGATTAGTCCATCCAGTTACTAATGGACTTTGCAGTGTGAGGTTAATGGTTGAAATAGATGATCTAATAAAGTCTTTTCTAACCTATATGATTTTATGATTAGGAATATGGTTTTGTCTGGGATAGAGTTAATTTTCTACTGGCATCCATAGAATAGCCATATTATTGTGTTGAAAAGCATTTTTTTATTTCATTGGACCTTGTCTTTTGAAGCAATTCATGATTCTAAAATGGTAATTGAATTGTTTGGAAACTTCTAAATCTCTAGTATTAGCACTCAAAAGTAAACTAAAAGTTCTTTAGCATTATTAGGTCTCAAAACATTAATTAGCTGCTGAGCACAAATAATTATGAAATTAAAGATTTAGCTAAGAGATTAAATTAATGTGATAGCTATACTGCAGTACTAAAAAATGTAAATAACCACGTGCAATGCTATTCATAAAAGAACTGGTTCAGCTTCCTTTGAACCCAGTGCTCTCTTCTAATACCAGCACTGCTCTTATGAATAAGAATATAAATCTAAGAGTGCAGAAATCGCCACAGCAGAAAAACTTGTAGCACTAATATAGGTCTTCTAGAAGTATCACCTGTTTTAAATATCTGTTTTACAAATAACCTTTCATAGACATCCAGAAATATAGAGATTTTTTTTCAAGATTGATATAAAAATTTGTGGTTCATCACTGTGAAGAAAAGTTTAGGAAGACTGTGTAACATCTGGTGGTTTGTCACAATACTGACAGAGCACTCTTTCTAGAGTATTGTCTGTCACCCTGTCTCATAGGCATGAATCTGCATCACACTGCAATGCATGCAGGCTTAGACTCATGTTGAATTTCATCCAATTTGAACTTCACCAATGTTTCAGCATTAATTCCCAGAGTATTGAAAATTCATCACTGCAAGTTGAAAAAGAAATGTCAAGAGGTACAATCAGTAGGAAGAGAGTTCATTTTAGTGTTGTAGATGGAGCTACTCAATAAGTTTTTCTTCTCTCAATTAATTTATTTTAGAAACTTATTTGAATTTGAATAAATATTCTAGTACTTAGAACACTTCATTAAGTGTTCATTTTGAAGACACTGTTGGAATGTTAATGCATTCTCTCAGCAACTGTTGTGATAGGCTCTGTTGTGATGTTCTCTGTTCTCTGCCTTGCTCACACAGGCAAAGAAACAAGTATAGGAAATGAAATTTTCGTGTATGCTGAGTTGATCTAGCAATAGAAGGCCTGCCAAAAATTGGTAGCAGTTATGTTCCTTAGCCAGATAGCCCTGCTCAGACATTTCTTTATGATTTTCTGCCGATCAGGTAAGACTTTGGTCTTGACTACCTTTCACAAGATCTGAGTTTTGTCTATTGGAAGGGTAAATGTCATGCTATAGTTTGCAGGGTTGAAGAAGAAGCTTTGAAATTTGTGATGTACTCGCCCCATTTCATACAGTCGTCTGTTTTTAGAAGGTCATGGTTAACTGTAGAAGGTTTAAGGTCAAGGACAGAAAAGCACTCTGGAGGTATAGCTGGCTAGTGGTTAGCATTTTATGTAATCTGCAGCTCTCTAGTCAAGGGCATAGAAGTTATTCAAAGCTCCCATAACTTTGGCTTGATACAGAAACACTATAGATGCCTTGCTTTTAGCTATTGTGTAGTGTTGTGTGAATTTTTTTCTTTCTGATTTTTTTTTAAAATTTAATTTTCAACTGTTTTCAGTTGAAATCCCTCAGTGGAAATAAGCTATTTTCCATAAAATGCTACTTAGAAAAAGCCCTCCTCTTTTCACAATCCTGTAAACTTGCACCACTTATATAGGTTATTATGTCTCATTCTTCACAGAGTTACAGAATCAACTAGGTTGGAAAAGGCCTTTGAGATCATGGAGTCCAACTTATGACCTAACATCACCATGTCAGCTAGACCATGGCACTGAGTGCCGCATCCAGTCTTTTCTTAAACCCCTCAGGGATAGTGACTTCACCACCTCCCTGGGCAGCACACTCCAGTGCCTGATCACCTTTCCTGTGAAGAACTTCTTCCTAATGTCCAAACTATACCTGCCCCAGCATAGCTTAAGACTGTGTCCTTGTCAATTTATTGTCTAAGGATTTGTACAAAACTTCTTCCGCTTCCTGAAGAGCTAGATAGAAAGACTCATAACCCTTAGACAAAAGTTTTAATGTCTTTTAGATTTAACTGAAAATCAATAGGTCTTTTTTTTATTTCGTGCATTCTAATGGGAATTAAACTAGCTTTCTTCTTCACTCTTGGTCTTGGAGTATTTGATCACCATTTGATCTGTGTACTTTAGCCCTTTAAACTTCTAAAATATTTTAACTAAATTTATGGTGCTATTTTCTGTTCCTAGTATAACCCACTATACAATCAATACTGGAAACTCCCAACATTATAAAGACATAATTTGATTTTGCAAATAAAACATATAATCTCTTCTTTCTACCTGGCTAAGTTTTGTAGAACAGAATGCAAGCATTATTTCTACTTAATTGTTTTAAGATGCTTGGGGGAAACAAATAAAGAGATAGATATACATAAGGAAAAAAATATATTTACCTACATAGCTTACTCTATCCAATGAAATTGTAATTACTTCTGAAAAGCATATTTTAAGTTTGTCCTTAAAAAAACCCAATATTAAGCTGCAGAAAAGTACAAATTATATACCCGCCTTATTCAAATGAAATATGGGAATTAGTATTAAGGTATTTCTGTTAGTTATAATTGTCTAATATTGTTAGTTATATTGTCTATGCTCTTTAATGTTTTAATGTGTTTGATTACTAGTAATAAAGTTGCTATTGGACAAGCGCACAAATACTAATATGTAGTTCTAACATTTAAGTCTAATGGGAACTAAGTTCAAGGTAGTATTGAAGTATAGAATTACAACAGTATTTGCTGATTGACAGCAGCCCTGTGGAGAAGTTCTTTGGGACACTGGTCAATGCCAATTTGGAAGTGACTCAGCAAAGTGAGTTTGCAGTCCTGAAGGGAAATCATATCTTGGGCTGAATTAAAAGTAGCATGACCAGCAGCAGGTCAAGGGACATGATTATCCCCTATTCTTTGATACAATTACTTTTAGCAACAATTACTAATATTAATGTAGTTGATATCATTAAATTTTGGAAAATATTTCATATAAGTTGCATAGTGATTGCACCTCCATACACCTTAAGTATGTTGCTAATGAAATAATTTTGCAGATTAGTTTCTTCTACAATACAAATGCATTGCAGAAAATTAATTATTGAAATTATTCAAATTATAGCAGTGGTTGTCTCTATATTAACATCTAAAAGAAATTTTCATCAGGAGAAAACATATGAGCTTGGAGAAGAACATTTTTTCACTGACTCTCTTATAAAGACCTTTCCCTCACTTCAATTTCCTTCCTTCCTTCCTTCCTTCCTTACTTCCTTCCTTCCTTCCTTCCTTCCTTCTAGACTTTGTGAGAGATATCTTAATCTAAGAATCTGGAATACAGTATAAAGTATAACAGATATGTTTAATCCACACCATGTCAGAAGAAAACAGAAAGGTAGAGAAATGAAAGAGTGTGTATTAAAAACAAAAGACAATTGCTATAAGTTCAACAGAAATGGAGAAATAATCTGTCTGACATTTTGGAATATAATTTAACAAATTACTATGGTTAATGCCCCACTATAGCTTTAATATTTTATATCTTGCCCCCAAAGTGACTACTCATAATAAAATGTGTTTTCAACTTTTTTTGATGGAAATATTGTATATCAGCTTCTAACTCATTGTAAATAAAATTTTTAAGTTATGACACTTTTTAGGAAAACATTTGCATTGAATATAAGAAGAAAGAACTCATACTACTGCAAGAATACCAAGTTCTTTCAGATAACTGCATGCCCCATTAATTGGGAAGGTGTACTGTATTCTTTCTAAACTGTAAGTAAAACCCACATGTACACCCAAGGGAGCAAAGAAATAATGCATTTGTTTAAACATCTCTCAGTGATTTCCTCAGAGATATCTAGTAAGAAAAAAGATAGGAAGGACATCTTTTCTGTTTCTCTGTCTGAGACAGTCTTTTGAAAATCACTGAAGCGTAGGTTGCCCTGCTGATATACAACATAAATACATGTAATCTTTAAAAATAAGCATCTTATCTTTTGAAAATCACCTGACTTTATTAATAAATCATGCCAAAATATGAAATGAATGTGTAGTAAAAATGCTAGAGAGCCAGAGCAATTCATAATATAATGCAGACTATTCTATCCTGTGCTATACTATAACTCTTAAAAACTCTGAAGATTAACTATTGGCTCAAATAATTTCCTGCACCACAGTGAGCATCAGGTAATAATAAGATTTTTAAAGTTCTTGTGTTATATTTCAATGTAGGGGCTCTTCTTCCTAAGATATATTGTTAATGCTTTAGTAAAATGTTAAGAGAGATGTTTAAGTTTTTAGTACAGAATCTGAAACTTAGCTGCTTGGTTAGCTCAAGGAAATTAACGTTATGCTTAAAAATTGTCATCTGTAAGAAAAGTTTAAAGATATCTGCTTTTCTTATTTATAGCTATATGGACAAATTTTTTCTTCATGATTTTTGAAAACTAGCCTAAATATGTGGCACCCTTTTTCTTTCAAACTCCTTTCAAAATAATGGTAAGAAAAGGAGGAAGGGGAGTAGTCCTAAGAGAATGTTACACAATTTAAATCTGTTAGGAATTCTTCAGTATCGTTTTCATGTTGCCAGTTAGGGCCACATTCCCATCATGACTGCCCATACAGGTGAGAAAAGTAAAAGCTGTGATGATCATTATTTTACAGTTAAATAAAAAAATACTGAAATACTAGTTCACCATAACTTTATGAACCCTACTTTTGCACAAATTTCTGTAGGCCATGATAGGGAATGCGTCAAACACAGGCAACTTCTCTATTAAATCTTTTAATCTTACATATACAAATTTTGATTTGTATTTAATGCACTTAAGCATTATGCTAAGTAATAAAATCTCATTAATTATTTACTGTATTTTGCCTCCTCTCTGGTTACATAACTAAGGCTTGAGTTCAGACACTTTATATGCTGTGAGGGATTTGAAGGATTGGTGGCTGAAAACACTCTGTGTGAGTGGGGGAAGAGGCAGAGCCTTCCTCTGCTGAGGTGATTCACTACCCCACACACCCCACTCCTCTGGCCCTGTGCCCCAGCCTGCAGTGGCCACCAGTTCCTGTCAAAATGATGGCAATGTTCCACACCTGCCCCTGGAGCCCCCAACCCAGCTCCTGGGAGCCCAAATGACCAGAAATTACCTCTGAGGGAAGGGCCCAGGAAGGCCAACGTGTATTTAAATGTGGACACAAGGAAAACACCTCTTGACCCTACATCCTCTTGGAATTTTTGTCAGCTGAACACCATTGGAACCAGGAGTGGGAGCTATATCTATTCTTTTTTATATATCTTCTGTCTTTCTCTTTTGTTTTCAAATTCCATCTTGGAATTTTTGAGTAACTGAAAATTGGACAGGTTTAGAGATTGCTTAGTTGAATGGGCTGTTAATTCTTTAAGAAGTGTTTTATGTAGATTAAATGCTGTTCTAAAGCTTTTACCAAGGTTCTTTAATTTTCTAAAATTTCCATTTTTTTTTTGTTGTTTTGACCTCAGGAATATCTTGTCAGAATTTCTCCCATGTGTCTAACTCAGAGTACATAAACAGTGGGAAGCCCTTTTAAAAGCCTTGTGGAACAAGTTTTGGGGCCATATATATGCACTTTCAGGCTTTTTCAAATTCAGGAGGAATTATCTTAAACCTTTCTTCATCTAGCACATACGCCTTACATTATACATAGTCTAGGATGTTCATATTCTGTTTTGATAGTCCCACAGATTATTGGACTTTTATGATTTTTAAGAGTAATACTTCATTTTATGTGTGATGTTAAAAATCAAGATAGAAATATTTCATTTTGCAGGCAGCTCTTTCATGTAACTTCCTTTTGCTGAAAGTAAATAAACATAATTGATTAATGAGAAAAATCACAAAATTAGGACAAAAATACGGAAAAAACACACTAAAATATTTCAGAATTTTCCATTCCATTGCTTTATTTAATTTGTCGTGTTTTGGAATCATACATAGTTTTGGAAAACTGCTATTAAAACAAGCTTTCCCAGCTTGTACAAGCCTATTGTGCTTTTGTTTTGTAGAGATGTAAATAACATAATTCAAAACAAAAGAAAACAACAGAAATAATATTCATCCCAAGGTTATTAACTTCTATTTGAACCATTCTACAATTCTTACTTTGTTTATTTTCACATCATTAGTACTGCCTGGCATAGTGCAAGCATTGCTGAGTCCATTAGTTTGGTTATCCATTCTTTAGGTATTTTGTTCATTGAAAAATTGTTCCCTGAATTGAAACAGAAATTAATTGAATCAGAAATCATGTGAAAGTTAGGCAATTTGACTTCCAAAAGGTTATGCTTGACAGTAAAGTATGTCTTTTCTGCAGTAGAAGCAGCTACAGAAATAAAACTGAAAACCTGCTGGTAAGCTAATTTTAATACTGCATAATTAATTAATTAATTACTACATTTTGAAAAATCCTAAACTTTTCTAGGGCTTCTTCTTTTATTATCAGCTGGAAAATTCTCTAGAGGAAATTTTTTGTCTTTTACCAGAACAGAAGTATATGGTAATCAATACAGTAATACCATAACTGGACTTGACCTCCCATTTCCATGAAGTTCCAGGGACTTTTATTTATCATTAAATATATATGAAAAATCGTATATATATATATGTATATATATATGTATCATATGGTTTCATACCAAAATATTTAATACTACCTCCTACATGCAAATGGTCACAGACTTATGTTTGTACTGTAATTTTTCATACATGATCTGATCCACATTTTGACTGTATTGAATTATTTTCTAAGAATTGCAGTTATTATAAAAATTTGAGTTGCACTGTGAAAATACAAAATTCTTGGCCTATGTTTTCCTATTCTTATTTAAGCAAGTTATCAGGCTTTCAAAATGTTATTATGAAATAATAACATTATATTATAATATATATTATATATTATATTATATTTTATATTTTATATTTTATATTTTATATCTTATATACATTGTAATATATATTTTATATAATGATATAATATATATTATATAATATATATTATATAATATATATATACATATATACATATATATGAAAAAGATATGAAAAAAAATTTTTTCAAATGAAACAATTTAGTATCCCAATTCAAAAAGGCATGTTAATTTTTGGACTCTTATTTTTCAGCATGTTAAGTGAGATGTAGTTAAATAAAATATAAAGCGCAGCTTAGGCAAAGCCTAGGTTTTGTCTGTAATATTTATCTATTGACATTTGCTGTCTTTCCCTGTCTCTTTCCCTTCACAAAATATTTAAGTGCTTCTAAGTAGAACGATGCTCAAGATATGTTAATTTCATAGTATTTAACTCTTAGAAATATCAAAAATATAAAGGCACTGAATAAGTTTCATGTTCAATATTTATTAAAAAGGACTGAGTTTGTCCCATTTACCACAAAGCAAAAAATGGTAGACAAGGAGGCAGGGAACAGATTTAAATTTCCTAGTAAACATAAAAATGCTTATGAAATATAACTTATCAATGAATTAAGGTAAAGAGTCTTGGAAAAGTTTAGTTTTCCATAGCCCTTTCATGAAGATTTCCATTTCTGAAGCTGTTACTGAAAAACTTTATGTAACACTGTATGGAAAATGATAATCTTTTTGTTATTGAATGCACTATCTGATATAAATTTTTACTTGAAATGCCAGTAGACTGAAACAGGCAATTTCTTCCTTATCCTCCAGAAGCATCACATGACATTTTAATTAGGGAGTTATACAGATGGATGTGGGGAAAAAATTATATTTGATGCTACTAAGATTAATTTAACACCATATAATTACCCTCCATATCAAAAAAGAATGGGCTATTAATTTTGATAGGAAGACATTTATGATATAATTCCTTCCCAAGAAAATAAAACACCATGAAAATGCTCAAGTGAGTTATAAAAACTACGAAGATATTAATGTAAAACTGTAATTAAATTGAAATTATCATAAATCTTTTACAAAATACAAATGTCTTTGTTGTAGTACAAATAATTAAAATAACTATGAAAACTGTTTTGACATCCTAGTATATGTGAACTTACCTTAAAACAAGGGCTCAGACCATGTAAATGAGACAGAGGTAATGTAGATGGACGAGATCATCTCGGTATAGATTTTACGCCTCTTCACTGCTGGATAGGAATTATAAATGCTTGATTAATGAAGGCAAAACTGACCACCCATGTAAATGGAATGAAATTTAGATGAAACAAATGCATCTCCATCAGGAGATCTGAGTACCTTTCTAGGTTAAGATACATAACATAAAATCATTAAAAAGTTCCACTCTAAGAACATACTGTTGTATAAGCCCCCCACGAACCAGTAAAGATAAAACCCTATGCCCAAACTCAAAACCAATCCCATATTCAGAAAAAGAAAGAAAGAAACAAAAAAAACACACCATCACCTCACCATAAACAAACAAAAAATTCAGAAAAATGTTTAAATATTTCACCTCTATGCTATGCAGACAAAGGTCAGTGATGACTCATTTATCTTAACTCAAGTACTTTCATCAAATATTGTTGAACACAATGAGATTGTGGACATAACTTGGGACAATTGTGAAAACACTACAAAGAAATAGTAGTTTACATCATTAGCCCTCCAAAAGATGCATTATTTATCCTACCACCTTGTACAATTTAATATGTGCCTTAGTGGCTCATTACATCATAATAGGAATGCCTGTAGGAGTAAGAAAACTTACCATCAGGAGATATTAATATTTTCCCTCCATGTATTTTTTACATGAAATTTAATTTTTATTCCTTGACGCTTCAAGATAGGTAAAGCTCTGAATTTGTAAGCTGAAGTGTAAAGTGTGAATTGATTTTCCTCCATTTCTTTTGAAGCAGAATTTCATAATCATGCTGTGTAAACACTGTCTCAATAGAGAGGGTTCTTGACAAGAGTGAATCTTTCATTTTACAGGCTCTTGTAGGTAAGTGTATAATAGTCAATACATTGACAGCTTGTAAAACTGTGAAGTATAACTCACAATTTTGTTGCACCTAGCAATTTCTCGGTGCTTTGGATGAGACACAGAAAAAATTAAAAGCAAAATTTTGAAAATTAGCTGAAACTGATTAATGCATGAAAAGTGAGTCAAAATACAGAAAGTTTACAAGACATTTGTATCTAATTTTTAAGGAATTCAAAGACTAAAAAGATAATAGGGAATTTAGGGAATATTGTGAAATTATTTATACTATGAGTTAATTTTTCAAGCTGGACTTGGAAAGTCACTTTCAATCTTCCATTATCCAGAAGCTCAGTTACAAGTGTATTTGAGATTGCCTATGGCAGCATTTTTTGCTTGCCTTGCTTTGAATTGAGTGTGGCATTGCATCAAGTGAAAGATTTCTAAGAGTTCTGCCCTCACTAGGTCCCCCAATGTGAAATTGTCCTATTCTGACTTATACATTGTTCCACCAAAATAATGTCAGGTTATCCCTAAGAAGTTGCAGATGACACAACTTCCAGTGATTTCAGATCTGTATTCTTTCAACATCCAGATATGCTAACATGAGGAAAAACTTAGCTGAGAAAACAAGCAAACAATATTTACGAATGCCCTAGCTAAATTTCCTCTCAATTTTATAAGGAAACTCCAAATATCCTTTAGTTAGGAGAATGTATGGCATTTAAAGAACCCAAGCATCTGGAAGGCACTTTCATTTTTCAAATAAATCTGTAAACCAATATTTATTTACATGAGAGACAGCAATGCACTTCCTAGCTTCCTGAGCATTATTAAGTTGTTTCTATTATTGCAGCAAAGGGGATGTCTACAGAATCACTTCTGATATTTCTCCTTATCACCTATGAAGAATCCCAAAGGTGAACACTGATGAATGCAAGCATTTAATTCTTATTCAAGATGGCCATGAAAAGATGCATTGAGGAGGAAGTACTTCTCTTCAGAACATCTTTGCAATCTTTCTCTTTGGGATTATGAGTTCAGAGTACAGCCAAAACTTTACTTAAAACAAAATGGTAGGGAAATAAAATAATGTCTTCTATTCATGTTGATTTGGTCAACATGCAGTGAATTGCACACAGAATTTATCATCCAGTTGACATGTCAGAGCAAGGAAGAGAAGAGTTACAAACATAAGGGGTTCTCCCTTTTTATTCGTACATATGTCTTTAAACATCAAATGTGTCCAGGAAGATGTGTCAGTGTATGAGTGTATGCACTGTATGAGGTATTTTGGTATCAGTGGCACTTTCCACCTCAAGTATCTGCGGTGGTATCTGAGTTTTGGTCAGTTTTACTGAATTATTAATGGACTTGGTCAATTGAGGTGGCTAGGAATTATCAAAATCAAATTCCCTGCTCCTGGATGAGTGACTGTAACTGGAACAGCAGGTAGTGGAGATGTTGCCTGTATTTAATCACCAGAATAACATTATGAAAGCCTGATAACTTGCTTAAATAAGAATAGGAAAACATAGGCCAAGAATTTTGTATTTTCACAGTGCAACTCAAATTTTTATAATAACTGCAATTCTTAGAAAATAATTCAATACAGTCAAAATGTGGATCAGATCATGTATGAAAAATTACAGTACAAACATAAGTCTGTGACCATTTGCATGTAGGAGGTAGTATTAAATATTTTGGTATGAAACCATTAGTCATAATCCACCGAGCTCTTAGAAAGTCCATCACAGAGCACTGTTGGAGGAATTTGATTGTCAATAAACATAAAATTGCAACTAGAATTTTCAGGTATTTGAAAGCAGTTCACATAATTGTTCCATAAATAGTGTGTTTCTCTCAGTGGATAATGATATATATTTATTTGATAGTATAATGATTAACTATGTGTTTGAGAGAACAGACAATACTTACTAAAAAACAACAAGAAACCCCAAACAAGCCAGAACCCAGCAACAACCAGTATCATAATACTTCCTAAAGGAAATTTATTTCTATTGCTCATATTCCCATTATATTTAACAAATATCCTGGTTTATTCACCTGAAAGTCCTACATTTTTTCTTCACTAACCACTCCCCCCCAAAATGAGTGAACCAATCAAAGTAACCACCCCCATAAACCCCTAAATAAAACAGTTTCTGAAAACCAAAAAAAGCATAAATATAAATTTTAAATCCTGCACATAATTTTTCAGAGTAGATTGTCTCTGAACTGTGTACTATACTCTTTTTTCATCTAGTCCTCAAAATGGCTGCATTTTTGTAAAAAATTATCAGTTATCTCAGCAATTTTAAGATGAAATCTGCAGAATGTTGATTTCTGACCCAATTTATACAGTGATGCAAAAGTGAGGATGAATCTTATCTATCTAGGTTTAATCTATGTGTTTGTCCATATATATGAACAGTTTGAATAAAATATCCCCATACTCTACCCCATTAACATACCACTTAGGCCCACAACCTTAGCAGTCTCAAATAAATTCCTATTCCAGCTGGATGAGAAATACTTGGATGGGCTTTCCAACTCCTTACTAACAGCAGAATTTAAAGATATACAGGAGTTTTGCTCTCATGAAAATAATATAACATTCTTCTCTTCACCAAAAATGAGTAATTTTCAACATTTCAATTCTCTCCACTACTGCTTCAGCTGTGGTTCAGATACTTGCAGGAGACTTTCAAAGTCACTCAAAATCTATTTGAAGTAAAAAAACCCCAAAAGTTACAGATTTCCCAATTGAGGATGGATTAAGTCTCGTTGATTTGAACAATTGTTTATAATTTGAAAGAGTTTCTGTTTAGCCATGTAATTAATGATAATCCAAATTGACTATAAATTAGAAGGTTGAAATGAATTAACAACCTGAACTTTATTTACCTTTGTCCTTTTTGTTTCCATTTCCTCAGGCCTTTTTCCTCCTTTTTTTTTATTTTTTTTTAGTAAGTTGTAAAAGCTTATCTCCAAAAGGATTAGATTCCTTGTATTGAATCTTCTAGGTGACAAAAAAATTGCAGTTGTAGAATCATGTCTCATTAGTCAATGTAAAATTCTGTGGAACAATGAACTGGGTTGCCAAGAGCCATACAGTATAAGTAAAATTTTGGTTTCTAATAGAAATATAATGGTAGAGAGTAGACTTTTGATATGAGATGTAAAAATACAACTGTACATCCCTGGTAGCAAAGCTTCAAACTACACAGGGTAATAATTAAGAAGTTTCTTACTTTATTTCATATCAAATAAATCACTGTGTTCATCTCAAGTACATCAGTATATACATATTCATTTCAAATGCATCTAAACTTTCTTCAAGAACCTTGAATACATTATTTAATTTAATTTAATTTAATTTTATTTTAATTCCACTTTTTTTCTATTTTGGCTCTGGCAAAAAAAGGTAAGAAGATTGATTGTAATTTTTTTTACCAAGCTTGACATCAACAGGTGACAAATTAGAAGCTAAAAACATGTTTTATAATTGAAATGCTAAAGGCACCTTAGCTCAATCATCATGGTTCTAGTCAGTGCTGCTCCAACACGAGATATATTTCAGTAAATTGGATTGCTATGTATGGCAGGCTCCTATAACCATGACAGAAGGTACAGTAATGAGCTAATTTCAACAGCTTGTTATGTAATGAATTAGTAATCCATTATTTATAAAACTTATAATTAAGTCACTTCTAAAAAAAGGATAGATAATCATTAATTTTCATCAAGTAATTTGCTATTGCCTAGCTTAGGATGAAAATATATTTGAGATAAAAGAAAAAAATGTTCTTACCTTCATTCATTAAAACAACATTTCATATGACAAAGACATAACACTCCATATTCTGACAGTGGGTAGCTCATGGCATGAGAAAGTCTAGGCATTTCATTTTGGAAACATTTGTGGAAAACTGTTCGCTTAGCACTGAGACAACAGAGCCAATGCAGAAATTGTACAGAGAAACTTAGAAACTTCCATATCCAGCTACATGCTTATAGATATGCTTCCTTTTGTAGGAATCTATTTAAATAAGAAAGAAAAATCCTTAATCCTTTCAAATTGTGTAGAAAACATAGGGAATTATATAAATAGCTCATTTAGAAAGTTAAAAGTTATTGCTGTTTAGATTAATTGTTATCTTTCTTGGTAGATAAGTATATGCTTACATATTTTTATACAAAATGATAGGTATAGACCTGGTGTCCTGCTTCTCGCTGTACACATATTCCAGCGAACTAAGTTCCAGGTTGTGATTTTTTCAGCACTTCTCGGAAGATATGGCATTGATAGATGAACAGAAAAATTGACATTTTGAGTTCACCTCATTTTTCTGAAGCAAGTCTGCTTTAAGAGCAGGTGGATGACTGTCCAAATTAGTCACTGTCAGAATACAATAAGCTCTGTGAGTTTTCACTTTAAGCACTAAGGTGCACATAAGTTATCTATTTTAAAGCCAAGGAATTTCAAAATTAATATTTATAGTTTTTAAAACTCTCAGAAAACAGTACATGATGTTTATAAGCTGTGAATACTTATATACTTTTATTTATTTAATAGAGGATGTTTTATTTCTTTTTTATTCCTTTTTATCTTCCTTTTTTATTTTGCTTTAAAGAAAATACCAAAAAGTTTGTGAATAGATAGAGGCCTGACTTCTGAGCAAACAAGAAAAAAATCTTTAAAGAAATAGACAATCTAAAACTTTCCTTGAGTCATAAAATGCAAGCTTTTAATATGATAGAGAACCAAATTTTATGTTAATTATAAATCACTCTTTTCCGTGGAAAGAAAATTTTACAAATGAATTAGAGATTTTTTTAATTTAGACATACAGAAGACCAAACACTGAATCATCCACATCTGATATGACTTTAGAAGGCAAATATGGCAACATTTTTCTGACCAATCTAATGAGTAATAAAATATTTCTAGAAAACTAAAAATGGCTAAATGAAGGAATTCATAGACTATTAAAAATTTTAGGTCCTAAAAAGTGAGAAATCTATGTTCATATATATCGAGACGTGAAAGCCAACATTGTGGTACTTCTGATATTGCTAACTTGGTCTTTTACTACCTCAGTCTTAAATAATATCATGGATATGGTCAACAGGATACTGCTGGCCTTGCAAAACTGCTTCTGAAAAGGCATCAATTCCCCCCTTCACTGTCTGTGTGTCTCTCACATAACTTTCAGTGTTAGTGAAATCCAGCCACCTCACAGTAGTGTATCCTGCTTCCTCCTGGTGTTCTTACATTTTTAGGCTGAGGTGGCTCAGATGTTCATCTTAAGAGCACATCTGACTCCTCTTCAAATTTAGGTGAGGTGAATCAGAACTGCAGTTGTCAGCCTCTGAGAAGATGCTGTCAGTTTCCTTTTCATGTTCTCTGATGTGCTGTGTAGCTGCTCATTACCTACTGTAACTCCTCCAACCACTCAGCTGCTCACAGACAGCACAGATCTTGTGGCATGAAAAGCCATCTCTCCTGGCATTAAAGGGAGGCCCCAGGCACTTCCTGAAGCCTGGGGCTTAGAGTGTTGCATCCACCAACTGGGTTGAAGCATCTGGTCCCCCAGGCAGAGTTCTTCCAACACCTGCTGGTTATTTGTTGTGTCCAGCAGTTTTTCATGTGGTACTCACTGGTTTCTCATGATTTGTTCAGTTAGCTAAACCTTATCCCAACCCTTGGTCTTCTGCCTTCTTACTTTAATGTTATTAAGCTGAATGTATGTCAGATTCGTACTCCTCTCAATAAAATATTAATTAATGGTGTCAGCAATTTAAATTCATCTGCTATTTCTTCCAGCAAAACTGTTCATGTGGTAATAATGTGAATATACCCTCATGGGCCCTGTTACAGGCGTTTCTTTCATTGCAATTTAATTTAAACTCAGCTTTTAATTTACATTCAATGTCTTTCTTATTATTTAAATCATCAGCCTGTATACATGCAATAAAAATAATAAAATCTATTTAAAAGCTAGAATGATCTGAGAAGCCAGTTTCTGAAGAATTGTATTCAGGGGAGCTGAAGTCAATGATAAAAATAACACCTTTGTAGTCTCTAAACTGCCATAGGTAATTTAGTGAAGTTTTGTTTAATCAGAGAGACTGGAACACATAATTGAAAAACATAAAGTTAATTTTATTTAGAAAGGAATTACTTTTCTTGGTCTTTAAATTGTAATTGATATTGCTTTTAACCAATAAACATGATAAATACCTATACTGCACTCATGGACAATGACATTGCATATATATAAAATACATGTGTATATCATATTTATAAATCAATGAGAATACTTCAGTCTGGCTGTTCCTGCTAACTGAATAGTGGTGGTTGACATCAGATGAAGCAAAAGCATAAGAACAAAGGAATTCTATTCATGATCAAAAAATTGTCATGACACAGTAAAAAATTAATGCCTTTCTGAAGAGACAATTATATTACCACACAGAGACTAACAACCTTAAATCCAGTATTGTTATGAAATTCATCTTGGCTACAGTAAATCAATTCAATATCATGCTTTCATTATATTACATTTTACTGTTGGTTGGCATATATTTTTTACAAACCCTTCATGTGAAAATCATTGTTAGTTTTGATTTAAGGTTGTTAAACTAAATGACTCAGTGACAGACTACCACAAATAGTGTAAAACCAGAGCTATTATGTATTTGGTGTTTTTCATTCGCACAGTCACATCTATCTATCCTTTGTCCTAAACTACTAAGGCATTTTCACTTCTATTTTGAAGGAAAAAAAATATTCACTTGGAGTCTTTGGCTTTTGCTACACAATGAAATATCAGATTTTATACAATCAGGCCTCATTATCCTGAACAGATTACAAAAACCTAGTTGGTGAGTACATCAGAGTTTTACTAGCAGAGATGGCTCCAGGTATGCCTTCTATTAAGAAAAGCAGAGAATCGTAGGAGCAGCATGGCTGTGGTATTTATCCAAACTCTTTAAATCTTTCATGCAAATTTGGACCCGTTAATCAAGCTTACCTGGATCCTTTCTTTTTGTTTTGTACTAATGCTTTGGTGTAAAGGGAATACCATGTCTTCCCATTTCCCTGGACAGAAAATTACTGTTCCATGAACTACAAAGCTTCTAAAAATATAGTTTTGCTAGTTTTGCTGTTCTCTAACGTAAAGATGTCACAGTAGATGTGAGTAAGGGCTTGGAAAGGAGACATATGTTGATAAATACAAGTTCCTGAAAAGCACTGATGACATGGAAAAATTTGGGTGTTTTAACATCTTATTACTATCTTCTGAATAGGCCTTGTAGATCAAAATATTACTCCCACACCTCTACTCCTATATTGCTGCATGGTCTGCAAATTGAATCCATTGATATCTATTAGTGTGGTGGGTTTACTCTGGCTGGATGCCAGGTGCCCACCAAGCCACTCTGCCACACCCATCCTCAGCTGGACAGAGGAAAAAGAAGGGTCAAGGGAAGGACAGGGGGAGGTCTCTCAGCAATTACCACCACAGGCAAAACTGACTCTACTTGGGGAAATTAGATTAAGTTATTACTAATGAAAACCAGAATAGGACAATGAGCAAATAAAATCCAAATCTTAAAGTGCACCTCCCCACCAGCTTTATTCCTGGGCTCAACTTCAGTTCTGAATTTTTTTCCTCCTCTCACCAGTGGCTCAGGAGGATGAGGAACAGGGACTGTGGTCAGTTCCTTGCATGTTGTCTCTGCTGCTCCTTCCTCTTCAGGGAGAGGACTCATCACACTCTTCCCCTGTTCCACTTTTGCTCATACCTTTGACAGTGGTTCCCTAAGTGATCTGAATCATCTGTTCATCACAATGTGCTACCCATACTTATTCTGAGGACAAGGGTGTGTGGATAGGGAACTGGACATTTTATATTTTCTTTTCTTTCTGTGTTAAATGGAAGCTATTATATTTGTATTCAGTTTGCAATATGTGACTGAGACCTTTGAACTTTTTGTGCAATAAATATTTTTCATGGACTCTAAAATCAGTAAATAAGTACATATGATGTGGAAGCTCATTTGTCCTGCAAATAAAGTACAAGCAACTGAAGCTTAAAACTGTAGAGTATTCCCAGTAGGATGATATGCCCAAGGCATTACACATTGAGAAATGATTGATTTTCTTCTGCTTCATTTTATCCAATGAAAAAACAGTCAATATCATAAAAATGAAAGATAAATAGATAAAATAAATAAACCAGGAATGAGAAAAGCTGGAAATATTAAAAGATCAATGTTAAAGCTGATAGTGTTTATGGAACGTTTCTCAATAGTATTTATGATTATAAAGGGGTCTTAAAAGTTGGATGCTTTTTCCATATCAGTAAAATGTCTATTTTATTTATATAGTAATTCTACAGACAAATCAACATCAGTACATTCCTGCAATGTATGACTCCCAAACATCAAATGAATCTGTACACAATTTATGAAGATGGGTAATCTGACATGTCAATAACATTTTATTTAGCAACATATACCGATAAGGAAGACTGAATTGTATCTGATCTATTTTCTCCATTTAAATACCCTTGGACATTTGAGACAATATTAGAAGAAAATAGTCACGTTTAGTTTCATGAGACCATAAAAGTGAAATCAGATGTCAGCACAAAAACTCGTAAGTTAACGGGATCAAGTTCTATTAAAATGTTGGAAGAGCTGAGACTGATATTTATCATATCTAGTCTTGTTCTCTAGAGATTTTCAATAATATCATTAAGGAAGGATAAAAACTGACAGTTAATTTCAAAACCTGGTTTAGTGCTTGGATGTCAAAACAAAAGACCCACGTATTCAATTAAGTGATTGAAAATATTTTGAAATTAAAAATTGATTCTCTTTCACCTTAAGAAACATATGTATATTTATATAAATATTTATACATAGCAAAAGAATGATTTTTATTAGAAAAGCCATGTAACATTCTTCCCAATACTAATATATGTTCTTTAGCAAAGTAGTAATGTATTAATGTAAGACAAATTTTTATTATGAGATCACTTCTATCTACAGTGGCCCTATAAAGCTGGGGTTTTTTTTATTTATTTTTTAATGTCATCCTTCCCATAGGATGGATGTACAAAGCTTATACTTTTTTTCAGGACCTGTAATGGATTGCCCTGAACTGAGAGAAATAGACTTGCCATAGTTTACAGCAACAGGATAATCAATCAACCAGACCCTCCAGCTCTAACATATAATGACAAGAAACTAAAAATAATCTAGAATGCAGAAGGCTTATCTCACACATATTTCAGGTAATGAAACAATAATTTTGTTTAATGTTACTTTATTTTACGTCTTGTGTAATCATGGAAACTGTTGAATGGCAATATAAAGGAGGAGGCTTCAGAGGCCTAAGCTAAAGCAGGTCTGTTGTGTAATAAAGTTTCAGCTGATGATATTTTAGTTTGCAACTAAAATCTGTAAGTGGTAGGTAGTAAGTGGTGAGCTTCTAGTCCTTGCAGACACTGTAGTTTCTACCTTGGAGAGACTTTAACTATCCTAAAGTGAATAGGTGACAGGAGGGTGTCTGTTCTGTGCTTCTTTCTTCTATGCCTCTCTGTTACGTACAGTATTTAGAGAATTCCATAACATCTGAAGATGTGGATAGGTTCAGATAAAGTTTGAAGGGTGTGTTGAATTTCATAATCTCTCATTTCACATTTTCAAAAATTCCCTCTGATTCTCTTTACAATACCTTGAAATTTACTTTTACTACTACATTTCATTTTTTCCCTCAGACCTTTGTACATAAGGATCCATCCTTCCATCTTCATCAGTATTTTAACAGGTGTCTGATGGGGAAAAATAACCTAGCTGGATTTTAAGGATTTTTTTTTGTATTAGTATATATCTTAGCATTTTCCTTTAAAATACAGGGAAGAAACTCTTCAATAATATCCCCAACAACAAAATGAAGAGCAATAAACCAATATTAATAAAATTATACATATTGCTAAATTATAAGCTCTTTTTTCCCCCAAAATAAAAATGTGAAACTGTAACTGTATAAATAATCTCTTTGAATTCAGCACTGAAATGACATGTCCCAAAGAAGTGTTTCAAGCCTTAATTGACACGTGTGGTAATTACACAAAATTTAACAGATTTGTCAAGTGAAGTTTTGATTATTTTATAAATAATCATATAAATTATAAAATCTACTGAAAATATTCCCCATTTAAGTCAAAACATGTTGGACAAATGCCAGGACTAACAGCAAAAAAACCCCAACCTGTCATCTATTCCATTGCATTAGATTAGATGAGTTAATTCACTGAAGAGTTGTAAAGGGTGTTCAATAATTCATTGAAATGTAAAATTTATTTGGGAAAGTATGTAAGACAACAAAGTATCCAGAGAATATGAACTTTTTTCAAACTTATATTTATTTACCAATTTTCTGGTTATTTAGCTGCAATGTTTTCTAGATCTTGAATACTGTTTGTGGGTGTAAAATTACGAAATGAAATTGCTTGTTAAAACTAATGAGAGACAACAGCCAGAAACCAGAACAGGATGCATCATATTTCAGAACAGAAACAGAACATCATACAAGCAGAACAAAATCTGCATCCAAAAATGGAAATTAATAGCAGATTTACATTGCAATAATTATTTCAATATTATTTATTAATTATATTTTCCTGTGCAACTATTCACTGAAATTGTTAAATAGCAGAACTTACTGAAACTAAGTTCTCAAAAGTTTCTTTGAATTCCCTAAAACTAGGAAAAAATTTAAAAGAGACAATATGTCATGGTGATAGCGATTCTGCCTTTCACAGTTGATACTGTGCATAGAGAAATTAGAGGTCCTTTCTTTCTAGGAGGAAGAAACTTGTTCTTTATTTTTGGTTTATTTTAAATATTGGATTCAAACATGAAAACTAGATAAACTTCTGTAGTGTGGTGTGATTAATTCTGGAGATGTTGAGAATATGGGAAGAAAAGTAGGTATTGAAAGTGTAGGAAGGTTATTTGTCATCCTAATGTGAAGTCAGTTGTGGAATATGGAGAATACAGAAAAAGTATCTCATTGGCTCTTAGATGAAGGTTGGTGCAGCTTGCTGATGCCTTAAAGGATAATTTTTCCTGTAAAGAACAATGAGGAATTTTGAATAACACTTTTCTACGCACTTAGTCATTTTAGACAAGTATTGAATAATGTTAAATTCATGTGATAACTATAGACCAAAAATAGAATAAGTATAGGGTGATTGAGTATTCTGTTGATTTTAAATTTGTAAACTTGACAATAAGATCCCTCAGGAAAATAGCCACAAGTTGCTGAAATTGGTTTAAATGTTATCTTTCCATCACTATGGAGTTTGAAAGGGAAAATAAACCCTTCTGGACTAAGCAGATATGCACTATCAGTATATCAGTAAATATATATGATTTTTAGTACCAAATTACAAGGAAGAAAAGAAGGGGAGAAAAGTATGTGTCTTTCACAGTAGGAAGATCGTTCAAATTCTGAATTTTTCAAAAAGAAGTTGAAGGAGGGGGAAAAGTATGGAATAAACGAAGTGGGTACCTTCCAGAGCAAAATGTGTACAAGTACCATCTCTTGGACTGGTCATCCTTTCCCAAGGTACAAGTTGAATATTGCTGCACCCAGTGAGATAATTCTGCCTCCACTACTACATCCTGAAAAGCTTTTACTCAAG
Source organism: Argya squamiceps (assembly GCA_037834095.1). NCBI lineage: Eukaryota > Metazoa > Chordata > Aves > Passeriformes > Leiothrichidae > Argya > Argya squamiceps. The sequence continues at coordinate 70,498,719 of JBBMKD010000145.1, forward strand.
AGCTCAGTGGATTTTGGTTTTTTTAGATAGTGTTCATCTGTATCCTGTGCTCCTGGCTGTTATACTGACCTTTGAAGTTGTGTTTTCTGAGACACAGTACGATCTGAAATCAGTTGAAATAGTAATATTCATTTAATGATCCTTGTTTTTGAAATCTTGGATCCTGTCTTAATTTTAATCTGTTTGACTCATAGGAAGTAGGTGCAAGGTTTCTGAGTTTGGTCTTGTTTCAATTTATGATGTCTATGAACAGTTAACACCTCTCATAAATAATTTGACAGCCTTATGCCTATGAGCACCTCTAACCAGTTGGAAGGTGCAGTATGGACTTCTGCAAGTGATAAAGGAAATTCCAGAAATCTTAACTTTTGGGAAAGATGATGTATTATTTTTACATTAGAACATAGGAATAACATAATCAAAAACTTGTGAGGATGTAAGTTTTGTTACTATTTGATCACTTCGGAATATTTTGAAAATGTAAATATAAATGAAGGTATGACAAACTTGATTGGTTCTGTACTTTCAAGGTTAGTGCAATTAACGTATCTTCAAATATTCAAGTTCGGGGCATGTTCAAGTGCATAAGAAAATATTTACATTGATTTAAACAAAAAATTACTAGATGCCCACAGACTATGGTATGTTGAGGGAAAAATGGTAGATATGATGGAATGTTATTGAAAAATCACAGAAGTATCTAAGTAAATACAATAATAATGAAAAATGGCTCAAGATTTTTCACATACTTGTATTTATTTTTATTTTTTGAATGCTTGAGGTTTTCAGTATTTGCCTTAATCATTTTCTTAGTAACATATTTTTGCCATTTGAGATATTCCAAAGAGGATTCCTCCTTTCCTTTTCCAGTTTACACAATATTTAGTTTGTAGTCTTCCATTATTTTTCTGCCCTGTCTTTCTCACAAAGATATTTTAGACCTCATTCTTTTAACTACTTCTGACAAATACAAACTGGCAATGATACAACATTGCACTCGTCAATTTAGTTAGATTCCAGGCTGCATTCTTCTGATCTGCTGTCACCTATCTCTCCAACCTTACCAGAAAGAGATGTTTATGCTGAAGGGAAAGAAAGAAAGAAAGAGATAAAAAAGACAAGAATAGAAAACAAGCATAGCTAGTATTGTAATAAAATGTAGACAGTTTGTTTCTATAAATATTATATACCTTACAGTTAAATTTCAGATATGATTTTTAAAGAAATCTAATGCCAAAACCAAGAACATTGCAGTAAAGAAATACCAAAAGAAGAAGCAAGGAATATATAGTAAATCTTGTAGCTTCTTTTCATCTTTCTGGCAGTCTCTTTTATAATGAATCTCTTTCCTTTTCCATTTCCATTTATTACAGCTCCATTTGTGAAGGTTTGCTCATGTGTTTAATTGGTTTGAGTAATCCATGAAACATCTACGGTGTCAGTCTCTGATTTTCTTTTAAGTGTTAGATTATTTTTTTCCCTCCTTGTATGACAACGATTTTGTGCAGTGTTTAATCCAACAATCCAGATTCACCCAGTACTTCAGTGAATACCACAGCTTTAATACATTTTTTTACTCTTTTACCTCTAAACTTCATTGCATGGAACTGATATGATCATAAAATTAAAGCATAAAAAACAAAATAAATACTGCTTTTAGTAATCTTTCTAAGCCAACATTTTTTGTGAAATGTGATCTTTGAGAAGCTGGTTATGGTACCTCACAGATGTCTGTTTAGGTTTGCAAGAAACCAGCTATGAAATTATACATGTATTGGTATACAGATTATATTTAGCTGAAATGCAATAATGTCTGAGAGGTTAAAGCCATAGGTCATGATCAAATTATGAGCATGCTCTGTAAAACCTTTTTTTGAGAGATTTACCTGTAATAAACTATCACTGAGTGAAGGCATATTGTTCAGCATCTACAGGAGCTGCATTAGGGATCATTTGATTATGTATCCTTTTAGAGTTTACTAAAATGCTCCAGTTCTCTTTCTCTTTAGCCTTCAGATTTACAGACATTCTTTCTTGCTAAATCTTCCCTGCAGGTCCAGTCAGCTCCCATGTATGGCAGAAATGCTATGTCTTATCCAATCATTTTATTGCTGATGCTTCCCCTCTATCCCTACTTTTGAGAAGCAGCTGATAATGTTCTTATTCTTTAAAATATATTCCATTGCATTTTGCATCCTATTTTCTCATTAAAAACAACACCTACATTCTTATCTTCATTTCAGGGAATACATACATTGCTCCAAACCTTAAAATGGAGCTTGTAATTTTTAAAAAACTATTCTGAATACCCAAATTCCAGGAAAAAAAATCAGTTTATCTTATTCTTCTTCCAGAAGTATAGAAATCTTCATGTTGTGGATAAATTGTACTTAACAACATATTTAAATTTTCTTAATTTCTTGTCTTCCACCCAGAGAGGGTATAGTATACTCTGAGGAGTGAAAAAAAAAAGTATGAAATTTTGTCTCTTCATTTTTTTATTTACTAGAGAAATAAACTATAGCACTAACCTAATGATTACTTTCTTTACATGTCTCAGGTAGGGCTCACAGCTATATTAAGAGAAAAAAAAAGCTGAAAAAAAATTATTTCAGACTTATTTAATTTTTTTAATTAGCTAATGTATTTAAGACTTAAATAAGTATGTTATATAAATTGCTTTAAAGACATTATTTAAAAAGTCAAAACAAAACAAAACAAAACTTTTACAGTGTCATATTTCAAAAATCATTCCACTGTTAAACCCACAAAAAAGTAGATGTTCACTATAATCCTACTATGGAAATATTTAGACCAATTGAACATCAATAATTATTTACATACATAATTATATACTATTTCTAATGTGACCAATCAGCAGATGGAAAGACTAGAGGGGGAAAAAAACAAGGAAAAAAAAGAAGGAAAAACTAAACCAAACCAACCAAACCAGAACTGTAGGTATAATTATATTCTGGGAAGTAAGTACAGAATGTTTGTTATCTACTTGAATACCTGTCTTTTCCATGGTGGGTTATTTCTAACTTTGAGCAACAACATACCACAATTTTGAACAATTATGTGTTCCATCTCTTTCTGTTCCTCTATTCCTCAGTTTCCAGAAAGTCTCAGAGAGTCTTCCCATTTAATCATTACATTTTCAAGTAAATTGTTGAGTAAGCAAATAATGGATTTGATAGAGAATATTATACATAAAGACGGGTGAATTCTGAAAGATCAGTTCCTAATGAGACTGCTCTAGCAAGTTTGTTAATAATAATTTATCTAGAACTATTGGAGACTGCCACTTTCAAATATCTTCTGTCATTTAGAGGATGGAGGAGAAAAGAGAAGGTTTTGTCTATTAATAAATCATGAGAACTTCCTACTGCTACAATTTATTAATAAGACAAATTGTAATTAAGAGTGAACATGATTAAGGTTGTTGCTCAAATAAAATATTATGATGAAGGCAAAAGTTGCACTGTAAATTTAGTTTGTTGGGCCAAAGTTATTAAACATAGTATCAGAAAGGAATAAAAAAATTCAGCAAATGCCATGTTATTTACTCATTGATATCTGTTTTAACTGAGGAAAATCCATCAAACTCTATGAAAGTGTGACCACAGTTTAAAATAAACTGATAATCTGTGATATTTATATGGAATCAGTACACATTTATCAAATATTCATTTTACTTCTTATGTTAAATCATAATTTATATATATATTGTAACATTAATTTCTCTAAGATTTGGTAAAAAATAATCAAAAGTAGCATATATTTATCAGAACATTGAAGATGGGATTTTTAGTATTGAGAATACATCTTTGGACAACAATCTTTTAAAAGAATGAGTTTGTAAAGGTTTTTTTGGTGTTTGTATCTTGCTGTCCTGGTTTTGGCTGGGAATTTATTTTATTTCTGTGTTTTGAATTCTCATGTTAGTGAATTGTAGTGTTGATAGTACACTGTTTTAGTAGCTGCTAAACAGTGCTTACTGTAAATAAGGGACTTTCAGTTTCTCCTGCCCTGCCAGTGAGCAGGTGCACAAGAAGCCGGGAGGGACCATAGCCAGGACAGATGACTCAAACTGGCCAAAGGGATATTCCGTACCACAGAGAATTTGCTCAGTATAAATTGTGCAGAGTTGCCCAGGAGGGGTCAATCACTGCTTGGGAGCAAGGTGAGTGAGTGTCAGTCAGAAGATAGTGAGCAACTGTATTGTGGGTCACCTGTTTTTCTTGTGGTTTATTCCTTTTTCTCTCTCTTTTTTATCTTCATTTTTGTTACTACTACTATCATCATCATCATCATCATTATAATCATTATCATGATTATGATCATCATAATCATCATAATCATTATTATAAGCTATGTTATTTTGATTTCTTACTGTTCTTATCTCAGCCCATGGGTTTTACCTTTTTCCTATGTTTCTTCTCATCCCACAGGAGAAGGGTGGGGGGAGGAATGAAGGACTAGCTACATGGTCTTTACTTGCCATCTGGGGTTGAAATACGACACTTGCATAAATCCATAGCTTACAATGTTGTTGAAGAATATATTCAAGTGCCCATACATATGACTTAGTATGATTAATGATGTCCTAAGACATTCTCATAGGTCTCCAGCTGTCACTTTAAAAAGACATGAGCTTTCTGCATATCATTTACTATGTGATACTTTGAGGCACTGTAACTTGTGCTCTCCTCTAGCTGTCCACCTTAGCCTCCCTTGTGGCTTCAAATTCAGCTGTCTAACAAGCATGTGAAGCTTTCTGAGACACCTTCCTGTGTGATTAGTAGGTCTGAGACAAAACCTACAGGGCACCCACAATATGCTAGAGTGGCAACTAGAATCTGGATGAAATATTGCAGGGCACCTCCAGTGTTCCCTTTAGTTAACTGAATCAAGTCCCACGTCCCTATTGCACAGACATCCACAGGACCTAAAGATATCATGATGAAGACATCTCTATTTGGATGTCATAATCTCAAATGTTATCTTATTCAAAGTACTGAAGCTTGAAGCTGAGTAAGGCACATTATATGGCAGACTGCAAGATACAAACTGACAATTCTTTGTTCTAGCAAGGCTTGCCAGCATAGAGGAAAGGGTTCATCTGATTACATTGCCTTATAGTAATGACTGTCTCATGCCTTGTCAAGACCTCTCCTGCAAGTTTTATTTCTTAATAAAGAAAAACTGATTCTATAAAGTTACAGCTCCTAGCTGGAAAAAAAAAAAAATTCCAGAGGTACTTTGGACAATCTTTGAACATACCAGATAATAGTAACTCTCTCTTCAGTCCTATAGAATGGCTCAAATTCATGCTTGATTTCTGAATTTGTGTGCCAAGATTTCCTTGTTAGCAGATAATTTTGATTCTTTCAATTTCCAACAACACTATGGTGTTTAAAGGTGTCACTAAACCCTCTTTTCTCTTGCATGGAGTTCTAAATATGTTTTGCAAGAAGTGATCAGGAAATTGAATTTTAATGTGTTTGTTTGTTTGTTTTGTAGAAAAATAATATTTTACTCAGAATGAAAAAGCAAACGCAAGAATTCAGTACTGAAAATGTCATGGAAATGTGCTTTTCAAGCCAGACCTCCTGTGGCTTTCAGAGCAGTCCAATTTCAGCTAAACTTCCAGCCTTATGTGCTTTCTAGACTCTCTCCTTCCTTAGCAATATTCTGTAAGAACAGACAGGGCAGCTGCAGCCTGCAAAATCTGCATCTTTGTGTTTTACACTCACAAAAGCTGAGAAGTTGCAGCATGTTCAAACTATTACATAATTTTTTGTTTGCTTGTTGTTTTTGGGTGTGAGATTGTTTTGCTTTTTATAACTGGGAAATTTCAAGGAGTCATAATTGACCAGAGAAAAAGTTTCATGCTATTTTATGCTGGCTGATTTTAGAGGAGGCTGAAATAGTTCAATGAGGGTTAAAAGTTCCTGCTTATTCTCTTTTATATTCACTTGATAGGGTGTATTTTTCAGGAATGGTTCCCAACAAGGCTTTGGGCAGTCATTGCAGTTATATTGTAGGAGAAGGGGATGCAGGTGAGCTCGCCCATGATAAGCAACAGCTGTGTTAATTACGCAATCCAGCCTCACCCCTGAGGAGTCACAACTATATCCAATAAAGATAAGTGTGATAAAAGGGGGTGGGTTAGCTGGGGAAAATACTGGAGGAGCAAGTGGGAATGAGAGGATCATGAAGAAGAAAGATCCTAGGGAGAGAGAATTACTGCTGTGAGGTCAGTCTGGGTCTGCAGTCAGAGCCTGTTGTTGGAACCTGCAGCAATAGTCTAGCAGGGAAAACCTGCATTCAGAGTCTGCAAGCTAACACATGCAGTCATAGTTTAGCAGGAAATAACCAGCAGTCAGAGGCTGCAAGGGAAACCTTGCAGTAGTAGGAGCTTGCTGCAGCCAGAGTCAATGAATAGTTGGAGTCAGGATGGCTGAGCTGTAAAGAGGAATAAACCAGGACCTTTTTCATGCTGTGATAAACAAGAAGTCTGTGTCTTGGCTCATTTCTACCCTCTAACAAGAGAGCTGCTGCAACATTAAAGGAAGGATATTCAAAAATCAGCAAATTCTCTTTGGCCCTAATATCTAATACCTTTAAAAATGCGCTAAATCTTAGTGAAATTATTGGATGCCAAAGGATATTGCTTGTCAGAAGTATAAGGCTTTTCTTGACTTGGAGGATAGTATAGTTTGTCCTAGAAGGAAGAGCTTTAATCCATGTTGCTAAGCATAGCACATTCTAAACTGATTAAAACTGCACATGAAAACAATAGAAAAGCATAGCATAATGAATTACTATCCATTTGGACATACTTCATCTGCAAGACTGGGATGAAAATTGACCATGTAATTCAGACCTCTGCTTCTCCCACAGTGCACAAATTTTAAACAGTGTAAAGGATATCTTCTGTACACTTTTCAATGCAAATCCTCATCTGTCTACTTGTATCCTACCCATTCACTGACATATTATTCTAATTTTGTCATTAAATCTCTGCAATGAGGTGATATCTGTACTTCATAAAATGTCGAACATACTCTGTGCACTTACATGCTGAAGTAAAGATTTCTGTCCAACTTCCTTCTTCAGCAATCATTACTTTCTCTTCATTTCTAACACAGCATCCAATCATAAGGCAGACACCTGTTTTTCAGCTGCTCTTCATCTAGCATATAACTACCCTGAAATAATTTGCATTCTAAGCCATATCATCTTAAACTGTGAGGTAACTAATTAGCAATTCTAAATGAAAAGGGAACTGGAAGCAGAAAGCTACACTCCCACAGTAAATATGCCTGACAATTTGTGAAATTCTGAGCTTATAGAACTTATGGATAAATGTAGTGAAAAGGCAGAATATATACATTTGACATTTGGAACAAAACCCCATCTCATTATCAAGGCAGTCAACAACCCATAGTTCTGATACTTCTGACCATTATGCACTGAGTGAGGTTATTTGCTGAGTTCATTAAGACACCATGAATCTCTGCAGATAGAAAATTTCTCTTCAAAAAAATTCTTAACTGAGTAAGTTAATAGTAATATTACTTTAACCTTGCTGTGAAAAGGAGAATAAATTAAATAGGTACAGGCCAGATCATAGGAGGATCTAGTGCCTTAGCGTCAGACTCTGAATGATATCTATTCCTTTTAATTAAGTAAAAAAACCTTAGTTGTTTTTAGTTTCTACTGAACAGATGTTTTTAGTAAATAGCTAGCATGATGTGCATGATTTATTTCCCCCAAACTAATACAGGATACAAGTAATTTTCATCATTTCCTCTAATTTGCATTATATTATATCTGTCTGTTTCAACATATTCTAGTTACCAGTGGTCTATGTGACTGATTTCAGCAGCCCAATGATGAAGGTAGCTGGCCAAGAACTTGCTTCAGTGATTAAATACTCTCTGAAAAAAGAGGTTTTTTCTTTTGTCGAATCAGAATTTCCCTTCCTGAAAGCTGTGGCTGCTATATCGTGCCATTCACTGTGCACTGCTGGGGCAAGTCTGGCTCTATCTCTGTCATCCCCCTTTAATGGAAGTGTGCAGTAAGTCCTCCCTCAGACTTCTCTTCTCCAGGGTAAAGAAATACATTTCATTTGATCTCAAACTATGTTTTGTTCCACTTTGTAATCATCTCAAGGATTATGTCCATGTTGTCTTGTATGGTGGGACATAAAAGTCCAGGGAAAAATAACTTTTTTCGACTTTTTTTTTGTACTCCTGTCATTAACTCAGTATGGTCACGTACCAGGTTTTTTTTGCAAGGTTTATCAGATCTATAGTACCTGACTCATGTTCATCTTGTTGTCTGCCAGGACCCTCAACTTTATTTTAATATTAATCTTTATTTTAATATTAATCCAGGATTTGTACAACAACACCAAATTCCTTTTTAGGCTGTATTCTTGCCAGTATCATGAATCACTATCAAAAGTCAGAGGTATATAACACATCTGGGGAAGTTTAGACCAGACTGAGAAGCACAGAATAAAATGACATGGTGGAGGCACCTACTGCTTCTCAGCTATCCCAAAAACCCTACACATGTTGCAAAATTAAGAGTTTCTACAGAGTTCAGCTGATACTGTAAGGCTAACTCATGCTTTTTTTCCTTCTGACTCATTGTTATATGCCCCTTGTTATGGCTTTTGGAATTGATGAATTGTCACAATAACAATCACAAAACTACTGCTTTTTTTATCTCCCCTGACCAAGGCACTCTTGTTAAGCTGCAGACATGGAATGTCTACATGATTCAGCTTTCACTTTAAGGTTCAAACACCCCAAGTTCAGTCTGCCCACTCTGTCCCCATGACACTAATAACGTCAGTAAGAACACCTAACAATAATACAATCCCTGTTGTTCCGTGTCAGTATGAGTCAGCTGCTCAACTCAGGATCCACAGCTGACTCAAGCTCATACAAGATGATTGATGATGCATGGATGAGTATGCTTTTCAGAATAAATAAATAATTGGACTAAAATTTCTTAATAGATTATTCAAATGCTTCTTGCAAACCAGCTGAAAACGCTGCCAACCAGATCAAAAAAAGGACGTAAATGATGAGGTCAACCCCAGAAATTGCATGCCTGTCAAACAGCCAAACTGAGAGAAATAATTCCTCTCAGTAATGGGTCAAGAAGACAGTATTTGCTGTTGTCACTCTATGCTGCTATAAACTTATGCCTCTGCCTTCCATTTTGATACATTTCTTTCCTATATTTCAGCCATTCTCGTTGCTGATTGTACAACATTAATAAGACCAAAACAGTCTGTATGTATTTACAAAAATCTGAGTGGGATCACAGCTGTGTATATTGATTGCTACTCTCTTCCATTTGCATCAACTCACTGCTTTGAGATGACTATTTCATCTTTCCTTCTTTTTCTGACTTTCCCTCATCTCAAGATACAAATTTTCTATATTAGCTGCAATTGCAGTGCTCATCTCTCACACAAATGCTGCCTTTGAGCACTTATTCTAGGTCTGTTATTTTACTATGATGCCATGCATGATACACCGTGTCTCTCAGAAGGCATTATTAATCCACCAAATGTGGGGCTTCATTGGGCCTCTTTTTCCAGGCAGTCAGCCCAGTCAGTAGGCCCTTTTTGGCTTGATTTACCTTGTTCTAAAACAGACATCCAAAAGAATTCAAAGGACTCATGGTCTATGATTGCTTATTTTTCCTTGTTGACTACAAAATAAGCTTACAATGTCTTGATGTGTATACCTACACAGTGAACACATAATTACCTGAGATCCACTCAGTATCTGTGACCACTAGTGAATAAGTCTGGACTATAAAATATTTAAATAGACAACAGCATTCTTATTTGATGGGTGACATGAGTGATGTTGAGATTATTTTTTCAAGCAGTTGCTGTGGAAATCTTAAAACTTCACAGTGAAATGCTCAATGGAATGAGATTTTTTCACTGGTCATAAAGGCAAGAAGTTTTAACTGCCTGATTTGCTTTTAATCAGAAGCTTGCATGGCTGTCTATAAGTGGATGTGGTGGGTTGAGTTTGGCTGGATGTCAGGTGCCCACCAAGCCACTCTTTCACTTTCCTTCACAGCTGGGCAGGGCAGACAAAATAAGATGTAAAAATTTATAGGTTGAGGTAAGGCAGTTTACTAAAACAAAACCAGAATGTATCACACGTGCAAGCAAAGAAAAAACTGCTAATTATTTTATTTTCTACTTCTTGCGAGCAAGGATTGTTCATCCACTTCCCAAGAAACAGGGCTTCACCAAATGTAATGGTTGCTCTGGAAGACAAATATTGTAAACAATGAATGTCCTCCCCCAGCCTTCCTTCTCCTTTTTCTTAGCTTTTATATCTGAGCAGATGTCCTCGGTCAGTCTGGACCAGTTGTTCAAGTGAGTCCCATCCCAAGATTTTGGCCACCCCCAAGCCTACTGATGGGGGGGAGGAGGGATGTTGGAGAGACAGCTGTGATGCTGTGCCAGCGCTGCTCAGCAATAGCCAGAACACCAGTGTGTTATCAGCACCCCTTTAGCTCCCAATGCACACACAGCCCTGTGAGGGCTGCTGTGGGGAAAATTAACTCTCTTTCAGCCAGATCCAGTACACTGGATGATGTGGGATTTTAATGCTACATTTGGCATTCAGTGTCAGTGTGAAGCAATGGAAAATAATTTTTTCCTAAGGCTACATGAGTGTATTTTTTTTTAACATAAACTCATCCCATTGTTACTCAACCTTGAGATTACTTTCTTGCAAAGATGTGGTGCGCTGACAGTGCTGTCTAATTTCAATTTTTATTACCTTCCTGTGGCTTTTAATGAGAATTTAAACTCTTAAATGTCAGATTTTAAGGTATATTTAGATAAGGCTAATGATCTGGTCTGGAATTTTTTTCTGACGAGTATGAAAACTGTGAAGAGCAGCCAGTTAGCCCTGTTCTCAGGAGAATTGTTATTGCAACCAGATCTCCAGTTACTTCAATAGCAACGAAAATCCTTTTTGGGCAAATAATTATTTGTTGCACTCACTGGCAGGATAGCATAATAGTTTTGCTGGTGTATCAACTTTACACATGGCAAAAGCCATAATATTGTGTATGTCCCTACTCCAAAACCTCAGACAGGACATCATCCTGGCTTACTTTAGTTCTATAAGGGGAACAGTGACATAAAAAAGGCCTGTGGGATTAAAGGAAGAAGTCTCTATCTCTCACATTGGGGCACATGTGACTGTCCAGCAGAGCTACTTAAAGAAGCAGAGATCATAACCACATAGCTGAATGCTTAATAATAAGCCATATTAGCTGCATTTCAGACCTGTCTTGTTAAACAACTGTATCCACTACAGCTTATTAATCAAGGAAGACTATGCCAGTAGCTGTGTCATGCATGTCTTTCTTTGTGCAAATCTGCCTTCGAAAATGGTTGCATCTCATTTTACATGTATCAGTCAGATGCTACTCTTTAAGAAGTGTATGAATGCACAGTATTTAATGATTCCTTAATCCAGTTTTAGAGACACTGTTTAAAAAGATTCTAGGCATAAAATAAGCCATTTGTCTTCATTGTTTGAACAGATATGAAGCCATTTCAACATAGACCTGATAAAATATATATTAAAAGACGTGAGAAAATATATATTAAAATATATATATATATATAGCTACCCAACCAACTGAGAAAACTAAAGTACAACTTTACATGTACAACTACTTAAGGCCTACTTAAAAGTAGGCCTTTTTTACTTAACCCCCCCTTTTTTCAGTAACGTTCTAAGGTGTTTCCTTCCCCTTGGTAATCATAATCTGAAAAGCTACCCTGAAGGTACACAGCATGAGGGCTTTCTTTCTCAGACTGGGTAGCAGCAGCTCTGGTTGCACAGCAGTAGATTCTGGGTTGAAATAAGATCACTTTAAAAATTCAAATGAAGAAAAATAAGCAGTAGTTTGCTTGCACTGGAGAGGACACTTACACAGAATGGGTGGACTCGTCTGAGGACAAAACTCCTGTGGTGGTGCTTCGTTCAGAAGTACTGTCTTCACTGTGATGCTTGTGGAGTCAGATCCAGTGGCCAATGATATAGAACACGTTTGTGCTTAAATATGAATACAAAATAAGGAACAATGTAGTGGGTGGTCTTACTGCTAGAGGTGGTCCCATAAAGAGCCTACAAAGATGTGTCACAACCCAATACCTTGTGTGTATTTTCATCTGCACCAGTCCTTTGAGCAGTTGCATGAGGCACCTCTGCCCAGCTCTGAGCTCTCTACCCCAGCCCAGCTCTGTTACCTGAAGGTGACCCCTGAGCACATGGATTCCAGGTTGGTTACGAGACAATGTTGCAGCTGTTTCTTATCACTGAGGGAAGAATCACTCCTTCACAGAGAATCCTTCTATCTCTGGCATTCCTGCTTCCAGCCACCAACTTCCTTCTGCAGTTGGACGTTCTTACCTTTCATGCTAAATTCCATGCTAGATTATTTCTCAGTCACAAATTACTACTGCTGACAGTTACCATTTCAGAAAAGTGGCTGAACACATGACTTATAAATTATGATGAGATATAGGAAATCACTGACCAGCCACAGCTATCAGGTATAACTTTGTTTTCCCACAACAGTCATTAGGAAGAAGAGACAAAATCAGTTATTTGACATATTTTATTTCAATGTTCAATGCTCTTTTGGTGTTCAGTGTTGTTTCATATGCTATTTTGAGAGCAATATTAACTACGTAGATGCTGCTCACCCTCTCAATTTAATTCCATGTGTTTTTATTGAAGAGAAAATAGAACAGGGTTATTTCTTCTGTAGAGGAGATGATAAGGAGAACACTAAAAATGAGCACACACCCCACCACCACCAGTCCTTTCAAATTGTTAAGTTATATTACACTGCATTTATTTCTTATCAAATATGTATGTGATGGTTTTCTAGAGATACATTTTAACCACATTGAAGTACTGGTTGAATTACAGAGATAGAAGTGGTATTTTACAGCCTCTACTTACATAGAATTGGACTGTATAGTCTGAAGAAAACCCATTTGAGTTTATAAATTGCATGGGTAATACAAATGTGATTTTGTATTACCCATACATTATTTTTTAAAAGCAAAGAGGCATTTTACTTCTGGATATGGAAGAAGACACGTGGAGGTTCCCAGAGAAAACACATCTGCAGCTCTTCTGCAGAACATAACATGGCCATCAGCATGGAGAGGCAAATTGCTTTTTTTACAAGCATAATAAGCATATCTACATGAAGCATGAAGTACATGGTTGCAAACAGTGTATCCATGAGGAACTCCTTTAAACAGGTGGAATTGCAAGACAAAATAATCAACAAAGAGAAGGCCAGAAAAAGGCCATTAAATTAAGTTTCTATATTATTTTGGCTGGTTTTGGCTTTAGTATTTAAATGTCGTGGGACTACCTTGGCGAGCTGCCAGGTGCCAACCAAGCCAATCTATCACTCCCTCCCTTCAACAGGACAGAGGGAGAAAGTCCAGAAATTGTGTCTCCTACCTTGTGGGTATTCAGAAGTAATCTGGACAGAGATGTGGGCAACCTTTCTAGTTGGCCTTGCTTGACAAGACTGTTGGATCAGATAGTCTATGCTCTATCTGTATTCCTCCTGGAAAAGTTTACTCTTCATGACAAAACTTGAAGTTCACTCTTCCCTCCAACCCTGGAAGGATGGGGAGGACAATCAGAAGAAAATACCAAAAATTCTGGGTTGACATAAGATCACTTTAAAAATTCAAATGAAGAAAAAAAAAAAAAACATCCAATGAAAACCCAGGAATAAAATCTATAATAGCAACCAAGCGGAGAAAAAGTAAGGAATAAAACCCAAGAGAAAAAAATGATGGACAGTACAGCTGCTTGCCAGAATTCCTCATCAGCAAGTACTAGGTTCTTTTTATGCATAAACTCTGAAGCTTAGTATGAAGTTGACACAGTAGTAACTATGGCATAAAATCACACATTTTATTTAGTTGTAGGAAGACAGTAAATGCAGTGTCATTTTCACAAAGGTTTTTAGAAGACTTCTATACAAATATACACTGGTCTGAGTGCATTTGACTTTTGTACCAAGCAAAGCAAACAAAACTATAACAAAGAATGGTATTAAGTGAATGTATGATATTGTGATGAAAGTCAATACAGCTTTCATAGAATAAAGCCACAACCTGCAAGTTTTCAAGAGATATTTAGTGATGTCAATGAACTTGTCAATAAGTCTCATAACAGTATATATCAGCTTTCAAAAAGCCTTTAACAGTTTTTTGGTTTTTTCTTTTTTTTTTTTTTCAGAAAGATTAGTGGGTCAGTATCTTCACAAGACAGGAAATTCTGGGGTCTGCCATATGCTAAAGGCAATCATGCAATCTCTACCACTAGTTTATATTGTATACGAATTCAATAGAGAATAATTCTGTTTTGTTATCAAGGTGACTTTGTCTGTCAAACTGCAGGACTAAATGTAAGAGATGACACAGTGGAGCAGTGATTGGCTAAACTTAGGAACCACAACTGGATGCATTAAGGGAATAGAAGGAACTATATTCCTTACTGCGGCACAGTGCCATAAATAATCCTTTCTGTTAAGAAAATATTATCTCTACTGTAATTGCACTCACACCAAAGCTTGGAGTTTCACTTTGTAAAGCAGAATGATGGAAGGAGAGGAATAGGTTCAGACAATTCATGTTAAGAAATCAGCATCTTTTCTGTATGTTGTTCAACCACACTTATGGTGTTGGCACTGTTACTTCAATTGCATAGAACTCTATAAAAATGTAGGGAAGGCTGTATCCATATATCAGGCAATTAAATATGTTATGCTGACATAAAGAGTTGTAGCTTAAATTAAAAATATGTTCTGATACTTAGCTGTGTGTTTTAAATTTCCTATGATGCATTTGTACATATGAAAAGAAAAATTAGAATGAGAAATTGTATGAGAGAAAAATGAGTTTCATTGTATAGAATTATTTCTATAAATATCTCACCAGAAAAGAATTATCATTAAAATAACTGATCTAAGGAAAGGTAATGCTGCACAAAGGAAGTTGAGAAGCAAATACAAGCATTGCTGAAAAGTTTAGGTTAGATTACAATTTGCATGCTAGGACCTACAAATGAGCCATATCATGGCAAAAAAGCAATGGAAAAAAAAGGCAGTGAAATAAACAAAACTGACAAAATTAAATTAAAAGCATGCGAGCCAAAAATTATAAAGAAAGATATAAACTTGCACACAGGAAGCCAGTTCTGTGGTTGTTTCTTTACTTGTTTCTAGTGTGTGAAAACCTCATTCTTAATTTGCACAGATAATGGTTGCAGACAGGAGGAAGTTAAGACCTGAAAATGTGGTGAATTTTCATCTGCACACCTTAATTTCTAACCCTGAACAGACACGTGAGTCACCAGCAGACCTGATCTTAACACATACCAAGTGTCTGCCTGGGCCTGAATGACACAATATGACCAATGTTTTAAAGATCTTTCAAAGCCAGAGTTAGGGTCATTCAAGTTTAAGGAATCACTCTTGTGTGATTAAGACAGTCAGTTTAAACAATCCTGAGTTTAGAGAAAACTGTGTAAATTTTATATTATTTTGTACCTGGCAATCTCAAGGACAGTTTTGAAGCTGTCTAAAACATGTTCCTTGCTGAGCTCATTGGAAAAATAACATTGAATTCTAAAATTCTGCAACTCTTCATCAGCTGGAGAGCAAAATCATTTCCCTTGGCTTCTGTCTCCCAGTGAAATTCTAAATTGCTGAATTGCATCAAGGAAAAGGAAATTGTTTTAACACTATGTTTCACAGAGGATTTATGCTGTGTGCTGTCAACACTATGAAAATGTCTCATTGACAGAAACACAAGAAACACAATATATGCTGTAATAAAGAAAAGTTGGTTTTGCAAAGAATTTACATCTGTACCCCAAAGGTGACTTTCACTCACGCTTCATCTCCCTTCCTCTTAACAGATCACATCGAACATGAAATCACCTTATTTGCAAGGCCACATTATTCATACATAAAATGTACCAGAATCCATAAGCTAAGGAGTCTCCTGACCAATATTCAGGTTTGGGTTTTTTATTTTTCTTCTCCTCTGAGAAATATGCAATGTCACTTGGGTGAGGTAGAACTTTCCTTCTTTTGGGGTTATATTACAGAATCGTAGCATCATATAAAAGACTCAGACTGGGGCTGAGCAGACCAAAAAAAATAAAGGAAGGGGGAAGAGGAACACAAGCCTGATAATACCAGAGTAATTTAAAAACGCATAGGGCAGTTAATGGTTTCAACACTCTGCTCCCATAACAACAACCTCTTTATTAGTTAAATATCAAACCTTTAAAATACAGAAATAATCTTAAAAATCTGAACTGGAATCCAGGACTTCTTCAGAGTCTACAGGTTTTCAGACCTTTGCTTGAAAAACACATGAGATTTCTTCTTCTATATAATGGTACAGTTTTATTGTGATGAAAAATATCTTGCTCTTTAAATGCTTTACATTCTTTATTGGCTCTGGTTTTCTAGCAATGACATGTTTCTTGTTCTTTTATCTTCTCTCTGGGTTTGAATCACTGCTGTACCTCTCTAATCTAAGACTGTAGACTTTAGTAATGCAGCAGTTACATTACCAACAACTATAATTGGAATTATGTCTCTATCATTTTAACGGTGTTGTTTTTCTTCCCTGATACTCCTGCAAATCAATATTAATGTGAATATTTAAATCTACAAAATCTGCACTTAGTCTATTTGAAGTATTAGATGAAGCTTGCAAAGCTGTTCTTTCATTCAGTTCCTCTCCCAACCTAGTCAAGTTAAAACTATAAAAAAGTGTCATATTTGTGATTTGTTCTAAAAGCTTTTAGCTTTAATAGCTCGGCGTTGTATTTTAAATTATAATTTTTTGTGAAGCAGCAAACATATATGCTCCTGTCATACATAGGAAATAAATGCACCATTTGAGTGAATGGCAGATTCTTATAGAGAGTAAAAGAATGGATGAAAGTTGGAAAATGCATTTAATAGGTACTTTTGCAGGGGCATTTCCTCTGCCTTTAATGGATCTGTTCACTCTGGGAAGAAAAAATCCCCACCTAATTTCTGAAGCCTTTTTCATCTTTCTGCTTCTTTTTTCTAGCTCAAGGAAATACATTAATTCTTTGAACATGCAGGTGAGAAAATACTGAAATATTATTCAAAAGCAAATAGTTTATTGTTTGAAAGTAACCTTGTCCAGAAAATTTCTCTGGTCAAGCTGTTTTATACACAGGTAGAATTGTCTTTATTGCATTTACTGACGCAGAGGTCACCAATAATGGTGTGATCAGAATAACATTTCTTTCATCTGAGAAAGATCTTTGGTTTTTTTTGAGGACATTTTTATTGTGTTTATTTATGGAGTATGACCCATTCATGTGTTTGAGTCTGTCTTCATGGATTCATTTCCCCTCTGCAGCCAACTCTTGTGAAGTCTTCACTAAAAATAGGGATTTGTTTCCAACATATGAAGGAGCTAAGGCATCAAAATGCCTGTAAGCTTTCTTGGGTTTGCTAACATCTCTACAAAATTATTTTGTAAGCAAAACCAGCCATGTGTCAAACCACATTGTGCTCCATGATTCATTCCCCATATGCCTTGGAATGCATAACCTGTCCCTGTCTCCTCAAGACCGGTGTCTTTGACCATTTGGGGAAACGCTCAGAAAAATGGAGATGTTTTAGGGGTGTTATTACTGCAGTGTCCAATTTCTCGCAAATCTCAGTAAGCAAAGGACATGTGAGTTTCTGTGGTGTGAGTTCTGGGAAGAATTTACTAATGGAAACTCAAACACATTCATTACACTTCTCTTTCTTGTAATGCCTGGTTTCTAGGGAACACCAAATGAAGCTAATCCACGCCATATGAAATCTCATGCTTCTTTTCTTTGTCCACACAGTAGCAAGGACTGAATATGATGGAAGATTCCTTGGTTTCCTCTCCTTCATGCATAATCTTCTAAATGATGGACATATACAGTGCAATATCAGACAGCCAGGGCATATCTATAGAGAACAAACTTTCCTATTTAATTTGAGGTTTGCCACGGGAAGCAAAATCTAGCTCTTCTTTTTATTTCAAATGTTACTTGGTAGGAATATAAACTAGTACAAATACTACTTTTCAAAGGGCATGTTATATTTTTGAAATGTAATTAGAAATATAAAGTTTACATTTAGAGTATTATCTATTCCTCTCTATCCTATTCATAGTCTGTTTTCTATTAGAATCTGAAGTGCATCATTGCATTTAACAGCTGCTGTTTGTTACAGATAGTGGAGTCTGGAAAGAACAGTAGTATAGGTAGCAGCTGATAAAGTACATAATTATCTTACTTTCTGAGATTCAAAGGTTAGTAAACTTGCTTTCTGCTTTCTTGGAGGATGTAAAATATGTTTCACTCTATTTCAGTCGTTCAATAACAGTGCATATCACTTTTTAAAAAAATTTTATTTTATCAATATGACACAAAGTGGTTTTTTTTGGGGGGGGGGTTTGTTTTTTTGTTTGGTTTTTTTTGACTACACGTCATGCAGAACATATTAAAAAATTGTAATGCCAGCAAATAAAGCTCTGCTTCCTTCCTTCCATGGAAAATGTGCATTAACTTGTCCAAGTAATATTAAAAAATAACGGACACCAACCCTCGGGTTTCTAATATGCTAAATATTTAATTATTCTGTAGGGACAGCAGAATCTAAACAAAATTAGTACCAAAGTTGGGCAGTAGGGGGAACAGGAACACTGAATTGCCTGCTTTTCACTTTATGCTGGAAGGCAGCAATGTACCTGAATTGCTACAAAATTAGCAACATCGCCTAATTATTATTCTTTAAATTATAAAACACAAGTTGAATGCATTTCTTTTTATCTAATCTCTTATTTTATATACAGAACTACTGAAGCTGAACAAAACCAGTGAGATAAAATTAACACACAAATTGTTTTTTCCTCCTTTGGGGTGAAAAAATGCAATTTACAAGGAAAATGAAATTATATATAAATATTTATGAAACAAAAAAGTCAACTAACATCAGTGGGGTTTTGTATATGAGTGAAGCAGCAAAAAATAATACCAAGTTATACTATTTAATTAATTATTAATATTTTCATTGCATCCCAATGGGGAACTTACTCTGGAAAAGGAACACTTTGCTATTTGTTATTGCCCATAATTAATTTTTAAGTGGCAAGCTAGAGCAAAGAAATTTCGTTTTTAATTAACCAGTAATAGAGATCAGTTGTACTTTTTCTGTCATGAAAGTAGTGGAATTAAAGGTACAATACAATGACATGTCCTACTCTCTTCAACCCAACTCAGTATAGTCTTGATAGAAAGAAATTAAGAAAGGAATGAGTATAAATTATATGCTTTCTTATTCAGTGTGGAGAATCCACTCGGTCATAGGTTTAAACTATATGACTGAATAAATGGTACCATTTTTTGCTTAATGAGCTATCTTCAGTTCTATTTAATCCTATGGCTTGAAAATTATAGAATAAAATATCTTTCATTCTTAAAGCATTGGGTCTTTGAAAAAAAATATTTTGACTGTGTAACTGAGGATAATTATGTGTAAGAAGAACCTGCAGTTCAAATCCTTCTGGTTTACCCTTAATACACCGCTTAACAGTGGGTTTTTCTGCAAAATAGTGTGTTAGGCTTTAATTTGAGTTTTATGGGTTTATTCCTGCATTACTGAACTTGATGAGAAGCTTCTGAAAATTCCAATAAGAGGTTAATAAAATGATGGCAACAACACAATTTTAAAACAACAAATGGCAGCAACAACGAAACTGTACACATGAAAATGTAAGCATGACAGTTTACTGACACTTTTAAAGCCCATGAATTGATGTGTTATAAGGCAGATTTCAGCACTGCAACATAGCAAAGGCATCACACTTAATTGTAAACTAAACCAAACATGTTAAGCAGTGATCTACCTCTAAAACAGCAAACAATGCTGAGTGTGCAGCAGGAGTCAGCTATTAATGCTTATATCTCAGTTTAAATAACTGACTGCTAAACTGCCTTCTACCACTTACTGCAACATGAGATTATTCAGTTGAAGCCCCAAAGCTTTCTTTTTTTCTCACACTGCTAAGGTTTGAAAGCAAATATTAAGCTGCCTTGCACTGCAGACATTTTATAGTACAAGGCAGTGACAACAAATTTCCGATTATTTCTAGAGTTCGTTAGCATAACCATCACAGCAGATTTTAGTTTCCTTCACAGAAGAGGTAATTATCCATCCAGAAATTAACTTTGAAAAGAATTAATAGAATGAAAAAATTTCACCAATGTAAAGAAATTTTTTCTCCCTCCATATCTCACATAAGATCAGGGAGATACAGTAAGTGTCGGGTCAGGTGTATCTTCAGTGTGTGTTTGGTGTGAGCAAAGTGGACTACTAAGTCCCTTGAGCCTATGATGATGTATTGAGAAGACATACAAGTTCTTGTTCTCATTCCCAAAATGTGGCATTCTCTGAACTGTCTATCAATTTATAAAAGTATATTTTACAAGCACAAGTCTGTGTCTTAATGAAAATTAGAATTTTTAACTGTTGCCAAGCATTTCAAGACAGGAAAAATCATAATTTTATTCAAATTACTACATTAGGTACCCAGACATGCTTATAAGGAAAAAAAGTTTGTTGTTTTAATGTAGAGCATGTTTCTATTCAGAATTTAAAATCAATGTAAATATGCATATAGGACAAGTGGGACTTTTCTAATTTCTAAAATTATTTATTTTGTATATTTCTCCCCCAGTAGATCTTTGAAATTGCTGAATGATATTCCATTTCAGAAAAGTTTAAGACTGGGTAGTATTGCTACTATTGGCTGTTTTTCTTTTGGACTTGAAAATTTTCTTTCTTTTTTCTGGCATGTAAATCCTGTAAAAATCTGATCTAAGAAAAATACAAGTTTTGCAGTTCAGAGACTTTTAAGACTGAAATGGCCAACATTTTCTGCTGTGCACACAACTGTGCACAATCCTAATCTTCATCTCCAGAGAGACCACACTCATATTCTAATGTGAAAAAAACACAGTAAATAGTTTTCCTCTCACCAGACTTCCTCATGTTCAAAAAATCACTAAAACTTACATATGACTGATGGCAGCACTGTTCACTCTACCTATCTTGGGAAGCCATGAGCAAGAAGGAATTCTACAAACTGGTCACATGAGACACTTTGGCTCTTTTAAAGCATTTGTGGGATAGCACTGCACTAACCATCAAAATTTCCAAGTCAAATCACACTATTCCTTTTAACTCACTTCTTTTGACAGGAATGAAAGTACAGATGACTTCCCTATCCCTTGTACAACCAGAT
>JBBMKD010000145.1:70521347-70585882 GCA_037834095.1 Argya squamiceps
TTTCTTTCTTTCTTTCTTTCTTTCTTTCTTTCTTTCTTTCTTTCTTCCTTCCTTCCTTCCTTCCTTCCTTCCTTCCTCCCTCCCTCCCTCCCTTTTTTTAAATTTCTTTTTTCATTTTTTCTTTTCCATTGCTCTTTTACCTTAAACTAAGGACATGCATATCTGTCTGACTGCATCTGTGCCAAAGTGCTTAGCTCTGAGCTACTGCTGACATCCTTTATATACAACACTGTGCTGATGCACATTCTGTTCTGTTGAACTGGGCCTCCCCTCAAACTCTCAGAACAAATAAGAACAATTCATTGAAGTTATTTTTCATTGTCCATAGGTATGATCCTTCATTTGATATGTGGTTCTACAGTATTTTATAAACAATTTTATTTCCAATATAACACTGAGAGACAAAACTTCTGTTTCCACAGAAAACAGTCCAAAAAATGTGCCAAGATACTTGGGAAAAGCAAATAGAAAGGATAAAAATATATGAAAAAGTTAACAAAAAAACCATATCTAATGTTTTCTAATTTCTTATTCATCCATCTTGAGAACACATAGGAATTACTATAATTTTTCCCAGTTTTAAATGGAGATGTGTTTTAAATATAAGTAATTGTAAAGTCTGTATGCATAAGGATCTGGAAATGTCAACAATGACACAGGAGAAGGGGTATAGCAGTGGTTTCAGAACAAACCTATGTGAACCTCACTGAAGTATCTTTCTGCCTCTGGAAAAAAATATGATTTGATATAATATTCAAAGATTATTTCTATGTAATCGGTACTGAAGGTTCATAGAGTCATAGAAATTCAAGTCTGTAAGACAGGACTAAAAATGAGCCAAGTATATTCATGAGAGAGGACATTTCTGTCATTCTATTCTTTTGTTAGCCTTTGAGGTCATATTTGGAAGAAATGTAAATAAATGAAAAAAATGCTAGGATAGAAATTGAAGCTCAGGTTGGCTTTCAACTGTACAAACAGAAAGTCATGTACAAGTAGAACCTTGTTTTTTAAACCAGAAAAAAATGTGTTTTTTTAAACTGTCTGCTGGCTCGACTCAGTTTGACTTTCTTTTTCAAGAATTTGGAACATCCTAGTCAGGAGGCAGGAGAGCTTTAACACCTGAAAAGGAGGGTGTTTTTTGTTTGTTTGTTTGGGGTTTTTGTTGTCATTGTTGTTTTTTTTTCTCCCATATGCAATTCCATTCTGGGAAGTTACTACCTCATGTCTCTTTTTGCTCCCCCGCCCTGGATCTTTCACTTAATTAAAAGGGTTGCAAGGTGGTTGTCTACTGTTCTAGTATTCCCTTGCATATGTTTTTGCACAGGTTTTTGTTGTTGTTGTTGTGGTGGTTTTTTTTGTTTTTTGTGGGTTTTTTTCATTATCATTGTTCTTCTGTCTCCAGGACTAAAATACCGCAAAGGAACTCAAATGAGACACATTGGTTCCATGACAGTCATATTCAGGTTCCTTAAGAGCTATAATTTGAGCACTACTGCCTTAGAACATCGTTATCTGAGGCCATAAGTTTTCTGCATGCTGTTAGAAGACCAGAGTATATGCACTAAAGAGTGTTTTGGTTTGTTTTTTCAGTACAGCATCCAATTCTTGAAATAGAAATGCTTGACCTAGAAATAGAAACAGACAGAAACAAAAATGGTTACAATTATTTAATACTTACTGAATTTTCAGTTAGCTAACATATTTTACATCAAGGAAGGACTTCATTGTTAATTTCTATAATTGGCTGGAGGATCTTCTTTCCAAAGTGGGTATGAAATGAACCAAATGGGAGAAATTTATTTTGGTTAACCTGCACATAAAATGTCAGCACAAGGGCACATCCATGGTGGCATTGTTTTCCAGATTTACTATAGAATTTACTGCAAAACAATGCCTTGGTAATTTTTGAAAGCCAGATGTGGCATACGAATTAAGGCTAATGTCTTTTTAAAAACACTGCCTTACTTCCCTAAGAATAATTGGTACTGTGACTTTCACAGATGGTTTTAAAAAGAGAAAATTGTAAAGTTGTATTTAACTAAGTATATTTTACCTAACTTTAATTTGTATACCTCACAAGTGTATACATGACAGATTAAAAAATATATATAAATAAGCAAAGATCATCTGCTTTTCAAAGAGAAAATCTAATTTAATATATAGGCACAAAATTGGCATCCATCTAACCTAGTAATGGCCAGGTAACAGTAGATAAGTGACTTTTGGCAGGGAGAAAATCAGTGATCAGCCTGAGGCTTTGTGATAAGTGTGGCCATCTGTGGCTTATGCCAACAATCTAAGTTAGGAAGTAATTTGAGAAAGTGGTGGCTCTTTGGAGGAACACCTCCCCAAATGCCTGACTCTTGGACAATAGCTAAGCTTGGGGTGGAACTGGCACACAGAGAGCTACCTGCCATCTGGGCTGCGGCCCTCTTTCCCAGCTATAATGACCACCCCACTTGTGGGTGAGAGAAGACCATCCTTTTGGCTTCTTCTTCCATAAATATCTGGGTTGATGTCTACCCATTGGCACAGAATGTATGCTGGAGAGCAGAGGGTGTGTGCCACCTGCCAAGCACCTTTCTGGGGCCTGGGGGATGCATCCTTGAGAGATTCCCCAAGTGGACCTGCTCTAGGTGGCAGGTTGGATGCCAGGCAGGGATGATGATGCTAGAAGGGAACTTTGTAGCTTTGGAGAGGAAAGGGACATTGTAGGAACATGTGTTGTAGCGGGCATGGACTTGTGTGGTGAGTAGGAGGGAAGAGTGGCTGGGAAAGGCCATTGCTGGGTATCAGGGGAGAAAATAACTCCCCAGATGCCTTGGGGCTTGGCTCTCACAGTCAGTCCCTCTCTGCCCCACAATGTCCTGTCTCACTTTCAGCCTCCACCCCAGCATCTGGGCTTTGTGATTCATGGCAGGCAGAACAGTGATGGGTAGTGAGCCACTCCAAACTCCCTGGATCAGGGAGGATCAGAGGGATCAGGTCCATGGGGAGATGACACAAAGAGCCTGTCTGTGCCAGCGTAGACTCCCACCATGGTTTGTAGCCATAAGTTATGGTTTTCTGAATTTCAAAATCTATGAAAGTAATTTTTTTCTATTTAAACTGATATTTCAGAAGTTACATGAACTAAATCTCTCCACCCCTTTAAAGCTGTGAGAAAAAAAGATGAAATAGAGTACATAAATGGTGCAATAATGCTATTTTTTTTGGAATGTTGCAATAATACCTATCTTCCTTGTTTATTGCTTTGGGGTTTTTTGTTTGTTTTTGTGGGGTTTTTTGTTGTTGTTGTTGTTTTGTTTTTTGTTTTTGTTTTGTTTTGTTTCAGGGGAGATATTTACTTTTTCTTCTGGTGCTGGATCATGAGTACTACAAATTCTTTAGTTGCATAGATATGCATGATGGGTTGACGTAAAACTAATTCTGAATGGCATAGGCTCCAAACATCTGAAGTGGAAAGGATGGAAATTATTTACTAAATTTAAATGGCTACAACTACACTCAATTTACATGAAATATTGATAAATATCAACAGAACCTCTTGATTATTATTAATTTTTTTTAATTTGCTAACATGCAATTTGCAAGCTGAACTTTCAAGCAAGTAGAATATACAAGTGAGACATATTTTCTTACGTTTTTCCTCTACTGCATCTTTCCTTCTCCACTCTCTTGTGCATATTCCACTTCACAGCTCACTCTAGCTCTCTTCAATTGTCATCACACATAATTTGAGCTGCAAAAATGCTGCCAGAGGTTTTCTTCAAATATTTGTTTCAAATTTTAATTATAGTTTTTACTGTAAACTGGGATTACATGAATATTTGATAAAGTTGCAAGAGGAATATTCTCCTAGATGGTCAAAATTTGAAAGAATTTTATTAAATATTTCTATAAAAAACTTTGTATTTATTAACATGAATATTTACATGATACATCTGCTTTTCTTATTTATACAAGAGATGAAATCTTGAAATGCTTCTTAACATTCCTCACAATCTCACCATCACCTTCTTTCGATTAACTGAGCAATTCAAAAGAGGAAAAAATTAAATTAATTTTAATAATTACTTATCACATTTGCTTCCATAACTCTCATCCAATCATTGATTAGCACTGTTTAAATTTTACTTTAAGGATGATTCCTTAATTGACTACTTTTTATGGGGAGAAAGGAATGCTGGAAACACTTCTACTCTGAAAATCTGCTAGCCAAGAGAAAAGTCAAGGGGGAAATCTGAGGTTGCACAGCTGAACCCATCCTATTACTTTTTTCAGAAAGAGCATTTCATGGCTCTGGTTGTTGGCTGTTGCTTAATGGGTGATAATCTTGCCAAATCCTTTATCTTGAAAAATGTTAATTTGAGGGATGGGGCACTGAATGGAACCAAACTAATTTCCCATTTCTAGCTCTAAGATGGGATTTACTAAAGTATTATAAAGAAACTGCTCCTTTTGCATATCTCTTGTGAGAGACATAAAATTTGCCATTTCATTCCAACGTGACTGGCCAAAAGAGCTTAACATGTAAGAACTCCTAGAGATGCATTTGGAATCAGCCTAGTCATGAGGGAAGACATATTTGATAATTAAGTATCATTAAAATGAAACAAATATTCAATAATCTCAGTCGTATACAATTTGCCTTTCATTAAAAATATGCTATTGACTGGATAACTGGTGCCATGCAAAACAGAAAGGTTACACTTTTTGATAAAAGAATAAAAGTTCAAAAGATTTTTATATATGTCCATAAATGATTGCTTAGCATATTACATTGCTACATTCCACAATAAATAAATAAATAAATAATCAAATAAATAAATAAATATTCAGACTCTCTATTCTTTAAATGCATTGTTTTTATATTTTTCTCGGTGTGAAGTAATATCTGGCGATTTCAATTCACTCTTTCCAAGTTAAATGTCTTTGAGGATGGTATCTGACACAGACACATCACAGTTGCATATTTATGTTACACTCGGCTGCATTCCCTCAATCTTTCAGGGGAAAAAAAATGGATTTACAGCTGTTGCAGTTTGTAAATAAATTGTGTTGTGAACCACCTAGTGTACCTCCTCTTGCCAAAGGAACAGCTCACTGTACTACCACAAATAGAGCAAACATTTCTAGAGAGGATATAAATTTTCCTAAATGCTTGGAAGACTATTTTCCTCACTCTACGCTTTACTTCTTCAAACTGCCAGAAGCAGATTTAAAAAAAAAACCAGAAAAAAGTCCAACAACCCAACAACCAAAACAAAGAAAAAACCCACAAGTGAATTATTAAACTCTACACTAACTCCAGGCTTTTTTTTTTTTTTTTTTTTTTAGTTTCTGCTCAGCTGCTTGAGTATTGTATCTTTCAGGAATGCAACAGAGATATATTTGTGTGATTTGTGCCTAATGCTCTGATATGTCATTTGAGGTGCACTTCCAAGTTGTTTTCGTGGACCTTATTCTTAATGACTTCAAGAGCCACAAGTCCTAGTAACCAAGCCTTTTTTGTCTACTTATGCACTATAGAGTATGCAGGGCATACTTAATATAAAAAATGAAAAACATTGAAAATAGGCATTTTTAAATTTATTTTGTTTCTGGGAGTGCATATTTATTTTAAAAAACATTAAAACTAACAAATGGCAACTAAAAAAAACATCGGAAAAGTGAACATAGTACCTTAGGACATAGATATATATTCTACTAAAATTCAAAAGTATGCATACAAAATTCTGCCCTAGCTAAGTCAAATCAGTTTTTGTTTAAGTCAATAGGCAATGTGAGTGAAGATCTAAGGCAAAATTTGCTTCTAAATTTATCTCTGTCTTACAAAGACCCAGTAAAACACAATCTGGTCACATCAAGATGAGCAAAACAAGTACTCTAGGACCTGGAATTCGGTCATCTTTACTCCCCATCACAAACTACTTTTCCTTAGGGTTAGCCTAATACATTATACAGAACACATAGCTCACAAAACTGACAATGACCTACATAATCAATCATTACCATTTTCATTTTTGTTATCTTGCTCACACAAGGAAAAAAGGTCTTGCTTTCTCTGGGCTTTACATGAAGATCACTGAAATCCATGGAAGACTCCTGCTGACTTCAGCTGGATATGACTTGGCTCTGAATGAGCCATATTTAGCATCAGAATAGTTTAATGCTGCACTAAAAGGCACAACTGCGGCTCACCAATCCTGACGATCCTGGTTGCTTTTGTGCCAGAATCATTCTCAATTTAAGCCTGCTGCAAACCATCCCCAATACAGCAGCTATGGGAAGGCAAAGGTGGGGTGTAGGAATACCTCCCAAGGAGTCCCTTTGGTGAAAAACTTGCAGAAGCACCACTGGGATGGAAATGTCCCCTTGAATCAGAGTGGCTTTGGAGACTTCAGGAGAACTGGAGAAAGGAAGGAGTGGGTGAGTGGGCTGAAGAAAGAACCAGGAAAAAAATTGTGAGGACCACTAACTTCTTCTATTACTTCCATTGCCATGAGATACATTGGATGGTGTGCTTTTTGTGATGTGTGTAATTCCCATTATAACCAAAAAAGATAGAGCTTTTTAATTTGCTCCTTAGGTTTTCAGTTAAAATTATGACATTTATAATGGACCTCAATTTATGTGTAGAGATACTTTGCTTGCTATTAATTGTACTGTGGGCTTAGGTTGTAGATGCCCCCAGCCCAAAATGTTTTTGACAGTGTCTAACTTTTTTATTTCTCTCACTGTGTTCAAGTATTCAGTCCTGGAAAACTGAAATCTTTTCATACTATTCACAGATGCTTCATTCCTTCAAATTTCAGGAAAATAAGGTTTATACCTGTGAACCAGAATAAAGTAAAAGAAAATAAAATAACCTGTTTGAAAAGGGTGAAAATACTCCTCATACTTTGAAAAAAATAATTGAAAACATTTCAGTAATCCTCTTTTCTCTTAACCTGAATAATCTATCTGGTTTATATAATTACATTCTGTTCAAGAAAACCACAGATTGCATTTCCTCAGTAGAAACTTATTTTCAGAGGAAAATCCAGGATTTTTTTTCACAGGTTACTTACTCCACATGAGAGATGCAGTAGTTGGATAGGAGCTTTCTTATAACTGTTATTTCTGTTGCTCTGATCTATAGGGTAACAGAAAGGAAAATCATAACTTTGAATCTGCAGTTTTAACCTTGTGGCCCATCAACACTAAGATTGTGATGCAGAGGTGACAAAACAAAAATTTTGGTACATGGAGAAAATAAATGCATGGAGCCAGAGGCCTGAGAGAGGTAGGGCATGATTCAGCGGAAGCTGGAGATAAGGTCTGAGCCAGAACTTGAAGTGACAAAAAGGATTTTAGATCTAATATGAAACTTTAGTAAGAAAGCTAGGCCTGAAGGAAAGATAGGCATTAGAAAAATGATTATTTCAGGGTCAGGTGAAAAAAAAGAAACATAGTTATTATAGCCTGTTCTCCAGGACATAAAATACAGCTCTGGTCTAGTGAGGTTCAGTGTTCCTTTACAGTTTGTTTATTGATATGTGTGTATCCATTCTAACTTGTTTATGCAGAGAAAGAAAATCCACTAGTGATATCAATTAGCAGATAAATGCCACAGGTATGTATTTTGGGGCTACTGACTTCAGTCTTTTATATAATTTGTGCAAAATTTAGCATTGCAGCACTGTGTGCCATGCATCTAAACTCCTGCCTTTCGCATTTTTGTCCTACAAAAGGTTAGAAAATCATATACAAATGATCTGTGTTATTATTGTTCGCATATTAAATGCCCATAATATTTAATGACATGTCAGCATTATTCAATCCTTATTTATTTCCTTTGTACATGTGTCATGATACAGAATACAGCTACTCTGATGACACTTTTCTTCTTTTATGCAACAGTTCTCATTGTTATTTGATACACAACATGATCCTTCAACAGCAATGAAGCAAACAAAGGAGGTTCTTATCTCTATTAACTCTACTGTACAAGCTGGATGATCTGGACAAAGGAATTGAGTCCACTTTCATCAAGTTTGCAGACAACACCAAATTGCACATGAGTGTCAGTCAACTGGAGGGTAGGAAGATTCTGCAGAGGGATCTGGATAGGCTGAATCAATGGAGAGAGTCCAACTGTAGGAGATTAAACATGGCCAAGTGCCAGGTGCTGCACTCCGGTCACAATAGCCCCATACAATGCCACAGGTGTGAGGAAAAGTGGCTGGAAAGCTGCTCAGCAGAAAAGGATCTGGAGGTGTTGATCAACAGCAGCTGAACATGAGCCAGCTGTGTGCCCAGGTGGCCAAAAGAGTCAAAGATATACTGGCTTTTATCAGAAATAGTGGCCAGTAGGACTTGGGAAATTACTGTCTCCTTGTACTTGGCACTGACGAGGCTACACCTCAAATCCTGTGTTTGGTTCTGGGCCCCTCACTACAAGAAAGTCATTGAGATGCTGGAGCAAATCCAGAGAAGGGCCATGAAGCTGGTGTAGGGTCTGGAGCACAAATCTTACGAGGAACAGCTGAGGGTACTGGGTAGTGCCTAGAGAAAAGGAAGCTCAGGAGGACCTTGTTTCCATCTACAGCTACCTGAAAGGATGTTGTGGGAAGGTGGGGGTCAGTCTCTTCTACTAGGTAACAAATGATAGGGCAAGAGCAAATGGCCTTGTGTCAGGGACAATTTAGTTTCAACATTAGGGACTAGTTCTTTGTGGAAAGATGTCTTAGTTTAAGACAATTATACGGGGTGGAAACTTCAAAGTGAATTACCTCCCCTTTTATTTTTTTGCTGCTTCCCTTTAACCAAGGAGACAAATGCGAGAATATATAAGTGAAAAAAAGTTTACTATATCTTGCTGGGGGAAGCAGCAGCACCACACCCCAGCTGCCCACAAGCAAATTTTGCAACACCTTTCCCTGGTGACTTGTCACTCTTGCCATGGCAATCCCATTTCTGCATCCAGGGAGGAGGTTTCCTTCAGACCTTTTTCACTGCTGCCGCTCAGGACACTTACACCAGGATGTCAAACTCTCTATGAGTTTTTCAGCTGTCGCCCCAGTTCCAGCCACTCCTGCTGACTACCACACCCCTGGGAAACAGGGTTTCATAACCCCAGCTGCTGCTGGAACTGCCCTCACCAGGAGAGCCCCTGTCAGGTGAGACAGCAGGCAGCATTGACTCTTGTTTTTGGGTATTGTCTGTGGAAGAAGGGAGTTTTGTAACCACAGAGGCTTGTGTTGTTTTTCCTTTGTTATCTCTCTCCACCATGTGGTCTGGGCTTCTCTGCCATATTGTTTTTGCCTTCTGGTCCACAGAGTTACCTATGGAGGCCACAGTACTGTGGGAGGGGCTTCTCTGGCCAGCTTGTTTTCTTTGTTGCCAGGGGGTCTGTGCGATTCAGAACCTTCCTATCTAGTTGTTATTACTGTTATCTTAGTTGTGGCTTCTTTGTTTTTAGGTAAGCTGCTATTTTTTCACTTATATTTTCTTGCATTCATCTCCTTATTGGTGAGGTGTGGTTAAAACTAAAAGGGGAGATAATTTTTGGAGTCTCTACCTTGTATAATTCTCTTAAACCAAGCCAAAAGCTTTGTCAGGGAAATGGTTGAGTGACCATTCCTGAAGGTGTTAGAAAGATATATAGATGTGTCACTTAGGGACATGGTTTAGTGGTGGACTTGCTCAGTGCTGGGACAATGGTTGAACTTGGTGATCTTAAAGCCCTTTTCCAACCTGAATGATTCTATGATTTGCTGATTCTGTGATTCTGTATTATTATCCTTGAGAACAGGACATGAATTTCCTATTAAACGCTGGGCAGGACTCTCAAGCCAGACCTTTTTTCCTCTTTCCTGTCGGTACACACACACACAAATGCACATTCACACACATATACTCCTTCCCTGTTCTTTCACAATTGTATGAGACAGGCAGGCAGAGGCAAGCAGAATTGCTCAGGGACTGAACCCAGATCAAGGAAAAGAAAGGGGCAGTGCCTTAAAGTGTGCCTAAAGTGTCTGCCTATACCCTAACATAAATATTCAGTATTCAAATATAAAACTGAAATAAATTAAAACCGTGATCTGAATACAAATGATGATATAGAGCAAATTCATTCTCTAAACAGAATATGAAAATAATAACCACCTCACACACTTGTTATTATTCTGAAATTCTCAAATGTAGTAGCAGAAAACAATACCACAGATCGGATAATATAAGAGAATCTGTGACTGCAGAAGAGAATATTTTTGCCATATTGAATGTGAACCTGTACACTTAATAAAAGGACAATGTGAAATCTGAACAGCTGCCACTTAATTGCACACTATTTATACAGGCTGCTGAAAGAGGGCTTGGTCCTGTGGAGCATATAGCATGAAAAATGTGCAAATGATTATACAGGGAGTACTTTCCAGTCTGAAGCATGGAGCCAGACTGGATTAGTGGAAGAATGGATTTGTTTCTTTCCTGTTGTGAGTGTATATTTTCTGTTTTGATAGGAGAGTCAAGTGTTGTGGCAAAAGCCAAATTGCAAAATCCTCTCCTCTCCTCTCCTCTCCTCTCCTCTCCTCTCCTCTCCTCTCCTCTCCTCTCCTCTCCTCTCCTCTCCTCTCCATTATAAAAGTATTGAGTGCATAAAAGGAATTTTTTTAATGGGAAGAGATTTTAAAAATACTTTATGGCTTTCTTTGTTACATTTGAAATAAGGACAGACAGTAACTGAACTAGTTGTCTAGTCTAGCTTTAAGGAAAATAAAAATGAAGCTAGGTTGTCTAAGAAATCTGCATACCCACTTCTAAAAGTATCTAGGTTGTCTAAGAAATCTGCATACCCACTTCTAAAAGTATTGCAGGTTAATGTATTAATTAACTCACACATGACTTTCAGAGAAATCTGTATTTCAGTCAAGGACCCTAGAAGGAAAAACATTTCAAGGTTACTGTGTGATTCTAAAATCTTGAAAGTTTAATACTCCTTAAAAATATTCCTCTTATCTAAAGTGGGGGAGAGTATGGCTTTCATTGTGTGTCCATGAGAATTTCAAAAAGGTAGATTGGATCTGGTCTTCAGCTCTGCTATAGAGTTCCTCAAGATCTGATTTAAATGGAAACAAGCAGTAGGTATTTGAGTTTTATGTTTACATTTATATTTACTGTCCTAAAATATTCTACCATAATGTTACCCCAATTAAAGAAACCCTTTGCCGAACACTCAAAAGTACTGCTGATATTCCATAAATTTTAGCCTAGGGCAAATAAAAAAATATCTTCAATGATTCTTTTGGGAAATTCTTTTGAGTTTTTATGTTGCACCCATTGTGCCCCCTTCTTGAACTCTAACCATAATTTTTAAAAAGAAAAATACACTGAAAAAGGGTTACTTCACACATTTCCACATTTCTTTGACCTGTTGAGCGTTTTAACTAGCCAGGCTGAATTCCGTATAATTTTGCTATAATAAAATAAGTTTTCTCACTGTGTTATATGACTACTTCTGCTGATTTCAGTGTCTTATGTATCATGTGTCTTATGTAGTTGTTTAATCAGCATTGAGCTGAACTGTGCTTGAATTTCTCAATACATGCTTTAGATTTTTGATTTGACATGATTAGAGATTAGATAAACCTGCACTTTTTAAGAAAAAGATAGGGAGAGAATGTCCTTGATAACTAGCACTGTGACTTGTATCTGAAAATGACTGTTCTAAACACTTGTTTGGCAGAAGTCTTCAAAAAATCAAGATAAGGATTAGCAAAGTAGTATGGAAAATTGATATATAGTCTTAGAATACCTTTAAATCTCTGTGGTCCAGATATCATTTAGTTGATGTTATGTTTTCCCATTAAAAGCTCTAGTGTGTTTAAATAAGTTAAGGCCAGTTCTAATCCCTGTGTTTTAATTTGTGGAAATATAGGCTTTTCAGGAACAATGATTTTGCAAACACAGGATGTGACAGGGTGTCTCATCTAAGACTCACATTATGTCACAAAATGGGTCAAAGAAACATTACACTTGCTGTATCTTCCTCTCATGCTATTCCCTGAGAGCATTTTGATATAGCAGAAAATGTCAGCTATTAAGATGAACTATAAGATTTGCTATGTAAATCTGTTCTTATCAACACACCAGTCCATAAGCAGTCTCTAGGAGAGCAAATGCTATTCATATATGTATGAAGAGTTCCTTTTGCTGTGCTGTTTTACGGGAATCATGCTACTCCTAGCTGGGGAAGGTAGTGACGGTGAGGCCGTTTTCCCTTTCTGCTATTAAATATGATCACATGGGTGTGCAAATAAGTGAAAACTCTTTGTGTTTGACAGGAGGACTTATATTCTGGCCATTTGTTTTTGTGACAGACAGTAATTTTTTTTTTCCAATGGCCATGTGTACAGTTTTAGGACTTTACTAAGTAAACCTGTGATTATAATAAAGATGGTGGCTTCAGATCTTGACTTCTTGAAGGCCATAGCTAATCAAACAACAACGTCTTGGTGAAATCATACAATCGCTGAGTAATTCAGGGCAGAAGGGACCTCAGGAAATCTTTATTCTGACTTCCTGACCAAAGTAAGGTTGGCTCTGAGGTCAGTTTTCAGGTTGTTCAGGCTTTATCCAGTAAGCCTGGACTACCTCCAAGGACAGAGACTACACAGCCTTGCTGGATAGTCTACTCCGATGTGGGGGTGCATTTTTTTTAGTTTAATGTTAAACTATAAGTTGAAGTTAATTGTAAATTGGTTTGTTCTCTGTACCCCTTTTGTTACTTGTGTTTGACTTCTCCCTATCCTCCCTCAGTTACAGTCCCCTGATTGGTTATTCCCCAAGTTCTTCCCTAACGACAGTTAGCTGTCAATCTTAAGTTATGTAACCCCCTGGTCCTGTCCATCACTCCGGGGCCTCTCCCTGAGTCTGGAAGATTCTAGGAGAGGCGTCGAGTGATTGGGCAGGATCCAGACTTCCGCTTCCCACTTCCCCATGATTAGCTATTGTATACGTCTGTTATGTTATCAGCCACTCCCCTGCTACACCTTATTGGTCCCCTGATGTACCCTCCCCTAAGTCCCACCTCCCTTTATAAGGGCCCGCCTTGAGGGCTGAGCTGCCTCTCCTGAGGCACTGGCCACAAGGTGAGGGCTCCATCTGGTTTGGTTTAACCTCTGGAGAGTTCCTCCTTTCATCTCCCCGTTTTAGCCATGCTAGCGCTCCTTGGCTGCCAAGTCCCACTGGCTTGCAGCAGTGTCGGGGCTAGCCGTGCTTGGAAAATTGGACACCACTGCACTCCACCTCTCACAGCAAAAATGTTATTTCTTTTATCTATTTTGAGCATTTGCTGTTTCAGTTTATGTCTGTCTCTTTAATTCCATGAGTTCTGTGTGCCGTTGAAGAACCTTATTTGATCTTCTTGGTAGACTCTCTGCAGGTGCTGTTGGGTCTTTATGTCCCCTCAGAGCCATCTCCAGGCTGAACTTGACAATCTCACTCAGGCTATCTTCACAAGAAATGCTCCAGCTCCTGACTATTAAGAGGCATATGTCTTGGGGATAGCAATGTCTTCCTTCGACTTGGTACCCTCAAATGGGTTGCAGCATCAAAATCAAGATTTCACCACAATGCCAACCCTTATTAGCTTCTCCTCTGGTCCAGACTCACATACTCTCAGCCAATCTGTTGTCCACCCCACAAGAAATCTTCATACACCCAAGCTACTCCTTCAGATGAAGGGAACACTCATTCCTCATTTTCCTTGCTCATCATTCTTTGTTCTAGTCTCTCCTTTGCACCCAAGTCTTGTGAGCTATCCCACTAGCAACTTCACAGTTCGCTCACCTGAGGAGTTCTAGTTCTTCCTGCGTGTTTCCCAGGCTGCATACAGATGTTTGAGGTAGGTTTCCTTTCAACATTTCTGATCATTCTGACTTCTGTTCCTTGGATATCCCCTGCTTCTCTGGTTTGGATCTCCCTACTCTTTTTTTTGCATCTGCTTCCTTGGTTTTTTCATTGACTGTAGGGTTGATCTCTCATCCAAATATTTTAATGTAAAAGAGAATATGGATGCAGATGTCACTTGATGCACTAAAATGTACAGGACCTATTTTGCACTCATAACAAAAAAAAAAAGTCCTGCCATAGTCTTAATTTCTTAGTAGCAATTAGTTGTCCTTGGTATCTCACAGCATCTATGCTAATACAATCGAAGTCTTTACAGTAATATTTTAACCAATTAAACTGAAGAATTCTAAGATGCCTTAAAAGATATTAGCTGCTATTACATTGCCTGTGGACTTGCCCTTTCATGACTTATTAATGTCACTGGGAAATTCTTATATTTTAATATTCTCTTATTGTAGTATATTACTGTGGGGGATGAAAATGAATGAACAATGAAAATAAAATTATAGCAGGAAATAAATAATTTATATCTGAATGTTAAATGTAGTAAAATGGGAGAGAACAGAATGTTTCACGTAAAGACAGAACACAATGAAGACTCATTTTTTAGTACATGATGTTTTGTCTGTTCTTCATAGGATAGAGAATCAGTACATGGGGAATATTGAAATGGCTGCCAGTTTTTAATGCACACTTTGGAATGGATCAAAAAACCAGCATATTCCAACTTCTCACAGAAAAGAGAATATATTAGCATCCAAAGACTTTATCCAAGTGACAGAACTTGTATCTACAAACAGTGCTTTAATCCACTTGGACACCTCTGAATTTCATGGTTATTCTCACAGGTAATGAAAACTCAATCAATTTGGTAAAGTTAGATGGCTGTTACTCTCACTACTACAAACAGTAACGTAAATTAATATTATTCTTGATTGGTAGGTATTATCGAACAACTGTCATAATTGTTTTTCAAATACACAGTAGCCAAAAGTATTCTCTTACAATACTCTGTGATTTGTATATTCAGAAAATGCCACTTCCAGAATGTAAAAGTATGCAACTGCACAGCTATGAGAACATTAACTCTTTTTCTAGTTTCTTTTAAAATGCTTTGAAAACTATGTATAAAAAAAAATCTTTGAGGTTCCTCTTCATGCTTATCTCCCTTAATCCTTTCACTCATTTCGTCCACTTGATCATAATCATCATGCCATAAGGCTAAAAGTATTTTCTTTTCCTCATTCTGTCCATAATCTCTCTTGACCATGGCATCTTTAAAATAATGCTCATAGAAAGGATAAAATAAACTATCAAAAATATCAAAAATTCAAGCATAAGTTTAATGCATTTCATTTCAAATAAATGTAAAAGCTGTTATTTCTTGTCCCGAAGAAAGGCAGAAAAAAACTTATTTTTTTATTTTCCGAAAGGATATCTAGCACTTGAATTATTTAAGATAATTGGTAGAATTCTCGTTCTTAAACTTATTTTTATAGGTATCATCTGCATACAGATGTTTGAGGTAGGTTTCCTTTCAACATTTCTGATCATTCTGACTTCTGTTCCTTGGATATCCCCTGCTTCTCTCGTTTGGATCTCCCTACTCTTTTTTTTGCATCTACTGGTCCTTCCTGGTTGGCCCATTTGTAATTCCTCACCATCCACACTGAAGAGTACAGGAATGAAATAATTTCTTATCTGGATTTTGAAATATATTGGAAAATGTTCATGTGGCATGCTGATGACAAGTAAACTGGTGATTTTGGTCTCAAATTTGTGCAGTTTATGTTTCAAATACTTGTTTACACTTTGTTTTCCATGATGGTAACATCCTTTCAGGTAAGTCTCAGAATTCTAGCTTTTATAACTCAACTCCTCTATGTCGTCTTCTTGAATCATCAAAAATCATGATTAACGCACAATTCACAACTATTTCAACATCAAATGCAATACACATTTCATGAAGCTCCTTAATTTAGGTTCTGAATATTTCTAAATTTAGCACAAAATTATTTTAATTTTTGTTTCTTTGGGTGTTTGTTTGTTTTAGGTTTTTTTTCTTTTCTATTTTGATACTTCTGGAATTAAGACTTCACATGTTCCTGTATACTTCACATTCCTCTTTTGGTAGTAAATTTATTTTTCTGTTTATGTTTGTCTGCTATTTCTCACTCTCATCAGCTTCAAAAGTGAAAGACTTTAAATAAATCCTTCTGGTTCTCTGCTTTCTGCTTTGTATAATTTTGTGTTCCTATGATTCTGTTCTACACTTTGTGTAGGGCTTGTATGGAAGCTATTACACAAGACAAAACTGTATTGTGGAAGTTTAACAGTGAAAAAGTTGTATCAAACAGCAAAAAACTGAATATTCAGTGCATGAAGTTGGGTTTTCTTCAGATGAAAGCATAATACCCAACTCTTCAGAACCTCAAGAACAATGAATAGACTGAAGTTAAACAGACTGCACTTTGCAGCTTTGATACACAAAGTTATTATGAAGCACTTCAGGAACTTAGAATGAAGAATTGCAAGGCTCCTTAAATAACATTTTTAGCATGAATTATTAAGGCAACACAAAAAAGCAGACACAAAGAGTAAATCTCTGTAAGCAAACGCTTTGATAAGCTGACTGAAAATGTTCCAAACAATTCCATGTAAGAAGGGGGAAGATAAAGAACTAAATGTCAGAAAGATTATTGAAAAGTAAAAATTAAACATATGCAAACAAACAGATAACAGTGCATTCCAAAATAGTTACTAGGCAATGGAAAGAAGTAATTAGCTAACCAGGAAAAAAATTAAGTATTTTTGACAGTGAACATAATTAAAGAAAAAACATGTCATAAAGGGATTGAATTAAAGCTCTGAACAATCCCTGAAAAAACCAGGTCATGTGTTGTAAATCTGCAGCTGCGAATTGGACAATTCTTAAACAGCATAGTTTAAAGGAAATATTACTTGAAATAGGCTATTTTGTTTCCCCATACACACAATGATATCTGTTGGAGAGCTTTTGCAAAACCCTTTTTCAGGTAATACTTCCAGTTGACACAGTGAAAATGTGACTTATGCAAAGCTTGCTGAATGGCTTGTTTGGAATGTAAGGATAATTCACTATCACTCTGTGATTTGTTCTCTCTTTAGCAATGATAGCTGGGTCTCACAATTAAGACAACTCTATGGCACTGACCACTATTATTGTTCTATTAACCACAAGATGCTCACGTGTTTAAAACTTCTGATGAATATTACTGATAATGTTGGCTAATTGCACTATGGTATAGTGGCTGCTATACGTAACAACTCCTACTGTGGGTAGAGTTAGGTATCTACAGCAAATATGTCAGCGTTGATATTTCAGTCTTTAAAATGTGGATACTGGGAATGAAAAAGATGTCACTTGAATGCCATCCTTTCACATATTTGCCTTGGATTTAAAAAGCTTAATTCCTTAAGTGGCTTCTTATCCATAAATATCTTACTTACTAATTTTCATTCTTTCTTTTTGCAAACTTCCATTATATTCAGTTGGACTTCTTGAGAATGTACTTCTTCTGAACATCAGTAATTATTTATTAATTTTTTAATTGTTAATATATTGTCAGTTTAACAAAGCAGATATTGCCATTTGCAGCTGATACCAGTTGTGTGCTAAGAATCATGAAGTAGCATGGCATTATTTCTCCTCAGTCCTTTGATGTTGTAAAGAACAACTTGGCAACCAGGAGTTCTAAAGCAACAGGAGATAGGAAATATTTAACTGATCTTTAAATGTTGTGCAACATTTTTTGAATTATTTCATTAAAAAAAGAAAGATTAAGCCCAAATTTTTAGAGGGCATGGATGTCAAAACATTTCCACCATATTAATATTGTTAAATTTAAAAAAAAAATTGCACTTTCGCACATCTTTGGCTTCATCCCTCTGCCCTGACACCCTGGAAATTTGTCCTATTTTTCTGGAAATGCTGCTTAATTTTATATAGAGGACACTGATGAGAGGGATCGTTTTACTGAAAATCTGGTTTTGTTCCAAGAGAGTTTGGTAGGAAAGATTCACCCAGACTTATTTTACTTGCTAAATTCATACCAGGAGGTTGCCTGCTGCTCTGTTCTCTTTTCTGTCTCAAAAGCACATATGCACTCTGATTAGCAGCCCTCACTTGGCTACATTAATTATTTCAGAATTCAAAGTAAAACAGAGGAAAAGTCTTTATGCTGCATGTTGTGCTCATCCAGTTCTCATGGAGCTGGTGAAACTTGGGGCCTTTGTAACTTGTGTCGAAAATAAGGCTTCTTCTGACCTTGTAACAACTCCCAAGTGATATTTGCATGTTTCAGAACAGTTGGAGCACTGACACCCCATTGTGTTGACAAATGTAACTTAAATACTTGTGCAAGGCTATCTGGACAACTTAAATTCCTTTAAACAAATTTCTCTCAAAAGAATTCTGAGTTGGCAGAGTCTACATTCTGTTACTAAAGCTGATGTAACAGAGGTGAAATGCAATATGGATCAGAGTCTGTCCCTTAGTCTCCTCTGCCAGTGGGTTTTCTTTTTCTGGGACTTACACCTGAAGAGAGAAATCCTATTCAGCTCTCTGCTTGTGACATTATTTTAATCAGAATATGAAGGAGTCACTTCAGCAAAAATTGTCACTCTTGCAAAGTTAAAAACAGTAAACATGTATATTAGAAATATATATAGCTTGATTTTTTTTTTAATACTGTATAACATACCAGGCCTAGTGTATGAGTCAATGTTTTGTTTGTCTGCCTTTATGAAAGCTTTTTGGGGTGGTTTTTTTCCATAAACTCTGTGGGATTAGTACTTGTCTGAATATTTTGTATATCCTTTCTATCAGTTGGCTTGCTTGAAAGAAAGAGTGACACTTGTTCTGAGTGGGTAAGCCCTAAATGTCAGACCTTGCTTTACTGATGTCCATGTTCTTTAGTCTTTTGTCAAAATATGACTGCTAGGAAGCAAAGGTGATGGTGCTCTCCTATTTGAGAAGTCATATTATTTCAGCACAGTTTCAGCAGCGATTTTACAAATCTTCTCT
The DNA here is from genome assembly GCA_037834095.1 of Argya squamiceps. Taxonomy (NCBI): domain Eukaryota; kingdom Metazoa; phylum Chordata; class Aves; order Passeriformes; family Leiothrichidae; genus Argya; species Argya squamiceps. Next base: position 70,540,318 of record JBBMKD010000145.1, read on the forward strand.
GGATCACTTGCATTTGGTAAGTTTTATGGCACACAAAGAGGCTTCAGGCAATATTTGTGCAGTTCTGCAGTGTACAGTGCAATTATTTGTTTTCTACTGTACATAATAGATATCAAGTCACAAGCAAGTAGTCTACATGTTAACATGATCTAATGTGCTTCCCAGCCCAAAGGAGACACAAAGTTTCTTCTGGTTGGATAATCTTCATCAATGGGGAATGGTCAAGTATATCTTGAAGAAGACTGATGTTTAATGTTTTCAAGTTCCAATTATTTGTTTCTTGTCTATTTTACAGCTTTCAGATAGTATTATTCTTCCTGTGTCTTTGAATTCCTAATAACTGCTATTTTATGATTAATCTACTCCTGTGTTTTTAAATTTATGGTTTCTAAATCTTTTATCTCATATAATTTTTCACACCTTCATAATGATTTTCTCAAGAAAACTGAATTAACATCACACAGCTGTGTTACACCAGCTGTGTTCAGATGGCTGCAATCCTATACCCAGGGTTTTCTTGAAATCCTGATTAATTGGCTAAAAATGTTCTGTGTTTCTGGTTTTGAATGACAAAAGGCAACAATTGCAGTATAAACATATCCACATTTGTAGCTCTTTTGGTAAACCTCCAAAGGAAAAGTAATAAATGAGTGAATTATAACTAATACATTCTTTTCGAGCAAATTGTCTTGAAATATAAAGACTGCTTAAAAATTATGGTTATATTTTTAGAATTCTCCAAAATAAATAAATTAAAAAAAAAAAGTCAGACCAGTAAAGAGAAAATTTAGAAATGTAGAAATGGTAACTAGAAAGCTATAGATTTGTGCTCATCTGATAGGTACAAGCTGTGATACTTTTACATAGTTGTCTTTGTCCACTCTCTAGCAGTAGTGTTCAGATTGTTCATGAACATTTTGGAAGTTCTCTACATGCATCATATAAAAAGAGGAAAAATTAATTCTGATTAATTTTCATTCCTGTTTTTTTGCACATTCACTTCCTATAAAATTGGATTTTTTTCAGCTATACTAAAAGTTGTTGGAGGAAACATAATTTGATATAAAGCCAACTTGCTCCACGACACCTTCTGCAGTCAAAGAAAATTGCTACAATCTAATTAATAATGGATATCCTTGTGAGGTGAAAAAACTTTGTGGGATATTGTACTGAATAAAATACTGCAATAAGAAAGATGGTTGTGTATGGGGTTCTACACTCCAACATAGCTTAGTTAGCTGCTGTGCTTCTTTAGACTGTAAAAAATATGGAATGTATGCTGCAACATAACATTAACTTGCATTTTGAAGAGATTCTAAAAGAGAAATCCATCCAAATGCTACTGAGGTTTTCAAACTCTTTAAAATAAAAATTTAAAATAAAATAAAGGCTGTTGAAGCATGTAAAGGCATTTAGTATAAATATTCAAAAATGGTGTAAATTCAAAACTCCTCATTCCATTGTTGTCTCGGCTGCTAGGTAAAAATCTCCTATCACTTGTTTGAGTCATGTTAATTTAATTTAATATAGCTGATTGCAGGGTGATTATCTATGTAACCAAAATAATGCAGGACACAGGGTTTTATTACTCTTCACCACAAAAAGACCCTTTTCAAGCTCTATTTAGTACTGTGCAGTCCCTGCTACATCCGCAAATAAAAAAGTTAAATTTTAAATGGTTTAATTTCCTATTTTTAAAGGAAAATGTAAATCTAAATGTTCTTTTTTAAAAAAAGTCCATAGTTAATCTATGAAGTTGTTTTGGTGTCATTTGATTCTTATGCATTATCTCTTTGTTACCCTTTGTTCCACAATTTTTATGTCTTGATGTTATGATGCTCATACATATCCCCTATGCTTGAATATCATTCAAATGTTAAAGTGTGTGCTAAGGAAGTTATGTTATGTGCTAAGGAAGCTTAAGGAAAAAAAATCCCATTGTTTTTGTATAGTAATAGAAACATCTTCATATTAATTTGACTTATTATGCATATATTGACAGCTCTATTTTTCATATAAATAATTGAAACAGTAACTTGTCAGAGACACCTAAGTACTAGACTAACTGGTAACTTCATAGTATAATACTGAATTCCTTATGTATTTTTTGGATTGTGAGATGAAAATGAGAAAAGGGAAAATTTCAGGCAATGTGGTACATTCTTGCATGAACAACAGAGAAAGCTAATCACTACTGATTACAAATTATTTTTCTTTTGCTAGAAGTAAAAAAGTGAGACATAACAATTTGCTCACAAAAGCCTAATTCTGGCTTTCACTTACTATTCCTGTACAACTTTGAAAAAGTAAGTAATTTTTAAGTGTTTGAAGAGTGTGTAGAATTAAACTCTCCAAAACCATGTCTGTTCATTATACCTTCAGTCTTTGTTAAGAAAGGCATAAAATACACTTCTCCTCTATTTTTGAATAGAAACATCTATAGCTTCTCCATTCTGTGTAGGACTTGTTTTTATTAGCATGCACTGGACAGGCTGTGACAGGGCTTCTAAGGATCATTGGACCTTAACCAGAATATCATTTACTTTCTAGCCACACTGAGTTGCAAAAAAAGGCTGAAGATATCAGCATTGCAAACATGGCAATAGCTCCAAGCCTTAAGAAAAGCAGGTATTTTTGTGAGTTAAGGAACTTCACAACAAACACTGAAGCTTCTAGCCAACATTTGCAGTGAGCTTTTAATAAAAATACTCTAGAAGATTACTCTAAAATTGGTCTAGATAAAATTTTGTGAATTTTTGTTGTTTTGTGGGTCTGGACCTAAGCATCAGATTAGAACTACGGAAGAAAAGATAGTGAACTACTATGCTAATTAACTGCAATTAAATGTAATTAAATGCAATTTAATTAAATGTAATTAAATCAAATGCACACATTACTATTTAGACTATGTAATGAGAACAATACTTGTAAACAAAATCTTGTTTCAAAAGGCTTTTTGTCTATTCTTTTTCCAAGTCTGTTAGCAACAAATTGTTCTTGTTTCCTAAATAAGGTAATTTTCTACAGTAATAGGCCTAAGGCTTTAATCACCTCAAAGTTTGCATTTGTGGTTTCATAGCTTAGAGACTTCATTATCTAGACTCTAAATGAAAATTTCAGCTCTAATCAGAGGGATTTGAAGATGAAACTTCTTTTTCCCCTCAAATAAAAATCGCTTTGTTTAAATAAAGAGTTTATATCACATTTAATTGTTTATATATCTACCCAAAGCCACTCATGACACTCTTTGAAAGCAGAAATTGCCTTCAACTACTTCTGAACTCAAACACTGCATGTGAAAAAGGACCCATTGGTACAAAACCTACACATTTCAAATAACCTCTTTTGAAGCATTCTGGTACTATTTTTTTCATCAGAATTTAAAGTTCTGTACTTTTTTGGACAGAACTGTATTTTCTAAATAAATAAAAGAGGTGGTATAGATTGTAAACAAAAATATAGACTGCATAGTACACATCTGCAAAAAAAATTAGGAATGTTTTCTTTTTTAATATTCTTCTTTATTAAATATAGTTTCTCTTACTGTTCATGGTTCTGGGAGCAGTATTTTCATTGCAGTATGCTACAACACTAGATATTATTACATTTGAGTAAGCTTATACATGGAAAACCTCTCAGGTATTCAGTCATGTTCTGTGCTGCATTCAGCAAACCCTAAATTGATGAGGAAGTTTTCAGGAGCTGCTCACAGAAGCTCTGGGCAGATCAGCCATCAATGCAATTTTAGTAGACACAGGAAATTCCATTCTTCCACAGAAACCATATTTCCATGCTTACAAGACCAATGCTACTTGGTATAATACTAACTCAATAGATCTATACGAGTGGTATTCTCTGAGGTGGCCATGACATTCACAAAATGTCAACCTTTACCAAATAAATCACATTGAATCAAACCCAAACAAATCAACCTTCAGAAAATACAGATTTAATAAATGACAAAAGCTCATGCCCTGCAATAAGAAATCCTATCCTGAAAAATGGAGAAAGAGATTTGGAGGACTTTATTAAAGAACATCACTGCAGCAGATTTTTCATGGATAAGGTTTAGATTTAGAAAGTAGCAAGAACTGTGTTAGATTTAATTTCATATGTTGCATTTGGCAATGAAAAGTTCTCTGGCAGTGAGGGTCTGTTGCTATGGTGAAGTTGTGGGAGCTCCAACATCCCCCAGCAACTGAGTGCTTTACAACAGCTTTGTGTGAACAGGGCATGTCCCAAACAGCTGCTCTTTCTACTTGCTAAGGCTTCTCAATAAGTTTTGGATGGTGAGTTAGACTTTCTCATCCTAAAGCATGTATGTAGCACTGGAGTAAAAATGTACTGTGGTAATGTTGATTCTCCTTCACAAGTTTAATGACTTGTATGAAAGGACTGTTTTTTGACACCTGGTTAATAGTAATTAAACATGAAAAGTCAACACCTACAAATCCTATGGACCCGTATATAGCAGTGACCCTAACAAAGAGCAGAGTGCTGAGGTCCCTGATTGATGGGCCTTTGAAACGGTCACCTCGAAAAACTTTGTGTAACTGATAAGATAACAAAGCAGCTGGTCAGGATAATTGTGGGGCTTAGGGGAAATAGCAACCTTATGGGATATTTGGGGGGCTTTATGTGAATTTTAAAAACTTTCTGCGATATGTTTTAAGGGGGTTGAGTGTATCAGTGAAACTCATTACAGAACAATTAAGGCAATTGAGGGACCATGGAAAAACATGGGGGAAATGAGTAGAAATGGGGAACAAAGAATCTGATCAGGTATAAGTGGCTTGCTCATCAACATAATTATATGGCAAGACCTTCATAAGAGCTGTGCTCCTAAATTTTTTTCTTACATCTCTATGTTTGTCTGCTTATGCGGAACTTTTGCTAGCCAGCCTTGAGCTGAGTTGTCCTGTCTGGAGTTAGCCATCCACAAGAAAAAGCCAAGATCAGAGCCACTATCTGGAGAAGAGGCCCATTAATGAGAACTACTAATGACTCTTTTAACGAGTGTTGCCTTCACATTTCAGACTTCTGTTGGGGTGAAAATATACTCACCACAGATAAATTAAGGAGAAATTTCTTCTGACAAAGAAAATTATAAATTTAATTGAGCTGCAATGTCTTAAAGAATTATTGTAAAGGTTTTAAGTCTGGACATCTCAAATATTGAACATGAAAGCAAACTAAAAGTGAGGCACTGGGATAACAAGACCTTACCTTTCTCACCCATGTTGACCGTAGATTTTTCCGTAAAATGAGGGCAGACAATGTCAGTCTTTTGTTTTAGTTTTTTTTTGGGTTTTTTTTTTGGGGGGGGGGGTGGGAGGGGCAGTTTTCTTTCCTTTTTTTCATGTGAGGGGCTATTGACCTTACCTTTCTGTAAGAATGTACAGGTGAAAATGTAGTCTACTGAATCTTATGATTTGGTTACTCCACAGTTGTGCCTCTGTAAAGAATTGTGTGTTGCATCTGTAAAGAAACTGCTCACTGGTAATATTTCAGTGTTCATCCCTCTCCATTCTATGACAGACCTGTGGAACCACTCATAAGAGGAACAGGGTGCAGTATCCTGTGTCAGAAAATTTAACTTTTTTTGCATCTTGAATTTTGCATCTGTAGTGATATTTATACAGCCAGCATGTAACGATGGTATCATCTGCTAGAAACAGAATGTTCATTGTTTAGATTGAACAAAGTATATGAAGTAGGATCCATGCACCCTTAGCTTCAGGCATTCAATCTACTCAAAGATAGGATCTTATCTTCACTAAACAGAGACAAAACATCTACCCTTCGATGTTAGCCCAGAGAAGTCAAAATATACTGTCTTCACGTCTTTGTCCTCTGACCATAGGAAAAGACTGCAGAATAACACATATGGGATGCCTAATTTTTTATTAAGTTAAAAATAAATATTGTCTGGGGTATGATGTGAAAAATTCTAGACCCACACAAAAAAATCTGCCATATTAAAAGCAGCTATAGAAATGATAAGTAATTAAGGTAAATATTAGCCAGAACTGGAAACAGAGTAGTAAGAATGAAGGTAATATAACAGAAGAAAGAAAAGTTATTTACCAAATGTGAGAACCTTTCTTCAGAACAGGGGAAAGAGTGTCAGAAATATGTTGACGTGAACCAGACCTTAAATTTGAGTCATTAATAATTCCATGGGAAGTATGCTAGCAAAAGCTTTCCTTAGATTATTCAAATAATGCCTTGGGTATACAAATATTTTTGCTGCTTCTACAATGCAAGAGTTTCTCATGTTTTTGCTGCATATTAAAAAAGTATATAACATTGTTGAAGGACCATTTTTGTATCACCTGTCAGCAAAACTTCTAATAGTGTTCAGTGTCTGTGGGATTTTTCCCTCATTTTTGAATTTAATGGCTCATGATTTGTCCTACATTTTGTCATAATCTAAAGAAGTTCATACTTTTATCCTCTTAATAGGAGAAAAATGTATTGTTTCCTTTGTTTTGCTCCTCTTAGCTAATTGAGTGCTTAATCCATAAATATCCATAAATATCCATAAATAATCCATAAAATCCATATTTTTAATCCATAAAAATCCATAAATAGAACTGAAATTCATTTTACTCCTTGAAATAAGCAATCAGTGATGTTAATGTTAACTTCACCACTGCAGTGACAAGAAACTGGAAATGGAATAAAATTTGAAAGGAAAGAGTTAAGGTCAACTTTATCAATGCAATAGTAACATATCTTGCCTAGTGTGTGAAACAGGTATCACTTATGTGAGAACCTCTCTTTGAATTTAACTGATGCACAAAAAAAGCACTGACTGAAGGTAGAAAACCCATTTATGTATTAAAATAAGAACTTCATGGCAAAGAGACAATTTTTGGGGGAGAAGGTGAACATGACACTACAAAATTATGTGTAATGTAGGATGTGTATGTGTAATGTAGCAACAACTATTCACTGTCTTCTAATGTAAGCGCTAGGCAACATTATTTGCCAGCTGTCAGGTTAAAAAGAAACAAAAGAAGAAGACTTCATGCACAAGAGTCCTAAAATTGGAGAGCTAAAGGAATTTTATTTTTATTTTATCTTTTAAATGTAAACAGTGCAAGGGAAGCTTGAAAGAGAGAGAAAGAGAACACTGCTGAGGATTAGCAATTTGGCAAACTGTGACAGCTTAGAAAATCCCAAAAGCAAGAAATAGCCAGGCCATGGAAGTGAAATCTCTGGGCTCATTATTCAGTGCCATGTTCTTTCTCTTCTTTCAAAATAAACCTTGGGCTGATATTTGAGACTGTTTAGCTTAGACCAAGATCTGGTCCCTAAGCCTGAACTATTAAATCTAATGGTTTTGTAATGTGAGAAAAAAACCCAACATAGTTACAATGATGAAGCTGCAGCAACCCTGAATTACTCATTACAGCTAATACCTAATAGATTATGTTAAACTTATGTGCGCGTATAGAGACATATGTAATGTGATCCACTTTTTAAAGTAGTTTTTACACAGCTATATTAAAAAAACTGAGATGCTGTTCTATTTTTAGTAATAAATTAGCATTCTTATTTTGTGGAAATATTGCAAATCTTCCTTGTAGTGATGCAAGTAGCTCTGTTATGCTCAATAGAAATGAAATCACTCAAACTCACAAACAGAAGTCAAAAGAGATGCCCAGATAGAATTATGTCAAATAGATGGCTTTGTTTAACAAAGAAAGCAGACAAGCAGACAAAGTTATCTCAGTGTTGGAGGTATTTTTTTAAAGAGCTAATGAGACCTAAAATCTTAGCTGTGGAACTTGAACCACATATTGACTGTCATCATCTGAGCTATTCTAATGGAAGTGAACAATCTGGCGCTACAAACTATTGCCACTTAGTACTGATTTGAAGCTGAATCAGCTTCATGAACTTAATTTGGGTTTTTTTGCATTAATTTCTTATTTTTTTGAGAAATTTTAAATAGTTAAAAGTCCTGGAAATTTAAGCAATACATGAAAAACAGAGAAAGAGCCCGCAATGATTTTTTTTAACAATAGATAAAGTATTTTCTACAAGGAATTATTTTTTCTTTTCACAATATGTCTAGCAATTCATAACATATTTCCATTTTCATAATTTCATTCAATTTTGCTATTTAAAAGTGATAGAATATATGTAGGAATTTATGTGTGTTGTAAAGGACTAACATGATAAAGGTGATGTGTAGTGATCTGTTGGTATTACAGTAACTATTTCTCTGGGGAGAGAAGTCCTTGAATTACACCACAATTCATAAAACAAGCTTGTCGATGACCTACTTAATAACTCTTTCAAAAAAACCGAAAATTCAGTATCCTACTTTTTAAATAGGAGTGGAGAAGAAAAGATCTATGGACTTTAATTTGTAGTTAAAAATGTCTGGTTTCAATCCCATTCTTCTGACATTTAAATTGGCTGCAGAAAGTTTATTTAATTGAAAGGCCATTGCAAAACTAATTGAATATGTGTTCCATTAAGCAGTAATGCAATTAATCTGTCTATGCCTGTTCATAAATAAGCTCTGAGAAAAGTTTTTTGACCCATTTCTCTTTCACTTCACAGGCACATGCTTTAGAATGTCTTTGGGATAATTGTAGAAGGTCCAATGAAGAACTACAAATAAAAAGATAATAAAAAGAAACTGTTAAGAATTTCTAAATGAATCAGGGGAGACGAAGAGAGAGAAATAGATTGTACCATCAGTATCTAGAAACAAATCTAGCTCTTCTCTGACAGGTGCTGTAAATTTGCCTCCTATTACTTAACTTGCCATTATCAAACATTAGATAAATTTGTGCTTTGTTTTTCAGTCAAGGGACGTTTTACTTGGTGGCTTGCAGACTTGCTATATTTTTATCCTAGAAACTCCATCTTTATAGAAATGTTCTTACTCCCTGTTGGCTGCAGAGGAGCTTAGGATAACTAAGATAAGCCCAGTTGTCAAATTTTGAAATGTCAAAACATGAGATGAATCCCTCAGAACGAACTGAGCTAATACCATGACTGCCTTCTGACACTTGGGCACCGGTATAGGAATCTGTAGTTTTAAACATATTTCTTAAAATGTTGCCAACTTGATTCCTATATACATATTTATAAGGCCACATCCCCAAGGGTGAAGCATAATGTTAAACATGACTTAAACAAAACATTTCACTCTGAGAATTGTGTTCTTGGATTCAGAAAAGTTCTGAATGCATGATAATTAGAGTTTAGACATAAATAAACAATAATTGCGTGAAATAAATTTCCTGTTTCAATTATGTAAGTAATTTATCTCTAAATACAATTTCTGGAAGCATTTGGTGTGTAATACTGGAAACTGAGGTCAAAATGTTTTCCTTCCCCCTACTGCCTTCTCAGTAGAGGAGCAGTTCCAAAGTTTAATCTCTCAGTTTGCAGGACCAAATCCCTGCTTTTCTCTGTTTTGGGCTGGTCATAAAAAAGGAATTTTGAGGGCCTTGTGCATAATATAGCACGCAGATGTAGAAGAATATAGAATACTTTAAATAACTCCTTTGTGTTAGGGGATTGTAATAGATGATCTTTTCTCTACTAATGGATCCAACTTCAAAAACTATCAATGGTCAATATTTTGATATATAGTAATTATTCATATAGGATCTCTAGAACACTGTTTACTTTTATAAATTAAAAGACATCAAGTTAATTGTAAAGAGAAGAATAAAATTTAACTTAGAGATATAGGATTAATTTTTTAAAATTTTTTTTCTGCTTGTCATAAGTAAAATTCATATTAATCAAATTAATGGGGTGTGATTTTCTCACATGGTTGTGTGTGAAACAGATTTTCACATATACCATTAAAACAGTTGGATAAAAAGGCAATGAAGCATTGTTTTAATGACAGCAAATTTCTTTTTAAGCAAATATTCCTTTTGGAATAAATTCTGGTTTCGACAGATACATCCTTGGGGAGGTAAACAAAGGTGTTTGGGTTTTTTCTTTGTTTTATATTGCAGAAAATGTCTCAATTGCTTTATTTATAAATTTGTATTTCCCCATATGCTAGCAACGTACTTTCAGAACAACTCCTAAACCTACATGCTAGTTCTCTGATTTCTTGTTTGGTTTTTAAATGAATGTACATGGTGCTGTTTTAGCTTGTACCTTGGAAAAAAGGAATCCTTTTTCTTTTCAGCTTCATTATATTTTTCTTACATGAACAGCACAATGAAAAGATTTTGTGAACTTGATGTTGGCCTTCAAGAAGTATTTAGTTTGCACTATTTGAAATTGTAAACTGAATTATTTTGGAGGAGAATTAAAATGAGTATCATCTACATATAAATTGGTTTTAGAACCAAAGGGGGCCTGCAGTCAGTGTATATTACAAGATTCTATCACATTGTCTAATGGATTAGATTTTATTAAGTACTATAAAACAGCATGAGATGTACTCAATAGAAAGCAAATTGAACTGAAACAGATAATTAATTACTGCAACTCCTATTTTTTCTACACAGTTTAGGCACAAACGAATTTGTTATATGTGTGTACATTGCATATTGCATCATAAACCTGTTAACATAAACTTTTTCATACCTAAAGCAATCAATATGCTTTTCATTCAAGGTTTTAGCATTTTTAAAACACAATATATGTTTTGCATACACAGAATCAATTTACCCCGTTGAAATCAATGGACTCCTTAAAAATTTCCACATTAAAATGCTTTTCTATATTTAGTAAAACCATCACAGATATATATCCTATAGAGTCCTCAAACACCTCCTAACTAGATCCTGGTAAGTAATGTCCAGTGTGAAGAAAAATAGGCATAAAAAAACCAGCCATAACAGTATGCAGAGAATCCTTGGGGAAGGATACCCAAGAATCAACTCAGGTTGTATTCTACTGATATCCAGATCCATTGTTAAGTCCCTTATGTAGCAAAGTTGTCTAAAAGACTTTGGAAAAATTCCTATATTCTTCCTAATACTAATCCACCATCTCTGAAAAACAAGTCTGAAACCTGGAAGACAGCGAAATTGTAACCAAAATTGTTTATTACCTTTCATTACTTGGATCGCCTAACTAAAAAAAAAAAAAAGATTTTCTTAGAGAGCTTTCTAATGACATCCCAAGCTATTGAAAACTTCAGCACTTGAGGTACGAAATTCTTACACCTTAATGTATTCAAATATATGGCAACAGTTTTCCACATGCTCCAATTCTTTCTATACTCTTCATCCAATGGAGCAGTACCTCTCCATCAGTTGTAGCAATCTATCTATGGGGCTTTCTACAAGAATCATTTAATAAATACAAATATTCTGTTGACTTTTTTCATATTTGGAAAACTATCTTCCATGCTGTTGCAGTGCATGGTTAAGCCTTTCAGAGCTCTATATGTATCTTACTTGTATCAGCCCGGTTTGCTCCTTCCCAAAAACCCCTCCCCTCTCCCCTGACCCCCTTGTCAATCACCCTGACTAGGTGCTCAGGCACCTGCCCCTTTCCATTGTCCTGACAAGTATCCCCTTCTAGAACACCCAACCCCTTCCCACCTATTGGCCCGAATTCTCCTGTGGCCTCAGGCTATGTTCTGAGGTACTTAAGGGTGAAGGACAGGGCAGCCCTTGCCTTTTCCACGTGGAGTTCCATCAATAAGCATCTTTCTACCCACGGGAAGGGTCTGCTCTTCATTCCAAAAGCCTCACCATGCTTCCAGCTAGCAGGAGTGAGGGACCCATGGGTTCTTGCTGTTGCCTGGAGTAAGCAGCCTCAGCCGGTAAGCTGCACCCAGGAGAAAACCTCAGCACCATGCTGCTACAGTCTCCATTGATTTGTTTCCATATTTAGCCTGTTATGTTTCTACATTTTACTACATTTTAAAAATTGCTCTTCTGGTTGTGAAGCTACAATCACTGCTGCTTGGTCCAGATTTTTTGTGGTGTCTTTGATATGAAAGTTCCATGGAGAATTATAATTAAGACAATTTTTTTTTAATGGAAGATGGTTTTCTTTCCTTCCAAAAAGAGAGGACAAAATAGGAAAAAAAAACCCAAACCAAAACAACAACAACAACAACAAAACCCCCCACAAATCAAAACAAAAAGAAACAAAACAGAAACAAAAACCACCAAGAAGTCAAAAAAAAAAAAAAAACAAAACAAACCAAAACAAGAGTAACTTTGGATGAGGTTGTTCTAAAACCAGCATTACAGATGCATTTCAAGTGCTTGCTTTCTTCAGCTTCTTGACTGTATTTAGTCATGGAACAACTTAAAAGAACAAATTTACCATACCTGTGAGAAGAGAGTACAAACGCTGGTAATAGAAATTTCAAACTGAGCTTTGTCATCCAGTAGCAACATAAAATCACCTTCAGATCCCTCCAGTTTTTCATGTATGGAACTTCACAGTTGTTTTCTCTGCATGCATTAGTTTAAAATTTTGAAATTTTTTCAAACTGACTCTGTTTCTGTGAGTAAGGTGGAAATCTTGCTCAGTGTTTGCCATTCACCCATACAGTGCCTTTTCTGATACAACAAGCAATCCTCTTGTACTCAGCACTGGTGAGGCCACATCTCAAGTCCTGCTTACAGTTCTGAGCCCCTCACTACAAGAAGGACATTGAAGTGCTGCAGCAAATCCAGAGAAAGGCAATGAAGGTGGAAAAGGGTTTGAAGCACAAATCCTATGAGGTGCAGCTGAAGGAGCTGAGCTGGTTTAACCTGGAGAAAAGAAGGCTCAGTGCTGACCCTGTCCCCATTTCCAACCACCTGAAAGGAGGTTTTAGCCAGTTGAGATCAGTCTCTTCTGCCAGGCAGACAGCCTGCAGTGTGAAGCTGTACCAGGGGAGGTTCTGGCGGGGCACGAGGAAGAAGTTTTCCACTGAAAGACTGATGAGTATTCGATTGGGCTGCTCAGGGAGGTGAAGGATTCAGTGTCCCTGGAAAGTCCAAGAAAGAACTGGATGTGGCACGTAGTGCTATGATTTATTTGACATGGTGGTGTTCAACTGAAGGTTGGACTTGATGATCTCAGAGGTCTTTTCCAAAGTTAATGATTCCATGATTCTGTGATTCTGATGAGAGCTGTAGTATTTTTAAAATATGCTTGGCTGACTACACTTGCAAGAACAAATACATATATTGTTAAATAGAAGAAAGGTAAAGAATATAGGAATGAGAGGTTGATTTTTTTTCATCATCATCCTGCCTGAGCAGTGGGACTCTGAACAAATTAACCTTGGTCTTTCTTGGGTCTACCTACATCAATGAGTGTCAGAATTATTTTTTCTTTGCAAAATATGGCAGGGAAACACTATTACTAACTTGAGAATTTACCTTAGTAGTGATCATAAAATATTTCAGAAATATCAAGATCTATGAAGGGGATGTTATTTAGTCTTTTAGATAAAACGTACAAAATCACAAACCTTACATGCAGGTTGCTTAACATTTAGAATTGTGTTAACTCAGCATTTACTTTAAATCCAGTAGTTAAGTTCCACAAACTTAAAAGATTTCTTGAGGATTCTTTCTCATCCTTATGTTGAGGTTTTGAATCAGATTCAGTTACAAATGAAGTGATACGAACTACTACAGTAATGATTCTGTATTTCTTTGTTCCTCCTTCCTTTTGCATGATTTGTCCTTATCGCTTCTATACTCCATTAGCAAAGGCATATTAAAAACACATTCTGCTAAACCCAGCTGTTATAACTGAAACACCACAAGTGGAAAATCTTAAACATGGGTAAATGATTCTCCGTTTGCTGTAAAAGAAATTATCTTCTGACAGGCTTAGAATTTTTCTTCCTCAGGCAAGGTCTCCTCTCATTGGAATAACATGTATTATTGACATTCAAATATAGACTGACAGATGTGGTTTTTCCATATATCAACTTTGAATGTCACCTCTTTTCCACAGTGATAATTGAAGTCCCTCATTTGGATAGAAAATTCTCAGTAGATCAGATTTTTTATATTGTAACAAAATTAGCTGGAGTACAAATAAAACTACTTTCCTTGTTATCTTCTAAAATAAAAAGATTTTCTTTTCTTTAGAACCTATTACATGTCCTTGAATAATATGTGTTATCTCAGCAGAGCTTCATTGTCTTTTTTCTCTAAACTTCAGCAAAGTCAGGAGGCACTTAACATTCTTTGAGTCAAATCTCTTCATGAAAGTCTTTATACATCTTGCTATAAAATAGTAGTTGCATTTACAAAAAATAATGAAGTTTTATGTCAACACTTTAAATATAGTATTACAGTTAAAAACTATGTTTCATATTTTTCTGCAATAGATTTTTTCTCTATTTTTTTTGAGAATATATATATATATATATAAATATACAAATATACACTCAAACAAAAATGTGTAAGGACAAAATTAAAACAGGAAATGCAACAAGGAAAAATTGAAGCACAAATACTATGAATGGAAGCTTACTGATATATTTAAAAACTAAGTAAAAGGTGGTGCAAGTGTATGTTAAAACTAATTTTCATTGAATGTCCATAATATCAAATCTTTTCTATACCTTTAAAAGGCCCTCATCCTGGGTTAACACTATGTGAAAAGTGCTCCAAATTCATAGAATAAGGACTCTCCTATAAGGGTTACTCTGCAGAAGTTGGAAACAGTTTACAATGTCTTCTCATGTAAACTAGGAGAAATTAAGAATAAATTTCAGTCTTAGTTAAACAGCTCTAAAGATCTAGCATCCCACTTATTATAAATAATCTTAAATATAAGGGTAGGCTACAGCCGTGCTTTTATATTCTACCCCTGGGCAGCTAGCTAACTACTTTTTTTACCATGACCTGTGGTTTATTAAATTGCCAAAATCTTGAAATTATTTACTGTTTTAAATTATGCATAGATGCCTTCAGTGGATAGTTCTCAATTTGAACAGTATTTGAAATAATGTATTGCTAATATGGAAATGCTGAAAATCTTCACTTTGTTTACTTGGGGGTTCAGCCCTTTTTGATTTTCAGTGAAAGAAGAGATGGTAGTTCTGCATTACTTTATTTTTTTGCTGCTTCTCAATGCTAAATTGTAGCTAAATTAAGATTTTTTATTTTTTTGGAGAATAGATGTTGAAATCAGGACTACAGCCCCAGTTAATTTTTTCTTATGGAAACATGTAACCTGCATGAATTATACATCACATTCATGGTACTCTGTGAGACAGTTTTCCCCCAAGCACAGAGGAAACTCACGGTGAACTTGTTAAGATTTCATCATTGTAAATGATGAATCCCAGAATAAGCTGAGTTGGAAGGGACCAAGAGGATCATTGAGTCCAACTCCCAGCCCTGCACAGGACCACCCCCAAGAGTCACACTATGTACCTGAGAGCATTCTCCAAAATACTTCTTGAGCTCGGTCAGGCTTGATCCTGTGACCACTTCCCTGGGGAGCCTGTTCCAGTACCCCAACACCCTCTGGGCAAAGAATCTTTATCTAATGTCCAACCTAACCCTCCCCTGACACAGGTTCAGTTCATTCCCTCAGGCCCTGTCACTGGGCACCAGGGAGGACATCAGTGTCTGCCCCTCCTCTTCCCCTCATGAGGAAGTTGTAACTGCAATGAGGTCTCCCCTCAGTCTCCTCTTCTCCAGGCTGAGCGGACCAAGTGACCTCAGCTGTGCTTTTCAGAAACTCTAGTGCTGCATGCAGGGTAAGTAAATTGCATGTATAATACGAAACAATATAGAAAAGAGCCTCTTCTCTAGTGTTTGTGCCAACTGTCAGAGTCTGGCTGTGACTATGGGATTAAACCGTCCCAGCCTCTGAAATAGCTGCATTCAACCTTTTATGAATGATCCCTGACCTGCACTAACCCCCTAAAATTGCCTGTGATTTGTCTGGGAGGGTGACAGCTGGCACTGCCCAAAAGCATGCCGTAATTCTGTCCTTACACCTGAACAAATGTTCAGCCATTTGCTTAGCTGAGAAGCCATGCCCCAGCCCCACCATTGCTTAAGGCACCCTCTAGACATAGCTGCAGGTAGTTAAAAAAACAAATAAAGCTGCATTGTATAAAACACCACATGAAAGGGATCATAGCTTACGGCAGCTTGCTGTGTGAGCATGAATCAGAACTTCAGGGACTTGGGCATGATGCATTCCTGCTTGCTTTTAGAAGTTTCATGATATTCCACTTGGAAGAATTGATGTAAGAAAATGCATTTTCCTTTTTTAATTTTAGTTAAATCATCAATAAGCACTGATTTATTTGATTTTTAAAACTTTATTACTGCATTGTTTTTCACTTTTTTTTCCCTTTCTAGTTTTTTCTACCCTTTTGCTTCATGCCATTGTTGACTGTTTATTAATATAAATTAGCCATTTTTAGTACTGTGTCTTTCATTCATGCGTTTAAGAGAGAAAAGAAAAATTTTTTATACAATTAGCTACATAAATGACCATGTGAGCCCTTGTCTTGAAGGTTTAAAAAAAATGAATCCCCCCTCCCCTACAAATCATGCCTCTTACTTATGACAGCACTCTGAAGTGTAAGGAAATTGTTATAATAATTGCTAACCTTGTGACATTATTTTTTGAAGTGTGAAATGTAATAAAACACGCATAACAAAGTTAAATATTAAATACAGTACAATAAGATTATTATTTTTTGCTTCCACACCTACCTGGTAGTCAACAAATAAAAGGGATTTTTTTTCCTCTTTGTACATAATATTCATGACTAAGTTAACATTGAGCTTGAGAAATCAAGTATGAAGTTTTAAGGTATGATCTCTGAATAAAACATGGTATTCGTCATAAAACAATGCATCCTTAAAATCCCATATATTATTGTATCCTGACACAAGACATTGCTTTGAGTGACATGTTAATGAAATTACAATATGAAATTACACTCTCATAATCCATAGGTCTACAGATTTTTAAAATAGCATAAAAATAATCATGCTAAGTTTATATCTTCAAAAACCCCTCATAGTGCAAGTTGCCATATAAGATAAAGATTCAGATAAAATCTATATCTGACATTTACTAAAATTAATTTCTTATGTGTTGTAACTAAGGGGGTTTTGTTGTCCTTTCACTGGTTAACATCAAGCAGGAAATACACTTGAACTTTTGCTCTTGAACTTTTGCCCATGGCAAGTAAATTGACTGCCCAAAATTTTGCTTTACTAAATTATTTCAGGCCAGTGGTCTTCAGAGGATATCAAGTGAAGTTCAGATTTCTACAGTGCTTTAAGTACAGCTTTGTGTGTCTTCGTAGTGATGGAATTTGCTAAGTTATCTCCCCTTTTTGCTATAATACACTCTAATTATTATTATATGTTTAACCTGAAAGGCAATAATCAAACAAATAGACAAACTGAAACCCCACACAATGTGACCAACCTGCGTACTAATGTGAGAGGTGAATAGTATGGCCTTGTCCTCCTGAGATCTAAAGAGACAGGAAAAGTTGGATTGCATTTTCTTTGTGATATTCTTCCCATGTCTGATTTAATATGACTAGGAATTCAATTGATTGTAACTCGTGAAGTTGATAACTTTTGAATATATTAATGATGCTTTAAATTACATTGTAAAATACTTTTTTCTGATAATTTTGGGCAATTTATTCTCTTTTTACATGCATAGACAAAATTTTGTTCCGTTTCTGGTTAATATTCTAGTTTTATTCTGTCAACACATCAAAACATTTTAAAATTCTACTTTGCACATAATATTTCTAATAAAACTGCATAAATAGTAATTTTTTCTCTTTATAAGCAATTACAAAAAATACTGAAATGCCATTGAATTAGACAAATTGCTTCGTTTCAGATTTGAGCTGCTTTATTTAGCCTGATTAAAGATAGAATTCAAAATGAAAAATTAGTATTTTGACTTGCTAAATTTCCTTTCACATGAATAATTAACACCATGGATTAATAAAGGATATGTTTTGGCAACAGATAGCATATTTTTTTTCCCCATTATACACATAGCTCTAATAGCCTAAAAAAAAACCTGTGGCACAGTGAAAACTTAAAATGTGAAACCAATTAGAATTTTATTTCAATATTCAAGTTAATGAATTTAATTTTATGTTATGGTCTTTAGACCAGCAGAACCAATACTACATTCAGCTTTCACAGTCATGCTTACAGTTAAGCTTGTCTTTTTTGAGGTTTACTGGTTGTCAAATCCAGCTGGAAACGATGATGATAACCATTCAAGTACTGTCTCACTGATAATAGTGTTGCTTTGAAGAACTCTAATTTGCAGCATATATCAAGATGTTTGTAGACAGTGATTGAGAATTAAAACAAATATCAAACAAATAACCCAAAAAGAAAACTTAGAACTTTCCAAACACTGAGTTTCTTTCTGAACTTTTCACTTGGAACTGAATGGAATTTACATTTATAAAATATACAATTTAATAAAGTACAGTACAGCATAAATATTGGAATTCAGTACTAATCTGATGGTGTCTATAAGTTCCACAACTCTTAGGTGTTTTAGCTGAGAAGATAAACTTCAGCAGAATACTGGCACTTAGAAATTCCTTTATATCAATGAAATATATAAACATAAATTCCATTTTGGATTCTTTGCAAGCTGACTGTCAATGCGTGCAAAAGACACTCCAAGTTATTCAAGTTGGTAAGAGCCAATAAGTGTTCTGTAGAAAACATATATCTACAGTAGTCTATCTGGGTCAGTGTCATCAAAATATTGACCAACCAACCCTAAAATTTTCCTGATATTTTAAACAACCCTGAGTGTTTCTATAAACATATCTATTGGACTGTGTTTTCTGACACAAACTTTTAGGTCCAGAGTTAAACGAATCATATTTTTTGAAGGACTTATGCCCAGATGTTTGGGTTTCCTCTTTAATGTGCATTTCTTCTTCTCCTGTGAGACTTACTTGCATTCTACACTCCTGTTGTAATTTGCATGTTGAGCTATGCTGGCAATAGGTTAGGCCAGCTTGTTCCAGCCAAACATTAACAGCACAGCCAATTGCCAGACTAACTGTTAAAAGCATTTTCAGCCAACACATTCCTTACTCCTGCTGATTTTCCCTCTGGGTGCTGAGGAAATTTGGCTCAGTGGATGGTTCTTTTTACCAGCATGAAAAACTGAACTGTTCTTGCTCAGTTCCCATATTCAGAAATGGCTCATACCTTGTGCAGGGTGGAATCTAGCTACACCAAACATTTATATGCCTCATTAAAGTAAATCTTTGTTGTTCTATATATAGTGCAGATGTAAAAGAACACAGAGCATTTAATAACATGCAAAAGATTTCTTTCTTGAACTGATGTTCAAATACAGAATTTGTTAGTATTTGTGCACCTGTGTGTTTGTTATTATTGGGGATTTTGTTGGATTTTTCTAAGCTTGTAAAAATGTTTGTGTAGCAACCTAGGCATGAGCACATATGAAATGTGTGCAAGGCTTCTTGCAAGTTTATGCATTTTTTTAGAACTTCATTTTTCCAACACATGGCTACTAAATATCCTTATTTTATAATTTTTATTTTTATAATGAACAACATTTTTTTTCTCTTGTATGATATTTTTACTTTAAAGTCTCTTGTGTTAATTAAGTGCACACACTCATCCACCTACATAGTCAGGTAGGTGCTGAAATATCTTCTGTTGTGATTCCCAACAGCTAAAAAAGATGAAGGAGCAGTCACTTATCATGAGAGCTTCTTGGTTTTAGTTTGGTAATAAATGCTGAACCATTTTTTTTAAAACTTGCTTGATGGTACATACACCTGCAGCATTCTAGTCTCCCACACAACATTTCTTCTAAACCTCTGGAAGAAATGAAGCCTTGCCATGCTCACGTGTCTTTGGCTTTCATATCAGCCTCACTGAAAATTTTTCAAGGTGTTCACTTTACCCTTTTCTAGCAAAAAAAGGGTTTTGAAGCATGTTTTGCTTCAGTTACTTTTCAGAGAAAGGAAATTAAATGTGAAAGGAGTTTTAATGCAGGCACTAACATAGGACTTCCCTCCCCTGCCTCCCCAAAGGAGTCTTATGAGCAAAACTTATTTCCATTCCAATTTTTAGTGTTTTTTTTACAAAAGAACTGTCACTATGTTGTTATTCTTTAGAATTCCCACAGGCCCTGGAGCTTTCTTTGTCAATCAATCCATGTTTTAAACAATCTTGCTGATGCTCTGTGCCTTCTACTTATCAAAATATCTGTAAATACCTCCTACCTGTCATATACTTTAAGATATTTGGAGATCTGCCTGTAAATATTTGTGTGCTCTAAGCAATTTGGGAAAGGGACAATGTTCCTTTTTTTGTGTGTGCAATGTCTCATGGAGAGGGTTGGAATTTCTGCCTTACGTAATTTAAATAAAAGTTCAGGCATGAATAAGGAATGCTGCACTGAGCTTTATTTCCATAATATAAATTATATAAATATATAGACATACACACATATATAATGTACTTGCTTAATTATATGTTTTAAGGTAATTGCTTGGAATACAGGTGGCCATTATTTCTTTCAATGTTTAATGTTGTCTCTGAGTTCTACACTAGAATAGAAGAAAAAAGAAACCCCACATTAGCATTAAATGCGACTTCACTGTATAGATAAAAACATCTTTGTGTGTGGGTGTAGGTGGGTGTGTATGGTAGGTTTCTTTTTCTGTTTTGTCTGTGAGGTTTTTGTTGGTTGGTTTGTTGGCTGTTTTTATTATGCCGTTCTTGGGTTTTCTGGGTTCTTTGTTTGTTCAGCCTGTCAGTCACATTTTATCTTTTTAGTCAATGCACTTTCTTTTTCAGAAAATTGACAAGAAACACATCCCTAATACTTGATGGTTGTTATCATTTCAGTTTTACACATGACAGATTTTCTTCTAAATATCCTCAAGGGTGATCTTTGCTGTCTTTGTCTACCTTGTGTACATCTCCTAAATTTGGACATAGTTGATAGACATTTCCAGTATCTTGACTAGGATGAGATTTTCACCCACTTAGATACAAATTCATCTTGTTTCTGAAAATGTAATGAAAAGGTGCTTTGTGTGATTGAGCTGTGAAAAAAACCCCAAACCATTACTATTTAGGCTTATTCATTATTTTTGGAGAAGGAAGTGGAAAAGCAGGGGAAAAATCTCTTCAGTTAGAGTGAAAGGATGTGTATAAGAACTTACTTTTCTCCTCAGATAAAGAGATGTTCTTTACCATTTATATTTTGTCTCTAGTGAATACTTTTACAATACAGTTGAGAATTGTAAAACCATGGAGAAAACTCTCATGTAATTTTAGCAGAAACTCAACTTTCAACAATATGCAACCCTATTTCTATTATTCTGTTTCCATTTTAAAAACTGAAAGGCTGTTGATAATATAATTTCTGCTTGTGATATAGCTTCAAACACAAAACCCCTAGCTTTTCAAATCTTTAAAAATGTTTATATTCATAGTAGTCCAAATTCCAGGGAAAAAGACAAAGTCACACTTTGAAGAAAGTATTTTCATTTTGCTAGAAAAAGTTTCCTGTAAATTGCAAAAAAAAAAAAAAAAAAGTGATCTGTATAGAATATAGAGAAAAAAACCTAGAAATGTAGGTAATCTTGAGAAACCAACTTAAATTCACGTTCTTAAGGTGAGCTGTGTAGAAAATGCTTCTATGACAAACACCTAGATACAGATGCCAGAAGGTTCACTTTAGACTGGTATTGTAGCTGTAAAAAGAGACCTGGCATCCTGGCCCTGAAAGAGTTACTCACTGAGGATAGTTCATTTCAGGTAATTTGTGGGCCCAGTCCCTGAAACTTTTCCTTTCTGGTGTCATGCCACTGCTGAGAATGTGAAAGCAGGACTCGACTGAGATGGCAAGAATCACACGGAGTCAGAAAGGGGGAAAAGAAAAAACAAACGCTTTACAACACTAAAATTTGTGAAATAAGAAAACCAGCAAAGAAATTTTTGTGGAAAACACATGGGAAAAAAAAAATAAGGTAGTTTGGAGTGTTTTAAATCAATTTTTAAAATCGAGGGCATAATTACAACTATTTTTTACAGCATAAAGCTAGCATAGTCATGAGAGATCAGCTGGTCTGTACTGAGAAATCCTGCAAAATGGAAAATAATGAAAATCTGAGCTCTGGAGATGACTATTATAAAATAAACTTTTTAAGTCATGTAATAAATGATGATGAAAATGTATTTTAAAAATCCCATGACTTGGTATTATAAAAATGGTTTATTTACAAATATTTTTGGAAAAGGCAGACATGTTGATTTGCTGAAAATCAGGAATGAAAAGCTAGTGCTGAGGACACAGCATGTGTATTGTCTTTGAAATTCAGTCTTCACAAAATAAGTCAGTTTTGATTAGCTAACTAGCAGTACCAAGGACATAGTAGTAAACAGGAAAAAAAAAAAAAACAGTTTAGAGAGTGCTTAAATAAGTTAGGTATTTTCAAATTAGTTCTGAATGGTGAAATTCACAATGGAGTTCCTAAAAAATACATCCGTTTTCTTTTAAAAACTATGGAGGATAGGAAACTGTTCTAGAAGACTAGAACAAAAGAAGCTTTGTGCCTATACTAGAGGGAAGTACATAAGGAATGCAGGCAGTTGTTATCATTCATTGAAATAATTTTCAAGCAGTTAGATATCGAGAAAGAAAGTTGAGTTTCTTTTCAGAAATATATAAGATCAAAATATTTTTGTTATAATTTTCAATCTAAACTAAAGAGTGTCCATCCTTATAAAACTTTGTTACCTGTGAAATAGGAGATGTCTCAGAAAGAGCCAAATTATTTCCTATGGAAGAAGAAAACTAGAAAATTTGTTGTTAGGCTGTTGCTGTCAATTGTCAAAAAAAAGATGTACTGAGTAGGATCCAGAGGTTTTTTCTAGGTCTGGTACTATTTGATGTTTTGTTTGCCAACTAGGATAAAGACACAGAAAGTATTCTTGTTGATTTTCAGACAATCCCATCTGTGATGGACTTCCATGTTGGATATTGAAATTAAAACATAAAATTATGTAGAAAATTTGGAGATATGGTTGAAAAAGTAGGCCACAATCTAAGAAGGTAAAATGAAAAAAATTGTATTTAGGTGCAAAAAGTCAGCTACATAAAGCCAAGATGAGAAATGGCTGCTCAGGTGCAATCCTGCAGAAACAGATGTGATTAAAGTCAACAAAAGGAAGAACACTGATCAACATTGTCATGTTATAAGATAAATACCAATCTAGGAAGTAAAAGTGGGTTTGTAATGTGTGAAATCCTCCTGTTCTGTTAGGTAGTGGTATATCCTGCATAAATGGTCTTCACTGAGTTTTGGGAACCATATTCTGAGAATTGAATCCACTGGCAGTGTTTGGAAAAGAGGACTTAAAATTAGCAGGTGATCAGAAAACCCATGCAGAAGTTCTGACTATAAAACATTATTCAGGCAGAAATACTGAAGGAACTTCAGTATGGGAGATAAGATGCTTTATCTTCTCTGGATCAGACATGGTCACAGACTTGACATTTCAAAGAATTTTTTTTAAAAGGTCTATTAATTCTTCACACTATCTAGAGAAAAAGGAGGCATTTTGTTTTGATTTTGGAAAAAAAATACATTTTTTGCTATCAATACTGTTTGAAAGAAAAAGAGAAGTATAGTCACATGTGTATAAATGTAAATAAGACACTTTCGTATTATTGATTTCTGTTGTCAATTGCCATAAGATTGCTCTTACATAATTCAAGTGTCAAATAATC
Source organism: Argya squamiceps (assembly GCA_037834095.1). Taxonomy (NCBI): domain Eukaryota; kingdom Metazoa; phylum Chordata; class Aves; order Passeriformes; family Leiothrichidae; genus Argya; species Argya squamiceps. The sequence continues at coordinate 70,564,054 of JBBMKD010000145.1, forward strand.
TTTTACTTTATTGTCTTGAAGGCATAAATCCTGTTGTCAAAAGATCACTTAGAAAAAGAATCAGATACCACAAATGCTCACCTGAGGTTCTGCATGAATAAGAACCTCTGAAAAACTTTAGGAAATGCTGCTGGATTCCAGAGCAGAACACTTGCCATTTTATGTTGGTCATTGTCCTTCAATACTTTCAATACATGGGTCTTTTCTATGTGTAAAAACACATGTAAACATTCAGAACTACCATTACATTGAAAATATATCAAAAACCCCAAACTACTTTGTCTTAGATTAGAATGCTAAAACATTCCATGATTCAATAATTTTATGCCTATTTTATTACAATTTTTCTTATAATGGAGTAAATGTTATAAAAGTAAATAGGTAATTGTTATTTTGGCCTACTTCAGAGCATAGCCCCAAACTAGGCGTGCTACTCCATTTCCCTTTAGCTTCTGTAGTTGGGACAGTCCAAAGTCACAGCATTAACAGGTGACTAATGACACCCAGTTATGGCATCTGCCTTATTTAGGGATGATCATATAGTCACTGTAATGTTCATCCATTTTAGCAAAACAGGACAGTAAATGTTTTTCACTCCCAGAAAACAAACCAATTAAACTGCCCAGTCAGTCCAGCTGCAACTGTACACCAAATTAATCCAGTGGTATTTTTTGAGGTTTGGAAAACTGAGTCCTTCTTGCAGCTCAGGGTAAGCCCTTAGCTGTAGGTGTAAGTGTACATTCAATATCACACAAAGAATTAGTTTCATTAGTGAAAACATGCAGTCATCCAAACTACCCATGTTCTTCTGAGACTGCTAATGTGTAAGCGCTCTCTACCTCTCTCACTTATGATGAGATAGTGTGGTCACTTTTAGCCTAATGAGTTTATGTTTTCCAAAGTCATATTCAGTGTTACCAATGTAATAAAACTAGACTGTGTTAAAAAAAAACCAAAACAACAACAACAACAACAAAACAACAACAAAAAAAGAGTAGTAGTAAATGCTATGAATTAATTTCAACATTGCCCTAACTAGGGCAAAGCATCTGGTTCCTTTTTCCTCATTCTAACTCCTGGTGCACAAACATGAATCCATGGGTACCCACTGGGAATGGTGTGAAACCCAAGATGTCAGTATGAGTTCTGAGAGCAGTATCCAGACACATTATAGCAGAGATCAAACAAATGAATATTATTCCCACCTGCGCTGGCTGTAGGTGGCAAAGTTTTGGTAGCAGGTGCTCCAGGCAACAAGCTTTTTCATCCTATTTTGTTTCTCTGTCCTGCTGTGGATGGGGAGTGAGAAAAGCTGGGTGAGAATCTGCTTATTGGCAAAGGTGCCACCACAGCACCATTTCACCCCTGCTAAATTTCCTTCATGCCTAATGGATCACAACAACTAAGAGTTTCACAGTCTTAAACCAATTGATATTCCCTGGTTTTCCAGAAGTGTTTAAATCTTTTTTGCCTGCAATTGTAATACATAATTTAATTCCACAGTGTTTTGTTTCATTTCCTTAATAAATGATCCCTCTCTAAAATGGAAAGAAAAATGGCAAAGAGTTTATGTAGTCTCATGACAATTGAAAGGCTATGCTATAAAAAGAGCAGAACTGGGGACAAAATTTATGCAATCCCAAGACAAGAACAGGACTGAAAGTAGGAAATGGATATGAAGTTAATCCCTTCTTCTTTTTCTCATGATGCTATCTTATTGCTAATTTCGGTTGCCAGTTGTCAAAAACCAAAGCAGAGCACAAACAACTTTTAACTTTGTTACTTGTGGTTTTATTCAATCTACTAAAACAATGTATTGTGAATATTTTTAAACATTTTATTTGATACCTATTGATGTTACTGGGGGAGGGAGTGGTGATCAACAATAATGAAAAGAAGTCTAATTAATAAAAAGTTGCTATATCCACAAGGAAAATACCAAATCCTCTGTCATGTTGTCACCAGTCTCACTACATTTAGCTGCTGAAGTGGAAAATTTCATAATGTTCATTTTAAAGGCTACCTTTCAACAGCTGGCTGAAGAGAAACAGTTTTCAAGGGAACTGATTCCCATGGAGAGTGATGATTGAATTTTTTTATGGACTGAAATACAAGATGGGAGTTAAATATCTCTAACCTCCAGGGATTCTTATAGTAGAGCTGGAATATCAAAAAAATCTTGCTCTCAAATAAACCTTAATTACATAAAAAATTAATGGAAAATATTTCAGAATTTGTTATTTGTTGCTCAAGTCCAGTGAATCTTAAGTGATATTTCTTCTTCTTTTCCTATCAAAGAATGCCTTGTCACGATAAAACTTCATGTATTGGGTCTAGCTGAGATGGAATTAATTTTCCATAGAAGTCCCCATACCACTGTGCTTTATATAGACAGTTAGAATGTTTTTTTTAACACACCAGTATTATGTCTACTGCTGAGCAGTGCTGAAACAGCTCTCTAACATTGCTCCTCACCAGTAGTCTGGGGGTGGGAAAAATCTTAGGAAGGAACACAACCAGGACATCTGACCCAAACTGACCAAAGGAATTTCCATACCGTGTGATGACTGCTCAGCAATAAAAGCTCAGAGGAAGGAGGAGGAATAGTGGCATTCATTATTTTGATGTCTGTCTGACAGGTAACTGCTATGCATACTGAAGTCCTGCTTTCTGGGAAGTGACTGGACATCATCTGCGGATGGGAAATAGAGAATAAATATAATTTTCATTTGCTTTTCCAAGCAGCTTTTGGTTTTGCTCTATTAAATTACCTTTATCTTGAACCATGACCATTTATTTTCTCTCCCCTCTTCCATCCTGCTGGGGAGGAGAGGGACAGAGCAACTTGGTAAGTACTTAGGATCTAGCCAAGGTCAACTCACCACACTGCATTTTTAACTTTTTTGAAATATTTGTTAATCCTTTTTTTTCCCTTGTCAGACTTAACAGTGAGTTGAAACACAGCTGATGGTTTTACAGCCAGGCACATAGATAAAGCAGAGATCTCTGCATTTGTATAATTAATTCAGCACAGATAACTTTGAGTGCCCTAAAAAACTGATAAATTTGAAAATTTAGTTTGACAACCTTATTTCTGCTATGGGCAAGGGCAGTTTAAGTCATGACAGAGATAAGGGATGAAAAACCACTTGAATTGACATAAGTGATAAGTGCACTTGCTGGAATGTTAATTTTTGATGTCATCATCATTAAATAGGTTTTGATCACTATAAAGGTGTGCTCACTGATTGAGAATAAATACTTATGAATAAAGATACCACAAATATACACAACAGTATGCCATATCAGACAAAAAAAGTCTCCTCAAAAAACGTTAGGTATATGAAGAAGCACAGAAAAAATATTTCTTGACGATACCAGCAGCAGATTTTTGTTATTCTAGTCTTTATTTTTGAAACAAAATCAAAGCAGAAATTATTTACAAATTCTGTGGATTCCTCCAATCTGTAAGCGCTAAGAGGAAAACACTATTGGCAGTATTTAAAAAAGAAAAAAAGCTGTCTCTTTCTGTTTTTCTAGCAGTTAGTCATCATAATATTGCAACCACTGTGGCTTCCTTTAATTTTATTTTAATGCAGCAGTCTATACCTCTCCCTTTATTCCAGAATTACATGAAAGATTATACCAAATTCTGACAATAGGTTCTACAGGGCTAGCACATGTTATTCAGAGAAAGCTTATTCAATCACAATAATTCTATGTTTCGGTCTAATATTTGGAGGGAGAGAGAACAGGGTCATTATCCTGATATAAAATCTTGAATGTTCTGGAATATAAGTTAATGGCTTAACATGTCAAGAAGACTCATTCCATGAAACAGGCAAAAAATTTTGGCCAGATATTTAGTAGAAAAATAAATTCCTTATTTGCAAAATAAAATTCATATTCTTTCAATTTTAAAATATCCCTGCATATGTTTTGTATATTTTTGTAATAACTTTTCCAAATTTTTTTTGTAAGTTTGAATTTAACAACTTTGAAAACAGGGTTAAAGGCAGCAAATAATAACACCACAATCCAGTAATACTGTTTTTACACTTATATTCATTTCTTAACACTGATGTGCTACTTTTACATATTGAAACCTTTACATACAAAAACATATTTTGGGCTTTCTTAGACACTGTGTACATGTATTTATTTACAACTGTCCTTGTGGGCACAGTTCAAGAATTTGTTTAAAAGCTGCAGGATAAAACCTTAATTTGAGATACTCCTAGCTGTCATCCAGTTAGATGCCCAATAACATGATCATTGCAAGTTCTACTTGTTTCTGATTAGAGTAAAAGTATTTTTCCCCCAAGAAACCTGTAAATGTGTAGAGTAATATTTTATGCTTGATTCATTTGTAAAGAACTCTTGACCTCTACGAGTTGTAAAACTATATCTCCTTGGTTTCAATATCTTGTTGGAACTTTTCAGTTAGGAAAGTTCACATTTCACCAAAATTTTTTCTTCAATGACTTTATGATATAGACATCTAACATTCTGATTGGATTCTGTTCATTATTTGCACTTGAATAGGACAAGCCACAAGTGTAAATAAGCAGCATGATAGAGAAACTCACTGATGCACAAATTACTCATTTAATGAATACTGTTAAGGTTACAAACACAAATTAACAATGCTAAATTTTAAATGTAAAATGGTAGTAGAGGACTCAATAGGCAGTATAGTATTCTCTATGTGAATATATTAATATGACGATAAATTGCAGTACAATATTTTTCATTCTATTCTCCTTTGTACTTGGCACTCGAGGCCAGACCTTGAATCCTATGATCAGATTTTGACCCCTCATTAGAAGAAAGACACTGAGGTGCTGGGGTGTATCCAAAGAAGGTCACCAAAGCTGGTGGCACTGAAGTCATGAGGAGGCTGCCCACCAGAAGTGGTGGAGTCACTATTTAAAAAATGTGTGGATGAGGCTCTTCAGGACATGCTTTAATGGTGGACTTGGAAGTTTAGGTTTATATATGGACTTGATTATCTTAAGGGTATTTTCTGCCGTAAATGACACCTAGATTCCATTATTCTACTCCTTTTTTAGCATAAGACCTTAGGCTGAATTCTGGAAAACTAAAACCCCTTGTTTTAGTTAATATATACTTTCAAAAGGTTTATATTTTCCACTTGGATTAAGTTACTCTTAAGGGTTTCAACTTTCTTTTCCTAGTATTTACAACTTTTCCTTGCCTATCCTGCAGTGTAATGGACCTTGATTTTTTTTCCCGTCTGAATACATGTATTTTAATTATGCTGTCACTCTCACAGGTCCTTCTGTGGGATTCTGTTCAACCTCACTGCAGATCTTTGTGCATAACTTGTGTTTAATTGGCCCTCTAACTAATAAAAGTTGTCGATAAAGTTTAATCACATTTTGCAAATTCATTTGCATTGGGAATCAAAAGCACATTACCCAAACATTCTGCTATTACCTTGTTTGCAGGTTAGTGCAGAGAGGAACAAGTATTTGCCAGTAATTTTGTGTTATTTTTGATTTCCAGTTTAGGACTACCTGAAAATTTCTTGCATTTAGAGAGGCAACTCTAAATGAGGCTGGTGCCTTCTTTTCTCTTCTGATGCTCCCTAATTACTCTTTTTTCCCACAAAATGTAATTAAAAAAAAAAAAGATTCTTCTTCATCATGTGAATAATATTTTTCAATGGTATCTCTGCCAAAATAGCTTGTTTGAAAAGCGAGTTGTTCTGATTTTGCCTGCAGCTGAAATTCATAGGCAAAAAAATTGTCCTCTTAAGATTTTTGGAAAAAATTTAAGCTGGTTTTACAAATTTAGAACTTAAAATAGATTATGTCAGGTTGGAACCTGACATAATTCAAACTTTCCATTACTTGTGTTCTTTCTCTTTAGGTTGATTTTTGGCAACTATGTCATAAATTACAAAAATGTAAAAAATCTTGGAGGTCTAGTTGCAATGTATTTGATTGGTTAGCCGCTAAAAATGTTAATTCAAACAGAGATTCACTCCCACTCCATAGCTGCTGCACTTTTTAATGATTATATTCATCAAATTTGAGTCATTCCCTCACATCCATTTCTAGTGTTATTTCAGTAGAGTATCTCCATTTCTTTCCAGTGCCACTCCAAAAAGGCACAATCCTCCCACAGATGCAGTGACATATCTGCCGTACAAATGCCCTCATCTTTGAGACATCTCAGTTCCACCTTCCTCCCCCCACCACCTTCAGCTTCTCTTTGCATATTTCCTTCATGGCAATAAAGAAGAAAAAATGCAACGCTGTTGCTGTTACCATCAAGCAGAACATAGATTAATTTATGTAATCTACCATTTACTTTATGACACCTCCAGCTGGTTGCAGAGGAAATACTTTTACATTCCCACAGTCAAGGTCAATTTGCTTCTCCAAGACAGGGCAATTCACAACCTTTTCTGGTCCTTTTTTTTTGCAATTAATTCACTGAACTGTTTCATTAGCCCCATCATGGTGTTATTTCTTCTTTCTTCTGCTCTGGGTGAAAAGCTTTTTGTAGATAAGAAAGAAGATTGCATCCCTGTTACAGTACATGTTTTAGGGTTTTGAATTTGTATTTGTATTTTGTTATTTGCCTGTACTTGGTTTGTCCAAAATACCCTACCTCCCTACCCCTGAATACACCTGGTTTCCCCTTGATGTAACCCACCCCCTTCCCTTTTCCTCATTGGTCCGAGGTTTCTTCCCCGTCCAGGCCGATTCCTGTGTACTTAAGAGAGAAACCAAGGCCAAGCACAGGCTCTGGCTTCTGGTCCTGGCTCTGCTTTGCACATGGAGCCGCAGAAATAAACACTATTTTCAACCCAAGCCGGACCCATTCCTCATTTCCAAGCCTTATCCACACTTCCAATGAGCAGATTTGGAGGAACTCACATCAGAAGGTTATAAATTGGTCTGGGGAACTGTTTGCCAGTAAGCAGCACCCCCACAGACATGCCAATTTATACATTCCCAGAAAATTTACCCTAGAACCATAGAATAGCCTTAGAACGTTCTTTCTAAGTTGAAGTAGGCCAAAGAGGTAAACTGGTCTTATAAACTCTTCCCATCAGACACTAACGTAACCCTATCTCATTTCTCTCTGTGTCAGTGTTATTTATACTTGCATTTTGTTATGTTCTAAATGTTCTTCTAGCAAAACAGGCTCATGCAGGCTCTGGCTGTCTCTGTCCATATTTAGTCACAGTCTGTAAAGCTTGGAATAAGTAATGATTATATGGCATTCAGAATAGACTAACTGTACATGAAAGTTTGTTTTTTATCTGCTGCCCTTAGCCTAGAAACTTCAGAATCTGAGCTCGGCCATGAGATGAGAACTTTTGGCTTGTTTCTGCAGAGGAAGGAGACAGAAAATGCTCCAGGCTGCCTGACATGAGTTATATATTTTGGTTTTAAAACAGCATATGGACTACCATTTCTGAAACATAATTCCACAGACTTTTTAAAAAGTTCTTGAGTTCTAACAAAATTTGAAGATAACAGTTCCCTTGCTTTGCAATTTTGAATGTCTTTAGTCATCACCAAGTAAATATGTGTTAGTATATTCCCTTTCCTAAATAGTGTAATTAGCATAGCTGGCTGTTATGAGCCTCATTCATTTAGTACAGTCATTCTAAAAAGCTGTTGTGATGTATCTGGCAACTGCTATTCAGCAAATTTAACAATTAAAATATACTGTAAGTTTTTTTCCAAAGCACTTTGCAAAGAGCATAATGAAAACAGTTCTTCACAGAAAAAATTTGTCAGACTAGTATGTGTCAGACCAGCAGAAGAAGCTGAAACTTGTGTGATATGCTGTTCAATAAGAGTTGAGAAGAACATTTGATTTTTAGAGGTATTCAGCAGTGAGCTAGGAACAGAACACTGGATTTCAACAGCTTCCATGTCCAGCCCATATATCAAGCTTGGCACTTCTCTGATACAGGAAAAAATAACTTTGTTGGCTCAGATTAACTCTAGGGAGCTGAAGTGCTGGTGGTTATCTAAGTGTATGCAATGACCATCATTTGTTTCAAAGAGAATTAAAAAAAAAAAAAAAAAAGAATTGTAAATAACAGAAAGGTGTAAAAATGTCCAACTGAAGCAGGGTTACAAAATCAGTGTACTGTTTTTTGGTTGCACTTTTAAGCTATGCAATTTCAGAGTAAAAATGACAGCATAAGTTCTCTCCATTGTGCTGGTACTCTGTCACAGGACAGATACAAACACCAGCCTTTTCCCCTCTCCCTTCCTCCTCTGAAATTCAGAATTTAGTAATTCACAGGTACTTATAGTTACACAGATTAATTTATTTTTAAAGAAGTGTTTTCCCACCATTTTTAGTATTGATGGTGCTATATAAAATGCTAGATTCATGCCTGTAGGAACATGTATTTACAGAAGCAAAAACTATTACTCTATATGAAATCAGCATGTAACTCTGGGAGAAAAACACGATACTCTAATGTTTAATGAACCGATCTTATTATTGAACAAACTCTTTCTACTCTGGCCTCTGGGCATAATATGATACAATTTATTATAAAACAAATCCAGATTGCTTTACTTGTCTGCTTCAGTGAGTAATTCCTTACTGTGAATAATAAAGGTATGGAGCACAAAATAAAAAACTATATACTAATGGGCTTTCTCTCAAATTAAGGCACATGGTATTTCTCAGATGTAGAGTAGGAATGCAGTAATAAAACTATAACTCCCCAACTGATTGAAATAAATAACACATAAATGATGTATAAGTAGAGAAGAAGGAGATAGATTGCAGCTATGAATGCAGTGTGGTGAAATGTTAGGATTGGCAATGACTCGTTCACGTTCTACATCTTTCCTCTGTGGAATATGGATCAATTTAATTCTATAAAATAAAATTCATTTATACACAGCACCTGTGAGTCCCTCAAAGTCAATTTTTAATGACTGGCAGCATGGTGCTCTCTGCTAGAAGATGCTTTGAAGTAATATTCTCCAAGTCCATGGAAATGGAGTTCATTTCTTTGCATTCAGTCCATTGCTGTCTGCCATAGAGCACAATTACATACCTAACATGGATTCTTTGTGGGGAGAAAAAGCCAGAACACTCCAGTTATTAATTTTCAGCTGTGCATATATTGCATATTTGCAGGCTGAAAGTGGAAAGTTCTTATGTAGTGTGCTAAATGGCAATGGGAAAACATGTACTTGTTTTAAAAATACACACATTTTAAGATAAGTCATTTTAGGAGCATTATTTGTATGCATATTTTAATCCGTTGTAAATACTTATCTTTCAACCTGCATAAAATATAAAACAATTAATTATCCCTAAGCAGCTGGGGGGAATACCCTGGCTTTAATTTAGTAATACATAATAAAGAGTACTTATACTATTATAATTCCATGTATTAATTGTATATATATATTTAAGTAAATAATAAACCCATGTTTCCTTACATCTGCTGTTAGTTGATTTCTTTTCTCAATCACCAGTACAGAACTGGTTACAATGAGTGGTGAAATGTCACTTTGTACATGAGTAAACAATATGAGAAAGGGACTTCTGAATCACAAGCCTGAATTTTGGGAAACTGACACTTTTCTCTGGGATCATGGATGAAGGTTGGGTATAGAAGCACACACTTAAAGATTTTTATTTCAAAGATTTCTTAAGCAACATTTGCCAAATTTAACTTAGCTATCTAGATCTAGACTAGCAGTGCTTGCCAGCCTTTACATACAATGGATAAACACAAAGAAGGAAGTTTCAGGATGTCTAAAATAGTATTGAGTGTAACTGATGTTATTATACTTTTATATGCCAGATAAGATGGAATCATTTATTTCAAAGATTACTCCTCTTGTTCTCAATTTTTGCTTAATGGTGTAATGGAAGACCATTATGCAAAAAAAAAAACCAAAAAAACCCCAAGTTCTAAATCCATAAAACTGAATATTATGTTTCAAGGAAATACAATATTTCCTATATTTTTAAAATTCCTGAACTTAGTAGTTCTGACAAAATGGAATTTGTTTATTGCAAACTTCAGTTTGCCTCTGAACAAAAAAAAAAAAAAAAAAAAAAAAAAAAAAAAAAAAAAAAAAAAAAAAAAAAAAAAATTGATCAAACTACAAGATCAAATCTTCAAAAGTTAACAAGTTATAATCGCAGCTGGTCAAATAGGAAAACTCTTCTTGAATTTCCAACTCTGTTCCTCTGCACAGCTCATTTACAGAGAGGGTGGGTAACACGGACTGGGGTTATGAATAAAATCCTAGATCATATGGCATTATCAGATTTGAGAAGCATTAAACTATCTTTCTGTCTTTTCTTCCACAGTGATACACTGATTAAAAAAATACAAAACATAATTATAATATTGACAATTATAATAAAATACTATGAAATTAAAAAAAAAGGTCAATAAAGCTCTCTAACATAAACACTATCACATTCAAAAACAGTAAAAACAGACCAAAATGCACAGGACATAGTATTACCTTTGGCCAAATCAAATTTTAGAAGCAGAAAAATAGATCTTTTTAATGATATCATGTCACTTATTTTCTGTCAATAAGTTCTGTTGACTTGCTATTTTCCTTGCATTTTGGATAAAGAAACTATACAATCTAATTCCACTAACTCATTTCTCAAAGAGAACATAATACTTTGAACTTTTATAAAAGGGTCAATATGAAATATATTATTTTAAAGTTTTGAAATTATCTTAAAATATATTATTTTAAAGATTTTGAAAATCTTTATGTCCTTTTTTCTAAAATAAATTTAAATAATATTGCTTAAAAATGTCAATAGAGAGAATGGGCTTGGGAAATTTATTATTTGTGGTGAGTTCACCAAAGCTGCTTTTTATATTAATTTTTTCAAGCACTTTTCAAAGGCAATGAGACATTCAGCTGTTAATAAATTAAGGAAAATATATCTGAAATTTAAGAGGAAAAAAACCCCTGAAAACTATGAGGAGTTTAGTTTGGCTATAAGGCATGGAAAACACACTACAAATCAGCCCTTAAGTGCTTCAGTTCTTGAAGACAAACTACTAGGTGAAAAGTATTGAAATATATTTTTCTTAACTGATCAAAACTACCCCATGTTGGCAGAAGTTTTACATTTGAAAATTAGATTTCAAACACAGATTCTGAATGATTAAATTGATTAGATTGTGAAAAAGCCACCCAAGGGAGATACCATGACCATCACTTGACCCACATTGTAATGACACTACACACAACTCAGGGAACAGACTGTGCTAGATGACTATGTAGGTCTTTTTTGCCATTAATTTCAGTTGTTTTATAAGCTCTGCTGTACTGGCTACCAACCCAACCATTTTTAATTCAAACATATGAGGATTTATTAATCTATCCAATATCTTTGTATAAACACCATTTTCCGAAGATCTGTACAATAGAAATGTAATCATTTATATAATATCAAATAAACCTGCTTAATTCTGATGCTGTGAAGATGGTAAATATTAAAGGCAATTTTAAATTTGGAGTTGCAGTGGCTAAGTGTGCATTATCACACAATACTAAAAGTCAAAATCTTCCCAGAATACCTGAAGTTAAAAAAAAAAGTTGTAATTTGAGCTCTGACCCAACAAGGAGGAAACAGGTGTTTTGACTTCACTACTCACTTGAAGCTCCAAAAGTACAAATTAGCCTTGAGTTTTTAAGCCACCTACTAAATTATGTCTTGCTATCCCTTTACTTTTAACAACTTGCTGTTGTTTAACCATGGTAGACAGTTCAGTCCCACACAGGGTCCTCTACCCCAGACAAATTCAGTACACAGCCTAATGTAACATACCTACTTCCCCTCATCTCTCACTCCCTTTTCTTTAGAAACAACCTTGATGATGGAGGGACAATGTCAGTGGACAAGGGAAGGGCACAGATATAATTTATCTGGAATTCTGTAAATCCTTTGAAACAGTCCCCAACAACATCCTTCTCTCCCATCAGTCCAGACCAGGAACACTGTTACTTAATATCTTAATTAACAACACAAACAAAGGGATTGAGTTCACCCTCAAAACTTCACAGATGGCATCAAGATGGGTGATTCAGCTGACACACCTGAAGGGTGGAATACCATCCAGAGAGACCTGGACAAGTTCAAGAAGTCGTGATTCCAAGGGAATCTTATGTGGTTCAACAAGACCAAATGCAAGGTGCTGCCCCTGGGCCAGGGCAGTATTAGTAGAGGCTGGCGATGATCGAACTGAGAAGCAGCTCTGCAGAGAAGGATTTGAGGATAATGGTGGATGACACTTCATACCTGAAGTCTCTATCCAAATATACCACTATTTCTGATGAAAATGCATTTTCTTTTCCTACAAATACACCATTGTGAGAAGGTCAAATGTGTATTCAGATTTCATCACAAAGACTAATTTTCTTACTCACTACATTCCGTACACCTCATAAGACTAAAATGGAAGTATTGCATCCTTTACTTCCTTTGTAAAAGCAATAATTCACTATTTATGTTTTGCAGTTAATGCTTACCTTCTTTTTCTGGAATGATTTTTTTTTATCTATAAGAATTAAAAGAAAGAAAACCCAACAATATCGACTGCAGAAAACAGCTATCTTTATATCCCTAGTCTTAAGTTTGAAGCTCTTACCAGATCTCAATTTGGTTCTAACAGATGTAGGATTATGTTACATTGCACTTATTGATTTCAACAACTTTTATATGCAAGTGCTGCTTGGCACATGACATTGCAAAGGCATTGGCTAATTTTGATAAAAGGTGATGAAAAATTCTCCTTGTATTGGATCAAAATTATGTATAGTGAACTTCCATATGGTTTCCAGTTTCTTTGTATTACTTGTGAAAATTTCATAATGCTGAGGATATTATGGATGGAGTCACTACAGCCAACTGTAAAACATGGGTTTTTTTAACATCTACTGTCACAAGTGTCCATGTAGCCCAGTGTGAGAGGTAGACATACCTTGATCCAGGAAAGTTTAGCCTAGAGAAGGCTTAGGGGGGAACCCACCAATGTATATAAATACCTGAAGAGAGAGTGAAAGAGGACGAGGCCAGGCTCATTTCAGTGCTGCTCCCTGACAGTACAGGAAGCAACAGTCACAAATGTCCCATATAAATATCAGGAAACATTTACTGTGAGTGAAAGCACAGGTTGCCCAGGGGTGTTACGGAGTCTTCATCAATAACTGGAGTTATTAAAAATTTACCTGCCTGTGGTCCTGGGTAACAACTGGCTCTAGGCAGACCTATGTGATGAGGGTATGGACCAGATGACCAACAACCAGAGGTCTCTTTCATGCTGTTATTCTGTGAGATTCTAGGAAAACTTCAGTATTTCAAGTAAAGATAAGAAATGGCTAAGTGTGACAAAGAAATACCTAAAATTGGAGCATCAATTACAAAACAATCTAACAGTATAAAGTGACAGTAGCAGGAGAGAAAACCAAAAAATTGTCTTAAAATACTCCCAAGATTCTTTTGTTATATTCTGGGAATTGTAAATAGGAGTTGTGCAAAAATTTCCCGTACACTCGTATAAAAACACTGCAATAAGTCTATTCTGAAACTACAGCTTGATGTAATACACTGTTATATTTCTCTTAAAGATTATTTTACTTCTGAAAAATCATTTAGATTTAACAGTAGTTGACACTTTAACTATAAATTCCTTAAACTTGTTGGGTTTGGCAGAAAGAAAAAAAATGGTTTCTGTTTAATGATAAGGCACAAATTCTATGTTTTAAGTTATACTGAAGTATAAATAATTGTGAGCTACAATAAAGAACAGTAACACATGCTTGGCACATACACTTTCCTGGGAAAAGGTGTACACTTCCATTTTTTGTGAGGTTTTTACAATTTTTTCTTGGTTTTTGTTTTGTTTGCTTCATTGTTTGTTTATGTTGTTTTTTTTTTTATCTGCCAGGCAGTGTTTTAAAAATATTAAAAATATTTTATAGGATAGTCATTATATACTGACCAGCTACTCCATGAATAAAGAAGAAGCCTTTTCTTGAACATCAGGAGATATTTTTTTGTATATTATTACAAAATAAGGCTATGTTTATTATACTGTATTGCATCCAAATACAAGGTGATAATTTATTGCTAGACATTTTAATTTTTGTGAGTTGAAGACCAGAAAATGTGCAGAAAAGAGTAACTAAAAGAGTAAAACAAAATTATGAAAAGCTTTTCCTTACATTTTAGCGTTTTACTTAATAATTCATCCATGTTTCCTTATTATGCCACACACTTGCAATACAATTTTCCCTCTCCTCCTGCACCTTGTTCCTTTTCATTTGTTGCTGCATTTACTTTCAGGTGTCTTTATAAGAAAATAAGTTTTATTTCTTCTAATAAATTTTTTTAACATGGTGAATTTTGATCAAATTTTACAGAAATATACGAAATTTAAAATATGTTATATTTTATGATTTCAAAAAAGGGTTGAGTAAGTAAAGGAGAGGGATCTTTTTCATTGCATTCGCAGAAATAAAGGATAAGCATTATGTCAAACCACACTGAACACCAGGAACCCTGCAAGGGTAGGGCATCATTACAGACATCAAAAGCACAGGAAACACTTCTTGTACCATACATATTAGAAGTGCATCCAGTTCCAAGCCCAGATTCAAAGCCCCTCAGGGAATCTAAACAAGGGAAGCAGGTGATTTTAATCTCACTACCAGCAAAACAGATTAGTTTTTCTCAGAATTCATCACCAGTATATGATACTGAAACACCATTTCAATTTTGCCAATCTTATCTACAGAGTTTCTTTTCCATTCTAAGTCAGTCAACATGTTAAACTTTCCACAAGTAGCTAAGCTGAAAAACCAAAGCAAAGCAAAACAGAATCATATTTTCAGTACTGAATAATGTATCCACTTTAATTTTGGCAGCTGATATATCTTATGAGAACTTGCTTTTGTGTTTCCTTTTTTCACAGCTTCTTCAAAAACTATTTACTGCAAACCTTACCGCTCACACTCTTCACAGCATTATTTTTGACCATCAAAAAAAGCAATGTGATCTGTCAAAAAAGCAAGGATTGTGTTTTATGAACTCTACATTGCATATTTTCATCAGTTTTCAATCCTCCACATACATTTTTAAACACATGTTGATATTTTTGCTTAGGTTAGCAAGATAAAGAGGAAAGTTAAAAGTTCCACAGCATTTCTGGCTCAAAGCTCTCCAGTCTTCCAAAACTGTTGAAAAGACAGGGCAAATATACACAAAGAATAGAATTCTAATAAGTATTACACCATTGATACACCCTTAATTGATAATGGCTTCATATACATTAACCTTTATAATTGTGTAAATCAGGGCAACATCTTTCTTGGTGACATTTCATTATCAATCACATCACATACCAAAAAAACATTAAGAAAAAATGATGTCTAAAACTTGCAGGTTTTTACTGCTGATAATACTTCTAAAAGCCTAAAAACAGTTCCTGTTTTCTCACCAATTATAAGTAATGTTGGTTATAAAGTTTATTCTGAAAAGGCTTTCATGGAATGTAAAAAAATAGTATTTTAAGATTAGGTTCAGTCTTTCATGTTTAAGACATGGCATTAAAACTTAACTCTCTTTCTGAAGTATAAAAATGCACAGCTATGCTCTTAAAAAAATCTTGATATGTCCATGTTGAAAGTGTCAGTAAGTAATGACTGAATTCTCACAAACTTATTTCTATAACATACATAATAATAAAATAGAGAAACAATTAGAAAAAACAACCCAACTCCATGAACTGTGAGTCACTAACTAAATATCTCTTTTAGAGGACTAGAATATGTTACAAATAATTAAAGGTATTATACAATGCTATTTGTAACTTCTGCATGCAACATTTAGAAAACAAGTCGTGATCTGAAATGACAAGTTCCCAGATGGTATAGAGGAACATATTGACCAGCCAGATGAATAGAAACAGGTTTGGAGCATGTAAGAGGAAGTTTATATGGAATAATAATCCTTATTATAAATTATTTTCAGGGGATTGTGCATGACTCAGACATTGTCCATAGAATAATAGATATTATTGTCATCCTCCCTTTTGTGAACAAAATACAAAATAACCTTGAGTAGTCCTTTGCCATAACACTACTGTGATTTTTGATGTCTCACTGAGGTTTCTTGCATAGCCTAAATATTTAACTACTGAAGTCACAAAAAACCCAACCAAACAAAAAAAACCCCTTCAGAATCTCAAGAACAACAGTACACTGAAGACTTGACTATAGCAGAGACTCTTCACAGACAATAGAAAAAATTTTGCCTTACACTTACCTAAATTCATCATAGCTTCTATCATAAAATTAAATGGGAAGTTATGACAGGAAAATAAAATTTATTGATATAAAGAGACAGATTTCAGTAAAATAAAAAAAGAATAATAGAGTCCTAAAATATTAAGGGATTGGAATGTAGGCTAAAAAATGTCAAGTCTCAACCATGCCTGACTTAGGCAGGGACACCTCCCACTAAACCAGGTTGCTCGAGGCTTTGTTCAAACTCAGCTTTGAACATTGCCAGGGTTCAGGCATCCACAACCTACTGGGCAACCTGTTCCAGTGTCTTACCACCCTCACAGTGAAAAATTTCTTCCTACTATCTAACTTAAATTCCCCTTTTTCAACCCATTCTACTAACTGTACAGTTCCTGAACTAGACCCCTGCTCTATCTTCCTAGTAGGCCTCCTTCAGATACTGGAAGGTTGCCATGAGATCTAGACACAACCTTCTCCAGACTGAACAACCCCAACGTTTTCAGACTCTCTTCATAGGGGAGGTGCTCCAGTCCTCTTGTCAACTTTGTGGCCTTCTGAGCCTGCTCCAGAACAGTTCCATGGCCTTAGGCTGGGGACACCAGAAATGTACCTGGTTCTCCAGGTGGAATCTCAGAAGGGCAAAATAAGGCAGGGAGAATCACCTGCCCTGACACACTGCCCACACTCCTTTTGCTGCAGCCCAGGACACCACTGACTTTCTGGGCTGTGAGCGTGCACTGCCAGCGCATGTTGAGTTTTTCTTCAACCGTCATCCCAGTCCTTCTCTGCAGAGTCACTTCTTTGCCCAGCCTGTGTGTCTGGGATTGCCATGACTCAGGTGTAGGACCTTGCACTTTGCTGTGTTCAATACTGTGAGCTCCACACAGGCCCACCTTTTTAAGCCTGTCAAGGAACCTATGGAACATCTAGTTCCAAGAAAAGAGCAATGATATCTTTATTAAGGATGCCTATGCATCCATTGGATTAAGGATGCCTATGCATCCCTTCGCTCTACCATGTTGACTCCACTGCACAGCTTGGTGTTACCAGCAAATTTGGTGAGGGTGTCAGACCAATATTCTGACTTCAGAGATTGGCAACAATGGAAAACACAGTTAGTTACTGAAAATCTTTCCAGAAACCTCTTAATAAATATGAGTAGAGCCATTGATTTAAAAAAAAAAATAATTGCAAATGGAGAATTATAAAGTATTTAATGGAGATTAGAATTATAAAGGGTGACAGCTGCACTCAAACCTGAAAATTAATGTCTGCTACACAGAATTGAAATACAGTAGCTGCCTAAATTCAGATCTGTCGAAGTAGTCAAACCTTTTTCCAATGAAAAGTAGAAACTTTATGACAAAAAGTATTCAGGAATCAAAACAGAGAGTAATGTCCAAACCAGATTTTTTTTTTTTAATAATTATTGATAATTCTTTTCTTTCTGAATTTGTAGAAATTAAGTTTTTATGGCAAAAAATGAAAACAGGTAATAGCATACTTGAAAATTCTCAGCATACAGAAATCAGTAGCAAAAGAGTATTCCTTTTACAATATGAATTGAAAAGTATAAAATAAATTTCCTATGAATCAGAAGGTCTATAAATATCAACTAAAATATTGGTTTTTAAATAACAGGCGATTGTAAACTCTAGGAATTATTGTGGTAAAAGTAGCTAAAAAGATAACAATCAGTCATAGTTGTGTGGAAAAGCACTGATTTTTCCAGGTATTTTAAAATTGAGAAGGCAATATGTTTAGAGTACTAAGATGTGAATAAACCATTTGTGATTCTGGAAATTTACTTTTTGGACTCATTTAAATTAGTACAATTTTTGCCAGTTCTGTGAATATTTACGCTCTTAATTCCAGCAAGTGATCAACCATATAAAAATATATATAGATAAATAAATATATAGTGAATAAGTACAGAGGCATCTAGAAAACAAACTGCTTTCAAAAGGGAATTTCAGTGCCTGCTCTAGCTGAAACAAACAAACAGATATCAAAGACCACAAAGACACAGTCAGTTATGTTCTGTCTGCGTTGACTGGGAGTCAGTCATGATTAAAGTTTTGATCACAGCATTGCACATCTAAGATAGATGAGGCTACATTTTTCACTCATGCAGGCTTGTGCAGACATTTTTTTGAATGCTTTCACACTTGCAAATTTTGAAGCAGAATTTAGCTCTCACAGATTAAACAGCTGAATCAAGAACACAGTGACAGATTTTAAGCACTTGACAGCATGCTACTGCTGTGGAGAAATTCTCATAAAAGTGGTCAGCCTGCAAAGGCAATAACTGAAAATTCCAAGGAACAACCATGACCGTGAATGGTACCAAAAATTAAGTTTCTTTTGAAGATTAGAATATTGAAAACTAAAGCATCAAACCAGCTCTTATTGATAAAAAATAAGAATTTTTTAAAAATTGTGGCAGAATAGAAGATAGGGAACAAAGTGATTTCAATGCAGGCTTTATATTGTTATACTAGGAGAAAATCCAGCCAGTCATAACTGTTACATACTGGATATTAACACATTCTCAAGGTAAGTGTCACTGGACAAGTAAGTTTGGCAGATGCAACTTTTTTTTTCTCAAAGTACTCCTGAGGAAAAGCTGGAATTTCCTCTTCTGCTTATACATTTTCAGGATCCAGTGAACCCTCTGAAGTCTTATTGAATGCAAATATTTCTGAGTTTTTTTTCCTCCCTGGAGCTCTTGTGCGTTCACATTCAATTGTTAGTTGTGCAACAATATATTCCTCCCGAGGTCAAATTTACCCTTTTCAGAAGGGGCTGTATTGCCCGGACTGCTGGCACATTTGTGACCTATCTGTAAGCTATCATAATAGCCTTCCAACGCATAGTTATGAAATGCAATAAGCACTTCATAGTTGCTGTATTTCTTCACTTTACTCCAAGGCCTAATTAGTCAGATTTGCCTACTTTTGAATTTTCGCTGTTATTAATGGAGCTGTTGAGGAAAGTGTTTGATGGAAGACTTTTCAGAAACAATCAACTTTTACTTCAGGTAGAAAAAAAACCTGGTTTTTTTCTACCTTAGCCATTATAAATAACTAGGAGATTGACATTTTCTTGTCACTCTGTTGTAACTCTTGTACAACCAGAAGATTTAATCTCTTTTAGGTTATAGAAACATATAGATAGAAAAAATATATTTAACAGTTGCTAAAAGCATAAAAAGCGAAGCATAAAAAAAAGAAAGGAATTGAAAGATGGAGAAAGGCAGCCATTTTTGTAAAGAGAAGAGTTTAAAGCTACTTAACAGTACCTCTAGCTTATATCTATCCATCTATCTAAATATATATATATATGTGTTTGCATATGTGTCTTTGTGTGTGTAGCTGAATAAGATGTGCTCCAGGAACAGAGGTAAAATATTCCAACAAAAGATGGGCAGTCAATCCATATGACCCGACCAGGGCGAGTCTAAGAGACCTCCTGCTCCTGAAATGTGCTGGGATGCCCATCAGTTCCCCAACTCCTGACCTTCACACTTACTTAGGCTAAAGCAGAATCAAAGTGGAAACACAGACAAAATGCTTGAGGAGAGTCTGGTAAGTGGTGTGGAATAAATGAGTTAGGGATAGGGGAAAAGGGAAATATAGAGGGCAGAACTGGGAATCAGGCAAATCTCAACATTCTGCATTATACCAAAGGAGATTATATTTTTAGGGGTGAATGATATGGTCTCTTAATGATGATGTTTATTGACTTTGATAGTTTTGTATTCTTATTGAATAATAAAAAAAATCAGGGAAAAGGATTTTTACTAGGCCAGATCCTAGTTAGCTGAAATTCTACTTTCTCTGATGGATCAAAAAATTTAATTTCTTTACATCTGATTAAGCACATACATATGTGTAAGGTCAGGGGTCAGTGTTTTCTTCCTGAAGATAACCACAATTTTAAACCTCTGTTTATGAAAACACTGGCAGCAAAGCTCAATTTTTTTTAAGATTCTTGAGCGATAAGTATCACTAACTGAATTGTTTTGTAATTTTGTAATTTTGTCTAGACTATTTAAAACTATTTAAATAAGTCATTAAAATAAATACAATTTGTTCAAATAAATAATGAATTTAGTTTTTTTACAGGAACACAATGCAAGTTATTGCATCAGGGAAAAACATAATAACCGAATATATAATAAGCTGATGCAATGGACATGGAAATAATTATTCTTTGCATCCCTAGAAGAAGAAATGTAATCTGCAGAAAAATTCATTTATGATCCACTGGGGGAAAAGAAAGAAAGAAACCTAGCAGGGGCACTATTTGAACACTGTAAAGAGCCTAGAGAAGTGTCACTACTTTATCAACAATTCGGACAAAGTTTAGGCCATTTCCCTATGAAGAAGGTATAGTAGAACCTTGTTTAGAGGAAAGGAATTAAAAAAGCTCAGGAGAAAACTTCCAGCTCCACTTCTGCGCAATCTGCCCCTCACATTCTGATGACATACCTATGTATGTGATACTTGTACTATTGAACTTTTCATTTTTTCTTCCTTTATTTTTGACAGAAAAACAGAAGGGTTGGTGGTTTTTGTTTTTTACTCTTTCTAAAACATGAGAAAACTTGAAATCTCAGTTTAATGTCACAACTATTTCCCACTTAAACTAATGGGTAAATAAAAATCTTTGCTATCATTAAAATGATACATCACCCCTACTTTTAGTGCAATAAGAGTCCTAGCTTCTACTGCATTAAAAATACAGATGATTGGGCTTTAGATCTTATCAAGAATAAGTGGGTTAGTTATCAAGAATTTGAATTTTCAGTATCTAGAACATTATTCAAGATGGTTTTTTGGGGTTTTTGTTTGTTTGTTTTGTAGTTTGTTTTGTTTTTTTCAGTATGCAAATGAGTGCTTATTTTTTTCTTCCTAAATCAACAGCTACTTCATATCAATTAGCTCCTGTTAATCAGTAATCTCCTACAAAACTGTGTATGAGAGTCAGAACATTTCTGATGTTTAATCTTATGTTTAAATATTTCTAGCTTGATGTGAGACCTTTATAAGAATGGCAAGGGGGTTTTAAATTAGGAATCTGAAACTAAGGGATACTGGAGTTACTGGTCTACTTGGTCTACCCATTCCAATTCATGAAATTACACCAAATACCCAACATTAAAAGACAAAATAATATATAAATAAAATAATAGGAATACTATTGCAAAAGATCTTGTTGCTTTTTAATAATTTACAATGATATCTTGAAGTACAGTATATTTCTTTTCCTTTTAAAGTAATTATATATTCAAATTTATATAAATTCACAAGTCAATCTTAATCTAGGAATATATTTCACAGAATCACAGAGTGTGTAGGTTGGAAGAGACCTCCAAGATCATCAAGTCCAACCCAGCCCTAAGCCTCAACTACATCATGGCACCAAGTCCCACATCTAGTCTCTTTTTAAACACATCCAGGGATGGTGACTCCACCACCTCCCCGGGCAAACCATTCCAGTATTTA
>JBBMKD010000145.1:70589955-70600768 GCA_037834095.1 Argya squamiceps
ATGTTACCAGCCACTCCCTTGTTATGTCCCATTGGCTCTCTGGCAATCCCTCCCCTATGTCCCACCTCCCTTTTTAAGGGCTGGTCTCGGAGGCTGCGGGGTCTCTCCTGAGGCACCAGCCACGAGGTGAGGGTCCCATCCCGGTCCCAATAAACTCCTGGTCTGTTCCAACCTCTGGAGAGTCCCTCCTTTATTCTCTGTGCTATGGTCACGCCTGCGCTCCTTGGCTGCCAAGAACCACCAGCTTGCAGCAGGGCTGGGGCTAGCCACGCTTGGACAAGTGGCCACCACCGCAACAAAGAAATGCGAAGCAACGTATTTTGTGAGACTAAATAGCCCTGCCTCTTCTGGGGAAGAAGTGAGAGCTGGCTGCTCATCCTGTCATTTATCCCTCCTGTGATCAAGAGTATGAGGGTAGCCTACCCTTCCATTGCTGAGAAGCAATACTTTAGGTGGAAGACAAATAAGGACAAGAAGGACCTTGATTAGCAGAGAAAGAGACGCTCTGTCACACATAGCTCATTATTTGAAAAAAAAAGAGCTTCTTAAGGAAACTCAAAAAACTACCAAATGTTAATATTTTTTAAATGCGATGGTGTAACAAAACGGATCCAGAGTTGTTTATTTAAATTACTGGTTGTAATTATTTCACACATTAAAGCCTTTAGTTTGAGGTAAGAGTATGACATTGAGGCCTAAACTCCTTAGAATGTATTAAATTTAATTTTAAAGATAAAAGTATGAACTTGAACATATTTGCTGCCAATACTTTAAGGAAATCGGAAAGTGAACTACCAAAGTCACTGGATGTGCAGACAGAAGCAATCTGCTGAAGTGCTAAACCACTCCTGACAGCATCTGCTCCTTCTCCAGGTGCAGAGAGAACATTTTATTTATTCTAAGTTTTCTGAGTGGATCAATTCATTGACTAGTTCGCTCAGACTTGAGGAACCAAATCAGAAAGAAAAAGAAGTAAAGCAATTTTTAAAGTAAAGCAACTGAGAGAGCAAAAATGATACGTACTGGTTCTAAAATCTTAGGATAAAGTAACCAGAACAGTTATCTGATCCTCCATTAATAATCTAAACATACAGTCAGGAAAACTGAAAACCAGTTGCATTTCTACCAAGTTCTTTAATCCCAAAAGACAATGATTTTCTCCTCAAATATATTTTTCTTTGCATATTTCAAGAACTTCTTATGCATTTGCTCTCCAGTCTTTTTTTCCTAACTTTGAAAATAGGTTTTTTCTCCCATGTACAAAATGGTTGCTGCTTTTAAGTAATACTGAAAACTCATGAATGATATTGATGCCATTTCTTCACCAAAGTCCCTGGCAAAGATCCCAATGAATAACAGTGATAGGAGGGCAAGATTGATTTCAAGAGTTCGTAAGAAGTAATTTATTGAAACGTGAATCTGCTGATGCAAAAATGTCATATAAATTTTTAACTGCAGTATTAGGAAAGGAAGAAAAGTTTCATATTCCAGAAAAAGACATAAATTTCACAGGAAAAAAGAAAAAAAGCATGCAGTTGGGATGAGGATCAAACCAGGATGAATAGTCTCACTCTTTGAAAGCTTCCAAAATGCCCAAGCCAAATGGAACTTTAATCTGAAGTGAAAAAAACCAGGCAACTCTTAGAAGTATATCCAAAAACTTCTTGAGAGCTGGAAAAATAACGTGAGCAGAGAAAGTTAAATGCTGTCACAGTTTGTAGAAAGTGATTTAACACGGCTCTAGTAAAATAGTCTCAGATGACTAATAACCTTCACTGCAGTACACTGAATACAAACTTGGATCAGGTACAGACTGAAAACACCAAGAGAGCTTTGACATTAATTAAGGGTATTTAAAGTTGATTTTTAATAAAGATGTTTAGTAAAATGAGGGTGGAGAAGAGGTTATTTTGTTTAGATGCCACAAAGAACTGGGGAGATAAAAGCTATGAATATCCCTTTGAGTATCTAACTTTTAGAGAAAGTTTTGCTATGATAAAACCCCTAAGACCCATAAATAATGTTGATTTGTGAAAGAGTCGATAAGAGAGAAATACAGTGCACCTGGGAAGGTAAGAAATTGCAAATATTGACGGTACTATGATAAGTAGTAGTTGAAAATGACGAAACTTGCAATGAAAATATAGTTAATGAGTAGTGTACTGATTCAAGAATTTGTGCTAGTGGAGTCAAATCTGGTTGTCTTCCCCTTTTCCAGAGCACATAAGTGTAATCGTGAGTGTAGTTAAAAGCAATGTGTGTGTGCACCATGTGCTTCTTCTTTAATAAAGATTTTTTTTTCTGTACAGAATAGTGGATATATATCACTGCAATGACAATGGTTCTTACAGGTATTTAGGTTTGAATACTATTAGTGTTTTTATTGTAAAGCTGAAAATCAAAATAAATTAGATATATAATAGCAACTTACATGATCACTGCAATGTCATTGTGCTTTATTTATTATCTATTTCCATTATATTTATAGTTTCTATTTCCTTGCACTTTGTGTTTGATACAGCTTCCTTTTTGCTACTGTGGTAGCTGTCATTTTTTCTGCCCTCTTAAAAGGAGACATTTCAGCTATGACACATATTCTTGAACACCACTGGTAGACTTTAAGTTTTTTTTCCCAGTTACTTATATTGTAACTTGTATTAGAAATGGTCAGCCTCCCACTGTCCACATCTGCTTTTAATTCACAAGCAGTTGGTGTAAGTCATGCATCATCAGCATTTTGCTTGCTTGCCATTCTGTATCATCTGGGAAGCCATTATATGTAGTAATAGATGCAGAAAATAGGTACACTCCCTCTTTAAATTTTCAGCAGGGATTCTGCTTTTTGTAACTTCTGCAAATTGCACCATTAAATTGCATATGTTGGCCTGTTGGGTGCCCCTAATTAAATAAATAAGGAAAAGAACACAAAAACTTCATGAACTGACTATCTTACTAAAACTTCCAGTGAAGTAGTGAAGTAAAAGAGCTTCTGGTGTTTGTTTTTTGCTGTTTTTTTTTGTTTTTGTTTTGTCTCAGTTCAACCAGCTCAAAAACTGGTAAGCTATGCAGAAGCACAGTTTATCATGCCGATTATATTTAGTGACACAAGTGCACACTGTATATACAAACACATGGTTTCCATTTAGTTCATATAGTTTCTTCTTTAAACATGAGTTCAAAACTAACAGAGTAATTTCAAATAATTGTTGAAGAGAAAAGGTAGATTTCCTCAGGAAAAAAAAATGGAACAAGTAATAAAAATGGAGGAAAATTAGTACATTATTGTCCTAGTTTCAGCCAGCATAGAGTTTATTTTCTTTTTGATAGTGATACAGTGCTGTATTTTGAATTTTATAAGAGAATAATATTGATAACACACTGATGTTTTAGTTGTTCCTGAATAGTGCTTACTCTAAATCAAGGAGTTCTAAGTTTCCTATGTTCTCCCAGAAAACAGCTGCACAAGAAGCCAGGAGGGAGCATGGTTAGGACAGCGCACCTGAACTGGCCAAAGGGATACTCCATTCCACAGAGCAACCTTCTCAGTGAATAAAAACTGGGGACAGTTGTCCATGAGGGGCCAGTCACTGCCTGGGGGTAGGGTGGGCATCAGCCAGCATATGGTGAACAACTGTGTTGAAGATCACTTGCTGGGTTTTGTTCCTCAATCTCCCTCTCCTTTTCATTACAATGATTTTAATATCGTTGTTATTTTTTATTATTGTTATAATTTACTTCTGTTTCCAATTATTAAACTGTTTTTCTCTCAAGCGGTAAGATTTACCTTTTTCTGATTTTCCTCCTCATCCCTGTGAAGGGGCAGGGGAGTGAGTGGATGAGTGAGTGGGTGAGTCAGTGATGGTTTGTTGTCATTTGGGGTTAAATCATGATAATTACAGATTTGCTCATGTATCTCCTTAAAAAGCTTATTTTTTGAAATGTCTAGATTGTTCAAAACTCATAAAGAAACAACACAAATTTAAACTCTGTAGGAAAAAGCATTGTAGTGTTGTTATATGAACAACTCCCTGATACAAAATCAGATACAGTATATTTGCTTTTATTTGAACAAGAGCAGAGAAAATATTGGAACTTGGGTCTATTTTCCTTCTTTTTCTGAGGCCAGAGAAAGGAGGCCATAAATTGACCTCTAAAATACAGTTGTAGAGCGGTACTTATTTGGCTCATATGTACATGTTTGCTGGAGTAAAGTCCAGTAGGTAGCAGTGATCAGTTTGGAGTGCTGGGACAGATGGGGGAAAGCAGCATGAAGGACAGAGCCATCAGCACTGAACCATACTGCTTTATGGTCAGCAAAATTTGAGCTCTGAGAACTTTTTTACAGCACTACTGCAACATTCCTGGAGGCTTTCCATGGAGAAATTGGAAATTAGAAGCTTGAAAGAAATTATAAATGAATGTGATTGGATTTGATATTCAAATTTCCAATATTTCATTATTTATTTCCATTTCAAATCAGGAAACAAAGTTATATTTTCCCAACATGAAATCTGAAAAAAATTATCAGTAAATGTCATGAAATTCACAGGCACTGTGGTTCCTTAATTTGAAGCAAACCAATCCTCTGTGTAGGCTTTTCAGGGCTTTATTCTGTCTGGATTGACTGAAAATTCTATGTAGAAAGCAAAGCTGTGGCCTTAAAGATGAGCTAAAGCTCTCACCAAAGGCTTTGTTCAGCAGTGCTTGGCAAGGAAGCACAGACATCTCTCGGGTAGGCAAATAACAGAGTATTCTTCTTGCTCATATCACATTTCTGCTTGGCCTCGATGTAGACTTCTTAAATAGTAGAAAGAAATGCATATTTTATAAAAAGAAGCATCTGTATATTTCTGTATATCTATTCTTAAATAAACAAGGAGCACCTCAGAAAAAAGTGTTGCTTACCATTGACAACTAAAGTTCACCGGTTTAGTAGAGGCTGATGGAAATATAAAATTAGGCAAAATCAGTCTCACTGTCAGAGTAACTATACTAGATGTGTGACTAGAAGGATGTCCCAGACATGTTCTATTAGTGCACAAAATGAAAGCAAACTTGTATAAATTACCAGTTCCCATACTTAACTAGAAGCCAAATTATGCATATTATTTATAAGGTTTTTAATACATCTTGTTGCTTTATTGGTTTTTATTCTAGGACATAAAGTTTCTATTTAAAACATAGACTCCTATGTTCTACCACCTATTTGAAAAAGCTCACTCCCAGAAAAATAAAAACCAAGCCAACCCAGCAAAACAATTTCCACCAAACCCTAAGTAATCTAAAATTCTTCAAATTAAAGCATCTTTAACACAATGAACCATAAATCTCTGTACATTTAAGTATAGCTGAGAGTCTTAAATATGAGACTAGGCATGATTAGGCTATAGTATTAAAAGTCCTCTAGTCCTAATATTCAAGTAGAATGAATATAAATTGAGTGAAATCAATAAAAACTGTGTATCAAAATTCCTGATTTTTCTGGCATATTTTGTGATAAATTCGTGCTAGTTTATTAAACATTTTCATCATAACTTTCTGAAGGCTCCACTATTTATGCTGATTATGAATAACACATTAGTCACAATAGTATAATTTTTTTTCATGTACTGTTTTTGAGACCATTAATGGCCTTTTCATTTTAGGATGAAGCATGTTCCTAATAAAGATAATATACCTGCAATCAGAATAGCTTTAAATTATTGAGTTTAATGGAGTTTAACTCTTTTGATATTGGGTAGATAATAAGATCAAATAAATGTACAATTTTACGTGATTAAAAATGCATTCTAAATGTTACTTTTGTTTGGATTGATTTTGTGGGTAGGTTTTTTTTCAAGACTACTTTTTATGAGGTCATTTACAGATATAATCATGAGTAAATGTGACTTCTTTTATAGCTAAGGCAAATGAAGCATATCTTCAATTAGAAACTTTTGAAAATGTACTGTGGTAGCCTACTGAGAATGGAATTGCTTTTCTTCACAGCTTCACACCCACTCCTCTTTAGAAGATCGTGGCTGTAGATAAGTGCTGCCAGTGCAATATCCTTCTCTTCAAGTATTTTCAGCCACTAGGTGCTTCAAATTGCCTATCTTAAGTGTAGTTTGGGATATTTCACTAATATATATGTGCTTGCTTTACTTTATGTATTCAAATTACTTTTCCTAAGTTTTCCTGTAAAGTGTAATTAAATAAATATAGCTATTTATGTAGACATAACTGTAACGATTTGTACTCCATATGTAGATAGAAATAAATTTTCAAATTGTTTGCTATGATCCAGCAGGAATTCCCTCTGCAAGGTAGATAGCATAGTTGTTCCCAGTGTGGTCATGGTCCAATAAGCTTTGTCTCTTTTTCTCTATGACTTTATGTAAATTATCTCGATTTCTGATTTGTTGCATAGTATTCATAGCAATAAAATGAATGTGTTTTCAAAACCAGAAAGATTAATTATAACTGAAAGGTATTAAAAAAGAAAAATATAAACCAGACTTTAACAATACAGTGGTTTATGTTCTTATGACAGGCTTGTACTGGCAGTTAGAATCATTAAGACACAGTAAGACATAATAAGATAAATTTAGTGTCAAGAAACAAATTACAATTAAGGTCCCAAACCCCACTGATAGTCTCATAGAAGAATTACATAGGGAAGCTTTCAAATTTTTTTATGAATAGTCATTATTTAATGTTGTATAGAGTTATTTTTTTTAAATTCCAAAGGTCAAATCAGGCAATTGTATATATAAGCCCTCTGTATTTTCTCACTTTTGGTTATTAAGCTTCTGATTTTTTAATTTTTACCATTAGATAGAAATCATATTAAAGACATGGGGTGCTCAAACAATCCAGAAAATCAATCACCACTCCATCCTCTGCCTTCATGCTGACATAAATAGATTGATCTTTGAACCTATTTTTTGTGCATAAAAGACTCCAGTAAAGATACAGGGAGAAAAACTATTGTCTGAAACTCATCTTTCTTGAGCTGCGTGCATTAACTTCATTTCATCCATTTAATGCATTGATTTACCTAATTAATTCTAGGAAATTAAATTATTCAAATTTTGATTCTTTTAAGTGACACAGTTTCAGGTGGTTTTTAGGTGATAATCATGATGAGTATAGGATCTCTTTAGACAGGCCTTTTGCTCTGTAGCAACTACTACAAAGGCTGATAGCTTGATTCTTAATGTTCACTCTGCTCCTATTTAGGTTGATTAAAATAAAGTTATAATGAGAAATGAAGGGCTGGATAAAAATGTTTCTAAATATTTCTTAGGAGAAGCAGTACTACCAGGTATTTAAAAATAAAAAAAAGAATCAAAACTACTCTCCCTGCTAATTCAATAACAAACATAAAAGAATTATGCCTGAAAGACACTTCTGGGTTAGATAGTTCTGTTTGTACACAACCATCAAGCACTGTTGAAATTATACATAGTTTAACTACAAGAAAATATATGAACATATAGGTGAAGGATTTTATCATCTAATTCCCAGATGAATCACAGATTCTTAAGCATATGTAGGATGAAGCTCATCAGTGTTCTAGAAACAGATTTCTAGGATAGGATCCAAGACACACCAATGTTCTTCAGTCTTCAATAGGATTTTAGTAAGGCCTTTGAAAAATATGAAGAGTTCTTGCTGAATTTCACCTGGAAAAAGAACAGTGTTTTTGAGTGCACTTTTTTACAACTGATTCGTTATTAAAATATTGGTTTGTTGATTTTTTAATTTTTGAAGCATTTATGATCTAAATTTCTACATTTTCAAATTTCTACACATTTCTACAAATGTGCATACTGGGTTTTGAAATATTGTTACAGATGCTGTTGTAAAGTGCTAGAAGCATTGAAAGGAATGTGAACTTGAGTCATATGATTAGCAGACTCTAAACTTGTAGAAATGCGCTATTACCTCAGGTCTTAATTTACTTGAATCAAATCAAATCTTAATTTAATTGAATCAAAAAGAGTTAGAAAAATGCCTCTTAAATGTGAAAGACTGAAGCTGGAATTTCATGTGCATTATGAGGAAATCTAGATGCTTGAGCTGAACTTGGACACCACAAAATGTTCACACTGATGATCAGGAACCCTTGCAGAGGGAGGAAGATGCTTCATCCCAGCCTTCTGGTTCCTTTGAAGGATTATGCAAATACTTCCCTGGTTTCTGCAGGAGGAAGCTGTGTGCAGCAGACCCACAGTAATTACAGTTTTCTCTTTCTATTTTCCTTAAAAGAAAGCTTCTCAATACTACAGGAACATCTGAAGAACCATCACTTATTGTTTGACTGACATTTTGAAAAGAAATTTTGCTACATTAGAATGAGAAATGAAGAAAGGAATTCGGGGTGATGGGGAGTGGGAAATTGGAGTATTCTGTCTCTTGAGGAGAATCCCACCACCCTCAAATTCATCGTTTTATCTGAAAAAACCACGTCTTTTTTATTTTATTATTTCAATTTCATAAAGAAAAAAAAAAAAAAAAGACAAAAGCTTTATAGTATATTTGCCTGGAAAAAAATTGACTGAAAGAGAAGAAGCAATTACACTGTAGCAAAGTTTAAAAAATACAAGTTTATAATGTAAAAAAAGTATTAACTAGTCTCTAAAAGTTATGCTTAAAGGAACATTCTAATATAAACATGAAACTGATGTTTGATGATATTTGTGTTCCCTTGCTGATAGAATTATAGTATACAATCCACAACATTCGCCTCAGGGGGAAGAGCTTAATATAAAATGCATATGTAAATCACATAAGGAAATTGTCAGAATAGCTTTACACGAAAATTAAATCACATTTGTTATATTAGGACAGACACAATGTCATTTACCATATGTCTTGCCTTGTGAAATTCAGTCACAGTATTTGGCAAAGCTGAACAGTTCAGGAGCTGCATAATTAATACTTGCCTCAGTGCCTGCTTGCAGGCATTGTTTGGAGAAATTTTAACATATATTCTCTATACCTACTCATTTCTGTAGTGTGCTACCAAGCTATATTAATGCTCATATAAATATACATTATAGATGCACATACTGTAAAGATATATCACTCTTAAAACCCTGTAATTTACTAAATAAAACTCTCCAGGTGTTAAGTGTTTATTCAATTTTAATTTGGAATATTTTTTCTTAACTAGAAACTAGACTGCATCTGTCATTTCCTTGTCACAAAACACAAAGGGGAAGATAGTATAGAAAATGAGGACTGGAGAAAATAGAAGTGGTTAAAATGGAGAAAAGAACAAGATAAGGGATCCAGAAATAAATGGAGAAAATCATGGGAAATCACTTTGAATAAAAATCAGATCAAAATAGCAAACTAGACTGGAAGATGCACTAAAGTGAAGTGAGAAAAAGTCTTTTTGTTAGCCATGTACAGTCCTTACTTTTGTCTTCACCTCAAGTATACTTGTGTGTCGTGGTGCAATATATTCTTTTGCTAATAAACTCAATAGTTCTCACTCGTTCAAGCAAATAATAGAACAATGGCAAAAGTTCACTCCTTACACTGGCTTTTTTTCAGAGGTATTTGCAAAAAGCTGCTTTTTGCACATGCTTAGGTATACTTGGAAACTCTTAGCTTAACACCTTCAAGAACAAAGAATAAAGAACTTGTGTATTAGCCTGCAAAATCTTTCATGCATGAGATAAATTCAGTATCAAGAGAAATACATGAGAATACATTAGTGCACTCAATCAATTTCTTTGAGTTGTGCTCCGGGGAGCTTATTTTTAAAGTGGTGTGCAGGAGGTCCTCGGTACTTACTGACATTTTGCTGAGGTATATTGTTAATAAATAATTTGATTTGTGCACACATGTCCCTTCCATGGCTTTAAAGATTTATTGCTTAATGGCTGATTTAACTTAGCAGGTGAATTGAAACAGGGTGACATGGGACCATTGCAGCTAAGTACAAGACGGCAAATTTATCACTGTGCAAGCTGTGTCTTAAATGCTAAACACCTCTAAAGCCAGAACATTGTCTAATTTTAGGCCTAAAATTGGATGCTTAAACTAACATCTTAATTTCATGGTGTCCTCCTTATGGTTTAGCTAGGATAGTGAATTCTAAAAGAAAAGAGAGCAGAAAGCTCCATTAAAGATTGATGCAGAGACAGAATTTATCAGTGAAACTAGAGGATGCAGCTAACCTCATCAAATCTGCCCAAAGGAGTGTTTTTGCCCTCTCCCTTTTCTTTCCCATGTCAGCACTGACACTTGTCTGACCCTCATCAGTGATCGTGTTGAGGAGCCAAAGTGGTGTAAAACAACTCACTTGTCTGCTGGATGAGTTTTGTGCTCTGCCCCAGCTCACTGAGCAGCACACAGATGTCAGTGCACATGAAAGTTGGGGAAGCAGAGGAGTGAAGCAAAGCAGATTGATGCTAGATCAGCACAGGGATGTGTGGCACCATGGTCTTCCACCAGAGAAGTTAGAGTCTGTCTCTCATTCACACTGTTATATGAAGATGATTTAATTCAGATCTAAAGCTTAGTTGTTCAAAGGTAGGCTGACCCCTCTCCCATCTCAGATTTAAACAGCTCCAAAAAAGCATAGGCCTGTTTGCTTCAACTTCCATTGCTGGCTTTGTCTAGCAATGTCCACTGAAGTTCTAAATATGTTTGCATTGTTTCCTATTCCTTAAACCAAAAATCCACTTTAACTAGCTTTGCTAACAGGAATGACAGAAAAAGCTGTTACAAGAATGCAGTTGTTGGATGTGCGGGGGGGGGGGGGGGGGGGGGGGGGGGGGGGGGGGGGGGGGGGGGGGGGGGGGGGGGGGGGGGG
>JBBMKD010000145.1:70600778-70660222 GCA_037834095.1 Argya squamiceps
TCATTCAAAGGACTGAACTATTAAAAAACTATTATTATTTTTAAGGATGATTTGCTGAGTCATTTACTGAGTCATTTGCTGATTTGCCTCAAGACACAGTTTAAATTGTTTTTGCTTTTTTCAATAGTTTTTCCCTCTATTCTCATTATTTCTGGGAATCATTAGAATTTGGTTATTAGTAAAGCTAACAAAGCACCTATCTTTATTCCAGAGAGATGGTTATTTTAAATGAGGGATCTAACAGGTAGATGAAGTGAGGATGCAAGCGATAAATAAATGCTTTGCTCCCTACCTGGGAGACTTCCTCTACCATAAAGTAGATTTCTGCAGTTATGTGGGCAAGTGTCAGTGACCAAAAAGATTTCCTGCTGTTTGTTTTAGCTGTGAACTCTATTCCTCTCCTTAGTACTTCACTACTTATGAATAACAGATTGACTCAAGGCCTAAGACATGAAATAGTATGAGAAAAAGTCATATTCATTATGTGTACATGAAGAAGAAAAGAATCTGACTTTTATTTCATTTTATTTACTCATTTTCTTTGTGCTAAAGTCAAGCAGAAACAGTTTTCTGCATTCTGTTTTAATGGCTGCCTTTTCAATTTTTGACTGTAAAGGGCTGGAGAGAGAGGAATATAGAGAAAAAAACCCTTGATTTTTTCCACTGTAATCACATAAATTATAGAACTTTACAGGTTTATAAAACAGCATTTTCTAATGAAGGCAGCCTCCATTAATGTTATATTTACCTATCAAGCATACCATCAAACATGCCATCAAAACTGTTATGATGCTTTCCTTTAATATGTTAGGCTATGTGTGACTCTGCATAGGGAGATGAAGCAAGAATGTAAACAGGGCAGAAAATAAGCAATCAGCAAATCGAAGTGCTGTCAAACACCTTGAAATTTAAATCTTTGCTAGAGCAGTGTTTGTCAATGGAATAATATTGAAATAACAGGGTGTTGCTTGCACAAGAACCAGTCAATAGCAAAAAATTAAATGAGATGATAATCTGCAATATTCTCTAATACGTTCTTTTCATCTTTCCGCTACACAGACAATAATTCATCAATTAAATCAGAATATGTACAAGTTTAATTGGCAAACATCTAAGACGGCTTTAATTTAAATTTGTACAAGGAAAAACCAAATTTGAAAAATACTGAGAAAATTTCTATTAATTTCAAAGAACAATCTATTAATGAAAATATAAAATATATAGAGAATTAAAAATATGCTAAACAGTGAGTATAGTATTTTTGAGATTGCAAAACCAAGCTCCTGGAAGATAAAAGATACTGAAATTAGTTTAAGCAATAAATCTAAGTAATTTTAAGTTGCTGCTAGGGAACGAAGTTGTGTAATTATGCCATTCTATGCTAATTTTTTATAAACTTTGCTTTCAGCCAGTGACCAATATGGACAAAAAAAAAAAAATTAAAAAAAATCTTCTACATGGGGCAACTGTATCCTGGCATCATTTTCTGCGGCACATACAATGAAGTACCTTAGCAGTTTACAGCTGGAGACAGTATTATTTTATTTTATAAATTGAGATAAGTATTCAAATGAACTAAAATATTTCCATTGATCTGGGAAGTAGGTAGTCTGTCAGAATCATTAGCTTAATTCAATCAAACATTTTTTTCTCCAGCTTAATAAAGAAAAATGCTAGAATCTTTGCTGAAACTATACATAATGGGAAGAAGTACTTTACATTAGGAAGATCAGGTGTTAAAAAACTGGAAAGATGTTACTCTCAGCCTTGCCTGTGGTAAATGGCTACAAGAAACAATGTTACATCACAGTGGTGGTGGCTGCTTCAGAATTATTAAGTGCTGTAGTGTTTGTAACTCTGACATTTTTGTCAAGTTTTCCATTAAGCTATTCTTTAGGGCTGATCTTCTATCAGACTCAGAACAAAAGCTCTACTTCTTTTTCTTGGGTGCAGGTGATATAGAACAATTTACCATTTTAGCAGTAAATTGATTTGAGAATCTAAAAGCTTTTGGGCATACATCTAAAGAAAATAGAAATCTATTATGTCATAGCCCTGGTCTTTCATGAAAAACAACTTTTTACTAAAGTGCTGGAAAACCAAATTCTAGCAATTTCTGTCAGTATAAATGAGGAGAAATTCTTATTTTAGCAAAACTTTCAAATTTTTTTTTGTTCCCACTCGTAGCTGCATTTTCACTGTTATCTTCAGGGGTTCTGCAACCATTGTGAAAACTGCTGCCATTAATTTTTAAAGAAATATCCCCCTTTCATTGAAAAAAATAAACTTTTAGGATCTCCCAAGGCAGTTTAGCTTATAGATATAGTATAAAATGACAAATGGTTCTTGAACTGACTACACACCTTTCCCCACACAGTCAAAAGTTGTTGGCATTTTATCACTACTAATTATCTCCTTAGAACACTTCTTGGTATAGCAACCTATCAGCTTCATAGTGCTGGTCCCGAATTTCTATGTTAATAACAGCATGTGAGCAATTTTCAATAGTGAGTCATAGTGTAAGCTAGAAACCTGCCAACATTGTCATAATCTGTATCCATCCTTTCCCCTCTCTCTTGAAAGAGAGAGACTAACCAAACTCTTGTAGCTGTTATTTTTTTCACTGGAGGGGAAAAAATATTGTCATGAGTTTAAAGTCCAAAAGATAAGCTTTGGTTGTTGTCATTAAAGGTACATGATTGTGTGGTGGACTTTATACAAAAATCAGATAATATTTATTAAATAATTATTTTCTTGCAGAGTTCTAGTCATTTTCATTCCATCACTAACAAGGTTACTCACATCTTTGAACAGGTAGTTGTAACAAGCTCTCATTGCTTCATTTCATAGCACAACTGAACTGAAAGATCACAGCTGGTCACTGAAAAATTATATCATATCTATAAAGTTTTATTTGTTACACACATTAAAGGGTGCTTTTTTTCTTTTTATTCTTTTGCATAACACATTCATTCTTCACGTCAACATTTCAAACTGTTTTATCTATCACTTTCTTTGAGATTCATCTGTCAATTATCACTTTGCCAAATTCTCAATTCTCTCCAATCCTGCTGTTCCTTAAGGGAGGCATAACATACATTTGGTGCTGGTGCTAAGATACTTGTAGGAGAATTAAAGAGTAATGATGAGGAAGCAAAACCAAGGTAAGCTTTTTTTGCCAACCGTCTAATCTCTTATTACCCTATACTGATAGCTAAAATTTCTTTCTTAGAGAGACTCTAGGGACACAGATTATCAGTATATCTTGTGTCTTTATAATTCACATCAATTTATTAAGTTTCTGCAATCACGAGTCACTGGCATGTAGAAGGACAATTTATTATGTGACTGTTCCTATGTCAGCAGCGGCCCTGACTCCTAGAACTGATAGATTTAGATGCCTAACTGGGCAAGCTGTTACCTTTCAGCTTCAAGAGGCAACTGGATGTAGTTCTTTTGTTGAACAGAATAGTTAATTGTGTTTTCCTTCCTTGGAAGAAGTGGTTTTAATCCTGACTTGCGTAGAACCATTCAGTGCAATTTCTGGCATTTCCTAGAAAGCCATCAGTAGGATCTGACATCTACAGCAAGACAAGATATTTGAATAGGATATACTGATTTGGAAGAACCCCATCAGGATCATCAAATCCAGCTCCTGGCCCTGCACAAGACACACAAGGGACCACGTTATATGCTTGAGAGTGTTGTCCAAATGCATCTTGAAATCTGTTAGGTTGGTGCTGTGACCACTTCTCCCAGGGGACTCTGTTCCAGTGTTCACACACCCTCTGAGTGAAAAACATAAACCTAACTAAAATGATGTACAAACTAAATCAATTTGATGAAAAATGTGATGTCCAATGGTGTTCCAAAGAATAGAGTTCCTGTTGTGCTATCATGAGTGAAAAATATTTGCTAGTCTTTTCTTCAATTAGCTTAGTACCTTCCTGAATTATGATTATATTAAAGGTTTATGAAAAAATAAAAGTAAAATACATTCAGGCCATTAGATATAATATTAAATTCAGAGCTTTGATACATACTGTATTTGGTGTAAGGGGCTTGGTTATGTGTAGGCAATTCCTACATTACCTTGCTTATGTCCCAGAAGAGAAAAAATTATCCTTGTATTTATTCAAGTAGATTAAAAAGATTGATGGGGTAAAAGAGTAAATATTTAGAACAGAAGAGCTTTCATATTGGACATTTTAATAATGCCCTTGCAGGGTTAATTCATGGTAATATTATAGCAACAGACATAATTTTTATGTAATTTAAAGTAGATAACCAACTAAGATGGACTTCCTGATTGTACTGTAACAATCCAATTAAATACTATTTTCTAACCATTAACCAGTAGCTGGGTAAATGCTAACTTGTGTTCTGAAGTTTTATGGTTTTTTTTCCCAGATTTTACACAGAAAATCATATCACTTTTTACCAATTATTGTTCTTATTTAATTAAAAATTCTGCCTTCAAGAAATTGTGAATACTTATTTGTTTATTTGTTTATTTATTTAAACTCTGATTTATGTGATTAATTATATACATCCTTTTCACATTGTATATTTCTGCCTTTATAGAGCCTTTTCTGACATTAATTCAGAACAGTTCTACTGCTTGATAGCATCTACAACAAGCCATGACAAAGTGTTTTAGATAATTTTTTCCCACAATCTTTCAGAATTTAAATATCTTGTTCTAAGCAGAGAAGATTATCATTGGGAATCCACAAGCACAGAACAAAATCATAGCAGGTTTTGGTTTGTGAGTACAATTGCTCTGATTTTTACTGATAATGAAGATTATCTTGTAGCTTGCTACAATGATATAAGGTTCCCTTAATAACCTCAGCTGAAGGTTGGATTTCCTGAAGGAAGGACTAGTGTACTGCTCATTTAGCTTTTTCCACACTGTGCTACCAAATATGGAGTAACTACCTGTGAGATCAACCTTCAGTTTTTCAGCCTTTGATGCCCATCCAAATTCACAGACCCCATTTAAGACAACGACCATATCTACCCATAGGGAAGATTCTAACACAAACCCAAGTCTGTCTCTGGATATTTTTTTCCCCTGATGTATAAACAAGAATTTTTGCTGAAACTAATAGCTTTATATTTCCTATAGAAAAGCTGATTTCTCAAGAATTGCCTGGAAAGAGTTTTGAATAACATTCAAGACAATTATTGAGAATGATGGACTAGCATCCTAGGGTTCTCTTTAAACTGAGTGAAACTGTGTCTGGAACAGCTTACTGATACGAGGAAACCTTTGATCTTAATTATATTTTTTGCTTTTCTCAGGCAGAAAGGTGATAAACTGGACCTCGGGTGTGCTAGCTCTTAGAACTTAAGCAGAATACGCAACTTTGAGTAGTTCTGGTAAAAATTTGTAAATGAAATTAAATGCAGAGAACAAATCTCAACCTCAGGTTAAACTTAATATGCTCTTCAACTGTATTTAAAATTGTCTTGCATTGAGAAATTAACCTTTTCTAAAAACAGACAAGTAGATAAATTTATTCATAAAATTTACATTAACTCGTGAAACACAATTGCAACTGGCGAACAGTAATACCATCATAAGCGATATTCCAGATTTCTGACTCCCTTAAATCACACAGAGCACACACTGGAAGCAGAACAAAACTTTACCCTCCAGAACGTCAAGAGATGTAAGAGACAAGAAGCAGCAAAGTCATATATTAAAATGATAAAAAGATTGTAATGATGACGATGATGATGATGATAAGCAGAAAAAGGATAATGTCTGCAATTTTGCAATTTTGCAATTTTTCCACCCTCTCTTGCTGTATATGTAAAAAGAAACATAGGCAGCTGGCATACCAGATGGTTTATATTTGTAACACCCAAAGCAAAAAAGTTTGGACTAAAAAGAACTTCTGTTAGCACTAGCAGCAACTCAGAATCCAAAGGATGATTCTTTCTCTTTGTCTCTTAAGTAGATTAATACTACAATTCATAAAAAAAACCTGAAAAAGTGACATTCTTACTTTGCATTTTAATTACCTTATTTTAATTGTATTTTTCTCAGATACACAATTTTCTATGAGAAGAGAACAAAATGAACACACTGAATTTAAGGCATGAACAGATTTTTCACAATGAAAAAGTCCCAAAATTCCAGCATCTTCTGTCCTGCTCAGTATCAGTGCTTGAAGTTCTGGAAACCCAAATAACAGTTCAAAATACCATTTCCAAAGGAGCATATGGTTTTTCTCCAATAGTGAAAGCCAGCTTCATGCTTTTGGGAATTTTGTAGTTGGTGATTTCTTGAGCCACAGAAAGTTGAAGCAGTTGCTGCTCTTTTTTCTCTAAAACAACCACCTAGAAAAATAGAATATTACTATAAGATTAAGTTACAGCTTTCCATAAGAAATATGTACTGGATTCTCTGGCAGGAAGCTTAGCTAAAGGGATAAAAGCTTTCTGTGCACTCTTGCTGTGTGTTGAGTTTTTGATGGATCATAATTGCCATTTGGGTTTTCAAGTTTCAAGAGTTGGGGCCCAGAAAAGCTTCCTTTAGAAGTAATGGAGAAAATAGACTCTTTGAAAAGACAGACAATTTCAGGTGTCTTTTTTAGGATGAGAAGACCTAAAACCTAAAAGTGTTCCTTACTTTCACACAAAGGCATTTTTTAAAGTGACTAGCTCTGTGTCATACGCATCTGCATTTTGTAAGATGAAATCCATCCAAGAGATGGATTTCAACCAGCCACAGGCAGAAATGGTCTTCACAGCTGTTTGTTAATTGATATATTCTATTCTTTAGCAAAAGTTCAAAGGAGAATTCACAAACCCTCTATCTATGCATATTCATTAGCTTACTGCTGATTATTATATACACTTTTTCCCAGCTCTATGATGAAAATGAAAGCCAATGTATAAATAACTTAAGAGAGTAAAACAATTTAAAATTTTATTTAAAATAATTATTTCTAATTGCTTATCTTAGGAGATACCATAATTTATATCTAGAACACCATAAGTCAAATATATTTTATTGATTTATTGAATTATTTATATGACAAATAAAAATAGGACAGAACTATATTTATTTTTTAGGGGGCAAAAATAGAACTGAACAAAATTACTATTTTTTGCTAAATGTGTATCCTTTATTTATGTGCACTTAAAGTTTCAGCAACCTGGTCTCTTTCTATGAAGAATTATTCTTAGCTTATGAAAATTAAAAAGTATAGAAAATTTTATGGCAAAGAGCAGAAGTGAGAAAAAAAGGAAAATTCTAGTAAGATTATCTCTAAAAACTGCAATACAATATTCTACACATAGTAATAGTGTAAATTAGGAGTATGAATTAGGGGCATAAATAATTTACTCATTTTGTGAAATATTTGTAAAAAAGGCTGAATTTTTTACAATTTTCTTCACATTTATAGTATTCTGAAAACAGAGAAACTGTTTTTCAATGTTTAAAAAGGATTCAGGCAAGCTGTTACATGTCATCTTTCCCCTAAACCTGGTAAGGTCCTTCTCCATGTTTCAAACCATTGAATGTGTGTTTTATTTGACTGGGTTTTGATTTTTCATAGACCTTCACAGTTTCCTTGAAAGCTGCCTTGAGTAAGGTCTTGCTGTGATTTTAAAAATATTCTCATAAGTCTCCAAGATGACTATTACATCGTGTAAATTACCTGATTTTTTTAAAAAACTTTTCCACAGTGGCATTTGATGCCAATAGACTGATGGAAAATAAGGTGTCTGTGAATATAATTTGACATGTAACAGTTCAAGTTTTATCTGCATAGGCTTTTGCATAATATCTACTGCCATGTATTTTTTCATCACTTCTACCTGTCTAGAAATAATTTGATTTTAGCTGCTCCTATGGTTAAATGAAAGATTTTTGGAAGGGAAAATTGTAGGAATACTGAACTGAAGGATACCTTTATTTCTTATAAAGAATTACTGTTTTTTTATCTGGCACACAATAGACTTAGTGAAACTTTTCAAACTTCTGTCTTAGAATTTATGATAGTTGGACAGTGCTTTCGACTCTTCTATAAACATTTGTTGAGATGCAAGCTCCTTCAGAAGTTTTATTTAGCTAAAGTCAAACCATTTGAGACAGTGTGAGGGGTGGCTGGATACATTTTAAAGCCTGGATATATGTTGAAGGATGAAAATGATGTGATAACCTGAGATGAATTTTGAGAGATGGGGATTGGTGTTGTGGTTTTGTTTTGTTGTTGTTGTTGGATTTCTTTCAAAACATAGTGCACTGAAAAATCCTTTCTCAAATACTGTCAAACCTGGAATGCTTACCATATACAATAGTACATGAAATTTGAGAGTCTCTTCGAAAAGTTGATAGACTTTACAGAAATATTTTTAATTTACTGGAATTTTGACATATAACTAAACCAGGATGAATATAATGTAGGCATCAAGAAACATGGATAGAGGTATAAAGCCTATGGGACTTCATGATGTACCCTTTATATGCATTTATATGCATCAGCTGAAGAAACATACTTACATATATTAACAGTAAGGTTTTGTGAAAGACATGCTGGCTATATGTGTAGAAATGATTAGAAGTGCTCTTATTTGATCTATGATTTTGATCTATTTCTGCACTTGTTTTCTTTGCAAGATTTCTAGGTTTATTCATTTTTGAGTGTCATTCACTCTGTTACTTACTGCGGTATTTGCCTGTGCCATCCTCCTATTCACATTCAACAGTTACTTTTCTCAGATGTTGTCAGGCTGATCCATGGCAATGAACTTCTTTCACCTATTCTTTGGGAAAAGCTTTACACAGGGACAACTGTGGAAATTGTGAATCACATAAAATAAAATTGTCTCATGATACTTTAAATTCCTTCTTATTAACTAATTAGCTGACTAAGAAACACTTGTCTCTATCTTTCAGTAAAGCTAATTAAATTCAGTAGAACATTTTTTTTGGTGAACATTAATAGTGGAGATTATTAATTGAGTTTGGGGTTTTTTTCTGTTGTTTTAAGAGGAATTTATACAATTTAATTATCTGCTATGCTTTTGGAACATATGTAGGTACTTATATTCATTTACCTGCTTTGCCTACCAGAACCAAATGGGCAGTTCTACCAAGCTGTCTAATTCTGGAGACAGCGAAACAATCTGTGCTATTTGGGGATTATGCTTGGATATTTAAAGCTTATAGTGAGTCCAGAAAAGAAATTCAATTATCTGTATTGCCTATGAGGATATTTCATTTCTTTGGAAGTAAAAGAAAACACAGATTAAACAATAAAGCCATGCAGGGAATAATCCAATAAATTCAATAAACCAGCAATGGCATAATTTCCAGTAATTTCCAGTAATATATAGACATATAATACATCAAACTAAGAGTTCATCCTCATGAACACACAGAATATTTATATAAAACCCCTTGGCTTTTACCTGTAATGCCTGAACATTGCTCGCTCTGTAACACCTGTTTTCTAGCATTGTGTAAGATAACTCGGTGCTGCCTGTGATTCTTAGGCAATTCATGAGATTCTTACATGTCAAGAATTATTACA
The DNA here is from genome assembly GCA_037834095.1 of Argya squamiceps. Lineage (NCBI taxonomy): Eukaryota > Metazoa > Chordata > Aves > Passeriformes > Leiothrichidae > Argya > Argya squamiceps. The sequence continues at coordinate 70,610,336 of JBBMKD010000145.1, forward strand.
TTAGTAATAGCCCTTCTTGTCTTAGTGCCAAGCACTAACCTGCTGTCATTAACTTAAGGATTCCTCTACTTTTCTCCCTTAACCTATCCAGGTCTTTCTTCATACTACGACTTTGTTTTCTGACACCTTCTCACTCCCAACTTATATTTCTGTCACTAGGTGGTCAGATTTCCAACTGAGGGCATGTGTAACTCTATTCTTTTTGACTAATTCTTTTTTTTGTGTGTGTGTCTGTCACGATCCGCCAACGCAAGCGGGGTTCATGATGGTTCGTTTTAAGGATCTCAGGGCACAAAAGACACAGTGGGGGACAACTCAGTTTACTCAATCACAAATGCACCTTTATTTAGTGCCAACAAATGCCATAGTGGGGAGAGAAAATTAAGAATAGTAAGAGAGATAGAGAAAGAGGGGAAGGGGATTATAGCTACCAACGTGGAGGGATGAGTCCTCGAGGCTTAGAGATGCCTATAGACGCGAAGTCCTCCAGTGGGGTGTACGCAAAAGTGAGCAGGGGGGTCTCCAGAGTTTTATAACCAAAGTGGGAACCACCTGTGTTAAGGTTGGGTGCTCAGGAACAAGCTGCAAACCGTACCTCTGGTACAGACAGACCAGTTTGAAGCAGCCTTGGCTCAGTCCACTGTGACCAGTTCCATTGTTCTTGCACTCCATTCTCATGGAGATGCACACCAGTCCTCTGAGACTTGGCAAACGTTCCACCTCAGCCAGGCCAGGGGCTCCTCTCAGGGTCTGGGGTCTCAGTCCTTAATCCTTGGAGACAGTCGTGAGGCATATCACATCCTCGGACAGCCTCTGATAGTGTCTTGCTACATTCTGTGCAAGCTTTTTACAAAGTGATTAACAACTGCTTGTTAACCAGCAAAATTCAGTGGGTTTGGAAATGAGAAATGCACCACTGCTGCTCTTTTAGGTATAACAGTTGGGTGAATCTGTGTTTCCACAGACAATTCATTTTCATTAAGTCTACTAAGTTTCTCTCTGCTGTAAGCCATTAGGCACGCAGTAAAGACTGTGCCTGTTGTGTCCCATATGAGGAACAAGAGTAGAACATTTTGGCTTGGGGGACAACCATTTTAACAGAATAAATAGGATGACAAGGTAAAGCTAACTTTGTCCATGTTTATAGCAGAAGGCCTAACAGCAAGACAAAAAAAAAAAAAAAAAGAAGGAAAAAAAGAAATAACATTGAGACAAAGTACAAGTACTATCCTTTAAAGTTTATGCAGAAAACTGACTGGAAAAGTTGAGTTTTGTCATGGCAAAATGATGAATGCTCTGAAATTTCTTAATGCTAATATTAGCTTTGGAAGACATAACTGAGCTGTAAAAGGCATGTGAGAAAAAAACCAGAAATCAACACATCTCATAGTGCTGTGGTTGTCTCAACTGTTATATCTTTATTGGAGATTATGTTTGGATCAGATGCACACTTCTGAAATGAACTTTCTAATTGTCCCTGTGTACTACAATTTGGTTCATGCTGCCAAACTCTCTTGGAGAGTGCAAAGCAATTTATTTCTGATTAAATTAAGCTGGAAGATGCACTTCAGGAACACATTAAAAGCACTGTAACTGCTAATGAGCACTCACTACAATAAAACATACACCTTTTTTTTTTTTTTCCTTTGATTCAGAGTGGATTGTGTGTTTTGGTGGGGTTTATTTTTGTTTGCTTTTTTGTCTTATAGAGGGCAAGTGTGTGTGTGATCACTACCTTAAATAGAAAGGGAAAAGTTTTAAAGTTTTGACTAGGCCATTGTGAGCCTTTTTTTCTACTATACTTTGAAAGGAGATGCAAATTTAAAACAAGGGGCTAGAGCTCCAGGAAGGGTTGTCCTGCTTACCCAGACACACAGGAAAACAGAAGTACAGGGTAAAAATGAACAAAAGTCACATAAATCCACATCAAATACAAATAGGAAGTAAAATGTAGAGAATCTTGAATAAGATATCCTTGGACTAGATCCACCAAGCCTAGTTAATATTTATTTTCTTAATTAGTGGAAGAAATATGGCAAGGAAACAGATAATTCCAGGTTGCAAAGTATATTAGTAAAAGAATAGCATCCCATTTTCCTGGCTTTTAGACAATGTTATTTTTGCATGTCTATTCTTCTGTATCTCTCTCAGAATGTAAATATATTACTTAAATGTAATTTTTTGACACTTGGTATCTCAAAAGCAAAAATCGTTTTGAAAGAGCATCTTGAGATACTATATCAACTAGATAATTTTCACAAATTGGAAACTGGCCAAAAATTGTTGTTAGTATACTGACAAAACTGACTTAAGTGGGAGACTCAGAATAAGAATTTTAAAAATGCTGGAGAAATGAGATTTAGCTCACATGGTGAATTGATCTGTTGCCTGCATGTAAGAACAAGTCAAAAGTCCTGAATTATATGCTCAACATAAATAATATTTTTTAAAATTGACCTTTTTATACTGCTTATGCCAAGCATAGGAAACTTCCCAGCTGTAACAATGACTTTAATATTTTTGACCTTTATCTAATTGATAAAAAGACGAAATCTGGAAAGCTAGGATGATTCAAACCTAAAATATTTGTTTTGTTTCAATACTGCATTTTTTAAAGCTTGCTTCAAAGTTAACATTCATATTTATTTAGAAGAACACCTTTCCATCACCACCCTATTACAAATTAGAATTCAGATATATTTTTTCTATTGACTTTGTTTTTTCATACATCTCTCCATCTTGGATAAATACAAGACTGAAAGGATACAAAAGTTACAAGCATGATACTGAAACACAAGAAAATACTGATTTCACACCTCTGTGTTTTTAAGAAGCCACTTGAAGTCAGATCTTAAAAAAGTGTTCAGTCACCAAAAAATCCATGTTCTGTCAAAAGTAATTTTCAAAGCAGCTGTGGTGATTTAGAAATTTTTCTTTCTTTTAAACTGCCTTGAGCTATCTATCATAGGTGCTTTTGCAAATGCCACCAAGAAGAGGATAGAGGACAAAGCATTTGTTCCAGGTGTGTTGTGCTATTTTAGGAATCTGAACCAAGCTCAGTTCTAGAGACTAATGTAGCAGCTTTAGTCCTTCTGGGGCAGAAATGATACCATCAATCCAAATAAGCAGCGTGCACCTCAGCTGCAGGTAATAGTCAACAGCAGAATTTCTGTCTGGTGGGTAAAAAAATTCCTTTAAATTGCTGATAACTGTGGACTACTACATTAGATTGAAAAATACACTGACAAAGACATTGAGACTGCATCATCTTATCTCAGCTTTGTGTGCCTACATATACTGGAAAAGACAGTCATTTGTTCTTCTAACATCTCAATGCAATTGTTTACAAACAGCCATCATAAACTCTAAATCTGGGAGTTACTTTGAGATACACGTTTTTGAAAAGTCCACCTAATTTCCTTTCTGTATGAGGTGTGAGTGTTTCTGTTGCACAGCAATCACCTCTCACAGTGCTGTTAATGAGTGTTTGATGGAGCTGCTGTTATTCATGTACAACATAAAGATTTTTATGACAAAGATGTCTTTCTTGAATATGTTAAGGGACTATGTGTGCCTGTGCATGTATGTGTACATGTATATCCATATTCAGTGATAACAATGATATATAAATATGTATCTATGTGTCTATGTGTATATGTATGTATGTACATATGAAAACAATATATGAACTCTAAATAGCAGTGTACATCACTAAATATTAATTCCAAAAGTCTAAAGAAGGAAGACATTGCCAAAAGATTGAGGAAAAAAGTATTAATTTTCCTGGAGTTGCTTCTGATAGTCAGTTTGTATTCATGTGAGTGCAGGAGGTTAATGGCAAAAATACCCCACAACACACACTAATATCACATGCTCTCAAATACTTAATATAGAGTTTAAAAAGATCAGGATGTTATAATTGCATATGATCAAGTTTGTTTTGATTAGCAGTAGTAGGAAGGTTATTTCCTTTGGGTTCAAAACAGCAACACGAGTCCTTACGCAAGCTTAGTAACCTAGGCCTTTCTGAATGCCCTCTGTCATATAGGCATTGAAATAAAATATAAAAAATATGTTGGTGCTCTGGCAGATGATGGCCTGTGAGTTGTTTCAGAGAACACACTTCATAGTCTTTATTAATGCCTAACTTGTTAACTTTAGTTATAGATACAACTTTAGAATAATTTTGTGCACTATTCATACACTAAGAAGAAAATTTGACAGTGCTTCCAGTTGCAAAGAGGGAGACTTCCATACCTACTGTATGGAACTCGCTGTTTTTCTCACTGTGCACTAATGACAGTCATTAATTTTATCTACTGGCTTCAGAGGTAGAGGATCATGCTTGAAGGGATCTGGGTCACACTGAGTCATAGGATGACTTCATATCATAACCAAACTGGGTAAGTGGTGGGAGAACATCCCCAGCTTATTTCTGGCCCTTGTCCCCAGTAGGCAGGTGGAAGTAGAGCAGACTGGAGAAAAGATGCTGAGATGTATTTGACTTTTATCAGTACTAAATGACCTTCATAGCTGGGTTTTGGTGCTGAGGAGCAGTTCCAGATTCATCATCTCAGATATACTTAAACATGATTTAATTTTGTAGTGAGACTCCTCAATGATGTACTTAAGGTCTAGGTTGGGAAGTGGGGTTTTCTATGAAGACCACAGGAGAGAACAGAAGCCTTAAGAAGATATAAAAGGAATGGCATAGTGACTGAGGAGCTAGCTATAGCTTTTTCTTCAGAATACATTTCCTCTCAACTACTTTATCAGACTGAATTGTATTTCCAGGTCTATGTTTAACCTTACAATCTTTAAAAGTGTCAGTGCAGTTTCATGGACCAATTGAGTATAGGCAGATTGAAAAGGTGGATTCCCACCAATGGATATTTAAGTCACTTCAGGATATATTGAATGTTTTTTACTTTGGTGGTAGCTTCCATGAGAAATTTTGCATATTTGAACCATTATTCCTATAAATATCTGATAAATGCCAAAAGACTTTTGTGTATTTATTTGTTCTCTGAAAAGGTAAAAGGTCAGATTTTCCTAATGACTCAATGAAAACAGAAATATTAACTCCAATACCTGCTTGATTATATACAGGAAATATTTTGAAGCATTCAAAAACCATTCAAAAGTGTGCCTTTTGATTAGGAAGGGGTAGGTGAGAGCAATATTTTACTTAACTGTGAAATTAAAGGAGCAAGTTCTGAGAATGAATATTCAGCCTGCATGTTCTGAAATGCCCATGATTTTACCTGTTAACATGAAAGAAAATATTTAAGTTTGAATACTTTAGAAATAGTCATAAAAATTAAAATTTTATTTAAAAATTTACATTATAAAAATAAAAATGGAAAATACAAAAAACAAAAACTGTATATTTACTTTTTTTTTAACGGTGTGTCTGAAAACAACTTTTGAAGATATCTAAATTAAATACTACTACAGTAAATTGTTAAATTCCCTTGAGATGTGTTAATGGATATTCCAATTTAAAACTGAGAAATTATTGCCAAAACCATCTTCTGCTTTTATTTAATCAAAAACTCCCTAAAACCAAAAATCCCCACCTACCACCACCACCAAAGTTTTTAGTACGTAATGATATTTTTAGCACAGTTTTCATCCTGATCAAACTTTGTGGTTAAAATTTCTATGCTATTTCTTAATTCAAGAGTTTATAAATATATTTTTCTGTGTTTACAATCTGCTCCGTGTGTAATTTTCAATTTTTTCTCTCCTATCACCTGAATTTTCACAATACAAACAGGTATAATATTCCAGTAGAATATATTTTGAAGAACTGTTGTGTAGTTTCCTAGAAAGACAATGTTGAAATAGATGTACTTTGGATACGAATTCTCCCAGACACTCCACGTCTGATTCAGGCCCTGTGAATTCTGTGAACATATAATTTGTTAGAAAGTCTGTCTGAATCCCTGACTGTCATGGTTCTACTATTTCAGACATCAGGTTAGCATAAGGCTAATCTAGCACAAGCCACCAAATAAAGATGTGGTGAGCAGCCAAGACTGGGAAATCACATTGTTCCTGGCATGACTTCAGTTAAAAATCAGGTGGTAAAGGAATACGCTGTTGCCCACATGAAAAATTATAATTTTGAAAAGTTTCAATATTGTTGACCTGGATCATATTTGCAGCAGGATTATCTGGCAACACATTAGCACATATTCTTTACGTATGAAATATTCTCAGTTTTCTTCAAGTTTCTTTCTAAACTGTTTTCTTACATACTTGAAATGATTTTCTGTTTCCAAAGAAAAGCCATGTCTTTTCTTCCTACCTTAAAAATACTAATCCTGAATACTATTCTTTTTAAGTTGTCATAGTAAAATGAACTAAGACACTAGCACTTTTGAACCTTGTGCCTCAAAGCCCTTTATAACTATCATTTTCAGTTTCCTCATTTTAGCCTGGAGCACAGAGACAATGAAAGTAGCCAAGAGTTTTTTGTGAAGACCTGATTCCAAATTCAAGAAATTAACAATTCATTGTGTTTTTAATGAGATAACCTACAGTAGCAATCAAAAATAGGTCCTAATGCCCATGACTCAATCTCATCAAAAGAAAGCAGATGCTACATCACAGAACTGAGAACAAGGGCCAGAATTCACTAGCCTTTAAAAATATCAATGCTATGGACTGGCAACCATATGGAAGTACTCATCAGGGTTTCTTTGTTTGTTTTGGTTTTTTTATATGTGTGTGTGTGTTTTGTTTTGTTTGGTTTGGTTGGTTGGTTTGCTTTTGTTTGCTTTTAGCTTTGTTTTTGTTTTATTTTGGTGAACACAGAGGGTTGTCTTTAAATATACTTTTGCTCATATTTGTCACTAAAGCCATGCAATTAAACTCAAAGCCCCAGACAATGCTCTGAAAGCATACTTTTAGTGTACTGACAGACTTCACTGTCTTAGAAAGAGTGATTAATTGTGAACATTTAAAATCTTAAAAAATATACCAGTGCCTTTTAATTTCAAGCTTCTTTTTGAAACCTAAAGTCTTTCTTGTAGTGCAGAATGGCGGTAATAGATGTTCTAAGGGGTCTCTCTGGTGGCCTGTTTTTCTGCTAACTTGCCTTTGCTGCAAGAAAAGGCTTTCTGCTTGAAATCTTCTGATCTAAAAGACTAGAACTTACTCCAGGGAACTGGAGAGACAGCTATGTGGTGCTAGTTAGACCCTGTTTCCTTTGCTGCCGCTTTTCACTGACTATAGCAGACAAGAGTTAAATGAGTATACCAAAATACAGCAACAGTTATTATTACCTGACACCTAAACATCAAAGGAATAGCTTCCTTCCTGGTTTGTTCTAAGCAGGGAAAAGAAAAACAGCAGATTTGAGGGGTATCCTTTTGTCTTTCTGTATTTATTTACGTTACAGCTCAGCAGCAGACATGAGAACCAAGTTCCTGTCCTTTTTTGTGCTGAGGATCAGAGAACCCCATTATGAACTCAAACAGACTGTTGAAAGGCAGTAACACAACGTTCAATTTTTAGTCAACACTTTCTCCCAGAAGAGATATTTAGAAACTGAGTGACCAGGGCTCTTCAGAGTCCATGGGCTGTACCTAGAGTCTTACCAACACTTGCCAACACAAAGAGCTGCAAATAGAACCTACTGTCATTACAATCTACAGCAACACAAAAACAATGGTCCAGGATTCTTCCCCATAGATTATTCTTTCCTTTTTTCATTGCTACATTGCTGCTGTCTGTTTGGTGCTTAATTAACTGTACAAAGACCACAACTCAATTCACTCTAAAGTCTGGTGGTAAGACAGTTCTTAGAGGGAAAATGTGTTCAAGGTTTCACATTTAATCAAGTAAAATTTCACATAAGATACTCTTTAGGATCTGAGATGAGGGTGGTAGAGAGCAGTAGAAAAGTGCATGTTTCTTCTCTTCCCAAACCAGGACTCTTTTTTTTTTAACTAGGAGAAAGTACAATAACGATCTTAAATAGGCTTCTACCCAGACTCACATATACCCACATGTAGACACAAAATGCATTGGCAACATCTCTAGCTTATTGCTGTTTCATGCCTTATTCTCCTAATTAACATGATTAGTGATAGGAAACAGTTAGCTAAATGAATGGTCTCACTCTTTATAATGAAGCTAGCTTTGCACTTGTGAGCTTTTTGCCATTAGTCTCTTGGAATGGTTCTCCAGCTTGTAATGTCTGCCTGGAATTGGTCCACACAAAACATAGAGCTGGATTCAAATGTCACTACGATTACTCGTTGGGAATTCTCATGGTATCAGACTTCAGATCTGACAGTGCAGCTTTACAGACTTGTTCTTTAAAACAAAAGACGAATAAGCTATAATGACATTGGATATGTGTGGGGTCGCACTTACTTATTGCCACAGGCTAGGAAGGTGTGATTATAGCTTAATTCTGGATGTTTGCGGAGAGACTTGTCAAGGCTAATGGATAACTAAAAAGCTGGAATCTGTCCCAGTTAACAGGGAAGAGACAGCTTTGTCAACTCCAAACTATTTTCTTTATAGCCCTATTCAAACATACATAACATAATTCATTAGCAAAATAGCAAAAAAATATTATTTTTGCAAAAGACTTACAAAAATATACAAAAATTTATACATTCTAGAAATATGGATTTCTTTTTACATTTAGTTTCAATATCACATTGTTAATGGTTCTAAAGGTGACATTGTGCTTATATTTTACTGTCAAAGAATTTTAAACACTGGCAATGTATGCTTTGTCTTTCCTCAAGCTTCATAATCTACTTTTTTTATGTGTTATAACAGAAAATGCAAAACAAAAGGAAACAAAAGGACCTTGTTCTTTCATGTCTGCAAAAGATAACTTTCAGTCTCAGTGTTTGATGTATGCTGTGATCATACAGAATCACAGGATATGTTGAGTTGGAAGGGATCTTTGACGATCAATGATCATCAGGATCATTGAGCACAGTGGACACCCTAAGAACCGTATCATGTGCCTGGCAGCACTGTCCAAGCACTTCTTGTACTCAAACAAGCTTGGTGCTGTGAGCGCTTACCTGGGGAGCCTGTTCCTGTGCCCAACCACTCTCTGGGTGAGGAAACTTTTCCTTATATCAAACCTAAACCTCTCCCAACTCTGCTTCCTTGAGTCCTGACTTTGGTCATGCAACAGAAGAGACCTGTACCTCCCTCTCTGCTTCCCCTCATGAGGATGTTGAAGACTGCGATGAGGTCTCCCCTCAGTCTCCTCTTCTCCAGGCTGAACAGATCAAGTGACCTCAGCTTCCCCTCCAGACCCTTTGCCATCCTCATGGCCCTCTGGATGATAAGAGTTTAATGTCTTTATGTTGTGGCACCCAAAACTGCCCCCAGCACTCGAGGTGAGGCTGCCCCAGTGCAGAGCAGAGCAGGACAATCCCCTCCCTTGCCTGGCTGGCAATGCTCTGCCTGATGCACCACAGAAAATGGTATATTCTGCATATATTTGTATAGCTATAAAAACAACATAAATTTCCCCATGTAAATCTAGAGATAAAGAGTTAAATACAAAGATATAAAGAAAAAAAAAGGTCAGAAGGTAACATTGTCTCCCCTTTCTAGATACAGCTGTTGCTTTAGCCCTTACAAGGTCATTAAAAGTCAACATCAAATGAGAACACAGGAAGAACAGCTGATACTGACTAAGGTACTTAAAACACATCGCTGAAAAGTTCTTCGATCTAAAACCAAACATTGTTTCAACCATGCAAAAAAAAGAAGAATAAAGATGGAATTGTGGTATTTGCCTATATCAGATAAAATATCTACAGAAACAGATTATTAGTTAAAAGAAAGTGATGACACAGAACCAGGCATAGTTCTAGCTTATAGTGGTTAACATATGTTACTTTAAAAATATCTTTAAAAATCTAATAACACACAGAAGCACTAAGCATAGATCTTTGAACCAGTGGATGCAAGCAGAATTCCAGATCACTTCAGGAGGAACACTTCTCTCCTAATTTTACAAATCTGGATAATACTGTCACTGCACTTTGATTTGTCCCAGCCCATAGTAGCTGGTTTTGCTATCCCAACCCTGCTTCACCGTTCTGCATATCTTGTGCCTTATCTGAGTCCCTTACAGCTAAACTTATATAAAGCCTTTATTTGGTGGGCTTATGTTTACCAAGTCAACAGCACCTAAGCACCTTTCCTGGTGGCTCACACGAGGTGCAATTTTGATGCTGTTTGGCAAAATGAAACTCCTAACTGTTAGATACCCTGGAGCACTTCAGAGAAAGGTTTTGTTCAGCCAATATTCCCGACCTTAGGTTTCTAGAATGGAATGCATTTGCTTGTGAGTACAAATGGAGTGTGAGGTATGAGCCCTAAAGAATTTAATCCCTGATTTGGAGAATTTAAAGGAAATTGGGTTAGTTACTAGCTGGTATGTCTCCAATCCTTGTTCAAAGATGCTCCAGACTGAAAAAATCTCTACTACGGTACGTTTGCCTTTTTTAATCTTCAGTGATAGTGACTATGTTTGATTGCAGCATTGCACCACCTACACTATGGACTATTTTACACCTACAATACACAGCCCGTATAAGTTTTGCTGCATGTCAACTCATGTGAAAAAAGACAGCAATGTGCACTTAATTTCTACTGTCAGGAGGCTGCAGGGTATGCAGGCTGTAAAGCACTGCTGAATACACTTATCTGAAAAATAAAACAGTTACAGTGACCAGAGGCAATATATCCTAGCAGAGATTTACAGTCCTACACTGATTTTGCTTTCTGTTTTCTGGGAACTTTTCAAGCCCTTCAAAACTGTTTCCAACTTACATCTATAATATTTCTAACTTACTATTCACTTAATTCCCACATTATTGTTGTAATTGTCCCACACTTCCAGTAGTTCTAAGAGCTTTGTGCAACATAACCTACCTATGTGTGATTACAGAAATGTTTCAAGAAAGTGTAAACTTTGTGTTTATATATAAGATAAAATAACAAAATAAAGAGAATAATTGGTTATTACCTAATAAATGAACTAGACATTCTAGTTAACCCAAAACTGTAGCAGTCTGGATAGATATTCTGTTTGGCTAAATTATTAAATCACATCTATTGCTAAAGCATCTGTATGACATCAAGTAGTTAGCTGAGAAAATAACAAGCATTTGTCACATTAATTTCAATTCTTTTTTTATGTAGAAAATAAATATTATTTTAATAATAATTTTAATAAATTTACAGCTAGATTTGTGCTAGAAAATAGCAAAAGAAGGACAAGAAACGTGGGAAACTATGAACGATTTAAGCTTAATAGAAGAAAAATCAGAAAAGTTAAAATACATCAAAATACCATATACATATTTTTTCTCTGAAATGATGTGGGATTCATATACTATGAGTTGAGTGACCAGCATTCTAAAATGCTGCATGATGGAAAACCTCAATAATATAAAATTATTTGCATGGCAATATATTAAATGAAATTTAAACTAACATTATTTTACCATTCTGAAGGACAACCATTAAGTCAATTTGTTGGTTCAGAAAGATAGAACTACACTGCTACATGGAAAGGTTTATACAGAATATGTGATTTTTTTACCCTGAGAAAGATAAATTCTTGCAAGATTTTCTTTAGTAGAAAGATTTGCCTTCTACTCTGTCAATAACCTATTTCTTTCAGTTGTTCTTTTGAGTTTTTTATACTGCTATTAAATAGTTAATATTCTGGCAATATATTTGCTTGATGTGTTCTGATTCCGTCTTGTCAGTAGACATGTCATCTTTTGGTATTTATCACTCATTTACAGTGTTTTTTTAACATTTTTTTAGCATATTTTATTACAGTCACATTTTTGTCTTTCAGGAATATAAAGAATAATTTAAGCTGACATCTTCAAGGTCTTCAGGAGTTTTTACTGTATTTGAGCAGTTTATGTTTTGTTGGTATGGCTTCATATTGAGATAACTTGTTTACTAATTGATGGGTACCTATTATAATAGATATAATCAAGTATGAAAACAGGAGATTAGTCTCAGCAGTACAATTATTTTCCTTTCATTCACATTTTAAAGTCAGATTTCTGAGACAGGTGGGTTTCATTGTTTGATCCTAAGTTTCTACTTTCAAATTTTTGTAAACTTCATTTTCTTTGGCCTCAACAAAGTCCTTTACTTTATACTAAAATCCATGGGGTTTCCAGCACAATGATATTGGCTTTTTGAATGGCTGCATGAGAATGTGTGGCTTGTGAGTAGTACAGATAATCTATTAAAAATGTAAAGAACATATATTATCATATTTAATAAACTGGTTATCCTGAAACCAAGAGTCCAGAAATTGTAGGGAATGCTATTTACATTCAAAGGGCTATGCTAGTATTTTCTGCTGTGTGACTGCATTTGTCTTGCTTTATTAGTTCCATCTAAAATGAGGTGCTTTTTTAGTGCCATCTAAAATTAGGAAGGTTTCCAGGACTGTCAGTGGAGAGAGATAGGCACTCCAACTGACAATTCATCCTTGCTATCTTGGACATGTATCGTAGGATGGAGTGAATCACCTTCTTTAAGTGCCTAGAGGAATACCAGATGATGATATGGATTAGTCACCTGATTTTAGACAGTTAAAACAAGATAAAATGAAGTCTGATGCATGGTGTCCAGTGTAGTTACTGCACCACTCTTCTTTATAGGCACAAAGGGTAAAAGATTTTGTCAGCTGAAGATGATGTATGGTCTGAACTGTTTATCAGTTCCTTGACCTGGGTTGCAATAACCAGCATGATTCCTGAATTAAGCAGGTGGATGGCATAGCCCTTGTAGTGACTGGAGTCTGGCAGCTCACTGTGATAAAAGCAAGAGAAAAGCTGTTTTCTGTGGCTACTCTTGTAAAAGAAGGCAAGCAGAGCATACAGATTTTGTCCTTCGATGCAAGCAAACAGGAAATCCAGTACTTAGTGCCTAAAAGGTAGCTGCATCCCCATGCCTCTCTGTAGGTGTCAGTCACACGTGCCCAAGGAATTAGCATCTGTTAAAAGGTTCCTTTTGTAGGTACATTTTCAACACATTACAAAATTGGAATTTACTGGTGGTTTTATACTCTGAATACACTGTAAAGCTCTGGAATAATATAATGAAGGGGAAATATTTTTCCTTCTGAAAAGAAAATGAAGCCACAAGAAGTAAATATCTTAAAAATTAAGACTGGGAATATTCCTATTTTTCCTTTCTAGACTGTGGTGAATGATTTCCTAACTGTAGATTTTATACTAATCTTAAAACGTTTGAGAAAAAAAAAATCATAGTATTTTGGGGATCATTACAATTTCTTTCTATTTTTTACTTTTATGATAGAAAACTCAAAGAGCTTAAAAGGGTTTTCCCAGAAGTAGTTCAAACCATGAGTACTTTTTCTTTACTTTGTTTTGTTTTGTTTTGTTTTTTGTTTTTGTTCTAAAACAACATTCCCTTGTAATTTACTGATTGCCTTATTCCATGCAAACTGGAGCAAACCTAGATTTTTGTTATAAGTTACAATTTTTTTGCAGTAAATTGCAGTGTTACTTTATAAAGACACAAGAAATACTGTGTACAGGTTCTGCCTCTGGCACTGTGAACTTTTGGTGGCTAGAAAATGTGTTTTCAAGTGTAATTGCAATAAAATGAGAAATACATGATATCAGGGTGAATTTGAAAATTTTGATCAGTATGTGTTTATTACATGTTTATGAAATCGCTTCTTACACCTTCCTTTTTGTTAATTCCTTATTGTTTGATCAAAACAGATTTAGTGCATAGATTAAACCATGGAATAGGCATAGGACTCTGTACAATTTATTGTACACAACTTACATTAATTCTTTATTTCTTTGCAGCATGCTTATATTTAATTTACGGACAGATAAGGAAATCTCTCAAGTAAGTAAATACATCTTGACTTTTCATAAAGTTTATTATTGCCTTCTTGTGTAGTATGTTGGAAATATAGAGAAAACTAAATAAGTTTACAATTTGTTGCTTTGTTCAAAAATCTATTTTCTTGTCTCAATTGAAAAAATAGTATGATAAAATCTTACTATATCTTAAGAATAAATAAAGGAATCCGTGCTCCTAGAACTGAAAAAATTAAAGGAAAATACCACTATAGAAATGAATAAATTATAAAAAGAGAGAGAAATGTAAGGAAAAAAATATAAAATGATTAAACAGTGGGGAGGAAAAGGTGGAAAAATGAGAGAAACAAAAAAAATGTATTTTCTTTATACTACCATTGCATAGTGGTACAAAGTAAAACTTTTAGCAGGGTAAAATGGTAATTTTGTAAAAAAGCCCCCAACAAAACCAAAACATCCAACTGATTATTTGTCTTCAGTATTTATTACTGCATCCTTGTGAAAGTATTCTGTATACTAAGTGACTATGTTCTGATTCAATTGATCTAGTTTAAGACAAATTTTGTCCAAGGAGGAACTTCATATAATGTTGTAGCCATGTTGAAATTTTTATAATTTAGGCAGTTTTCTGCCTTTTGAGAAAAACTCAGTTTTACATATTGCTCTCCAGTAGGAGTTAAAAGATTTTATTTAGAAAGTATCTCCTGTCAGTAGCAGCTTCAAGAGATCATGTGATCTCTTGAATATTGAGATCATGAGATCTTTGAATATTGTTTAGGTTTTAAATATTTTAAACCTAGGAATCAGCCCTACAAGTGTTGATGAAAGAATGAGTTGAATGAGGGTTTTATGCCCACACACATGAACACGTCCACATACAAAACATGTTTCTGTGAACTGAGTGGATTTATGTCATCAGCAAAATACTAAGGTCAAAAGAGAAAAGCCATTTCTTCCATTTTATTTAGCACAAGTTGCTCCAGACATCTGCACACTCCTTTTAGTAGATCAAATTACTGAAAGTACTTAAAATGAATCCCACACCTTGAAAAGGATGAATACAAAAGGCCTTTTCTGTTAAAAGGGGTAAGATATATATTTGGGAATGGAAGTTGATATTTCTGAGCTCTGCAGATTACTTACTCTGGCCATATAGTTCTATTAATCCAACAACAATATGAGAAACTGCTGAATGTTTCTTAAATCAAAGAGAAACTAAAGTCTAAGCAGATGGCTAACCCTGATTTATGGCTGCTGTAGCAAGACAATGGTGGGAAAATATTTTTTAGACAGGAAAAATAAACTCGTGACTTTTTGGATCCCTAACTCAAGAGGAATTACCATGATAATCCTACCTCAAATATCAAGATAGGGATACCATGAGAGAAGAATGAAGCCAATAGGGTAAGAATGACCAGAAGAAGGTGGTTTTGGTTTTTATTTAAATTTATTTTGGCAAAGGTTCATAACTGGTGAAGAGACTAGAAGAGGAAAGCAGGAGTGAATGATACATAAAGTGAAACAAATCATGTTATTGGTGTGGGTCAGGAGTTCTTGTAAAGTAGTTTT
Source organism: Argya squamiceps (assembly GCA_037834095.1). Taxonomy (NCBI): domain Eukaryota; kingdom Metazoa; phylum Chordata; class Aves; order Passeriformes; family Leiothrichidae; genus Argya; species Argya squamiceps. The sequence goes on from JBBMKD010000145.1 coordinate 70,625,800, forward strand.
GTGTTTAACCATGGTGATTTGGACATTTTTTTCTGCATTTTTCTGATTTGTTTCTGTCTTTGGGAAGGACCTGGCATAATCTCCTTGGCATTGGTGAATGAATACTTGAAACTCTTTTTCTAGACTGGACAGGAGAACCTGGACAGTGTCACCCAACATCCCTTCCTCACCTCCTGAACAGGACACACAATCAGGGCTATCACCTATGGATTTGTTTGCTAACCAGAAGAACCAAAATTCAGAAGAAATACTGCTTGGGTTTTATTGATTTGTTTAGCTGGGGTTTTTTTGCTTCTCTTGAAATTTAATATTTTTATTGCAGTGATTGATTCAGGATGGATGACAATTCCAGTCAGCAACTTGAAGGTTTTAACACCTTAGAAAAGGATGAATGCTGAAATAAATGGCAGTAGTTTTACAGGATTAATAGTAAAATATAAAAGCTTGTTGTATTTTCTTCCTATCTTTTCCCCCCCTGAAACTATTAATCTGAGCTCTTGAACACATAATACACCATTATGAATCTATAATATTCCTTCCAAAAATTTTAGTCTAGATTAACTAGTCCTGTTACAATGCCACTCCCCCCTAAATCTCCCATAAAAGTATTATACAGAGCTGCTTTGTTTTGAGGTACAACAGAGTGAAAACAAATTCTTCAAAGAATTCTTTATTTGCTTTCACCTGGGAAACCTATCATAGCTTTTTTAGCTACAATAATACTAATTTCATTGTCAGCAAGAATTCAGCTTTTCATTATTTAGATAAATTCACCTCTGTATTATAACTGTAACCCAGTGATGTCATGAACTGAAAATGATGAAAAGCTGGATCCTTTTCAGACATATGAAAGCAGTATCATATAAGTAGCACAAAGCATTTCTACCTGTGGAGTTTACTAATGGCTTCTAGATGAAATGGGAGCAAATTGGCTATGAAGAATCCAGGTTAAAGTCTAGAAATTCATAAACTTGCAAATCAGGACAGTGCTGGTATGTAAGTCAATGGGAAAAATGAACAGCCTGTTCCAATTATCACCTCCATTCTAATCCTGTCTGCTTTCCTTATTTTAATCACTTCCTGTATGAAAATACAGCATTTGGTCATCCAAGCAATACTTTTGCCCTCTGATTTTGCTTGTACCCTCTCTCTTACAAGAACTTGACCATTAGCTGGGCTAATTCCATATGGGTTCTTGTCATACATTTAAGCTTTTTGCTTCCTTCTCAACACACTCACAGCTTCCTTTTATCGTAATCTCTGCCCCAACTCTTCAATTTTATTCTGTGCCAGCCATTTTTAATTCTACTTCCCTGGTGAAAAAAAAATTTCACATAAAAAAGTAGTCAATTCTGATCAATACAAGGGGATCTCAAGGTATTATTTGATTAGTCAGCTTGCCTTAATTCATTGATCTGCACTCTTTCATTAGCACATCTTGATTTCAGCTTAAGCTCTATCATCCACAAATTAAACACCATGAAACACAGCTGCTGGTGCAATCAGGAGTTTTCAAACACAAAGACAGTTAGTTGGACATACTTCCCTCTGCAAGTCACAATTTTCACGATACACTCCAGGTAGTGAATAGCAGAAGCTGCAATTGAGGACGTAGAAATGGTTTACTGAAATTACTTAACTTTTGCCCTAAGGCTTGAAAACATGGTTTGAGAGAGTAGGAGTGGCTGAGTGTATTTCTGCTTGGTTTAGTTTGGTTGGATTTGTTTTTTAAGTAAAGGTAGAGAATTACCTTAACCATAAAAACTACAATTATTATGCAAGGCTTACTAAAGCACACCAAAATATTATGATCTCTGCCTTCAACAGAGAGCAACCAGGATGAAGAATGAAAAGGAACACAGAGCATCTGGGTATAATCTCTCTTATTTGACAATAAAACCTCTAAGAGAGACAACTAACTCCTTTAGAGAGTCTACTTGATTTCATCCTCAAGGCATGCCTTTAAAAAGATTCTGTTGTAATAAGATAGCCCAAAGAGTGAGTATATGATCATCAGGTTTAAATATCTGTTTTATTGTCTATTTGAACAGGAGGGGGAAAAATCCAAGAAAAATACATCTTTATGGTGAGAAAAAGGCGTGGCAAAAATCCCAGGATGATAATAGCAACTGCCATATCCCAGGAATGGCCTCATCCTCCACCTATCATTAAGAGCCAACACTGATGAGCACCAATCTTTTTGTGCACAGCATGAGTGACAGAATAGAGAGCTTTTTCCTGAGTGCATGGTGGAATAAACCTCAAAGTGTCTGCTGCCACTTTTCCTAATGGTTACTGCTGTCATTTTATATAGCAGGTTTATCTGGAGGCTACTGTCAAGTGGCAGAATCCTGTTGTGCAAATACTGCAGAACAATGCAATCAAAAAGATTTCTTTCTCCAACTTCTTCATAAAAATGTGCATGTTTCACCCTACCCCATTTTGTCTAAGCACATAATGTCAGAAATCAGCATTTCAGAGTGTGAAGCACCTTATTGTGTCCATGACAAAAGGCATGGTCTCTTCTTCCTCAGAACAGCATTTTGCCTTTCACAGCCTAGGTGCCACCTTTCCTTGGTATTCAAACTGACATTATAGATAGGAAGCTTACATAAGCACACTTCCCAGGCAGTTTGGGTTGACTTCATTTAGGTTAGGAGCTGTTCATAAGGAACATTATTACTTCAGTAATGAATTAATGTAATTTTAAGGTCTTTAAAAGCATTGTATTAGGCCAGATTTGATCGTTTCTGAGGGAAAAAAAATGTAACTGTCTTAAGTATTTTAGGATCTACTCAATAACTGAATTATTTCAAAAATTAATTTCATTCTCTTGCTGTGAAAAACACATCCTCTTTTTTATGTTTACGTCATATAGATCACAGATCTACATGAAGGAGACCTATATTTCTAATCAATTTCAGCTCTGTTTCCTAGAATGACAGATTAGTTGTTTCTGTTTGTTTCACTTGACTCCTCTATTCAGAGCCACCACCTTCTGGCAAAGTTGTCATATTCTGGATGATGTTGCTGGAAAAGAGCTGTTTTGTGAAGGCTGCTATATTTGTTGCTAGGGATGTCAAAAAGGGAGAAAATTTTCCATGCTGCTAGAGAATAAATGCTGCTAGAATGTACAGTTCCATATGGAAGAATTAAATTGATTTTAATATATTTGAGCTCTTTTCCCTTCATATATTGTTGTCTATAATTTCAGTTTTGTTTTCTGCTACAGGATACTCTTACACTATTGCAGACTATCAAGCAAGAATTTTCTCTTAATATCAATTACACAAAGAGTGAAATAGAAGATAGTGGGAAATATCCACATAGAAACTACCATCAACTGAAAATTTGAAAATATGTTGTTTTACAGAACTGCCTTATAATTTCGTTAATTATAAAGTGTCTTTCTGAATGAGGAGAAAGGAAACAAGAGCTATTATTTCTAAATTCTACAGAAAAATTTAATTGTGTGAGAGAAAAATAAATTACTTTCATGCATTTCCTCCAAGTTCTTACATCTAGCTTAACCAGTTTCTTTTGATATAAGACAAAGTATATTCATAGTTGCATACTATACACAATGCACAAAGAAAATAAAAATAAAAAGAAAAAAAAGGGAAAAAAGAAAAAAACCCCAGTCACATTTTCACTTTCCTTCAGTTAAGTTCTTGAAAAAAAATCAGTGAACATTCCTCTCCATGTGCCAATTTGGCCCCAAATATGTTATACCAGCTGCTTTGCCAAGTCAGGCTCTTAATAGATGGCAAGTAAAATGAAGAAAATTGAAGATAGGTGAAAAGAAAAAGACAGCAGTAGAAATCAACACAGCAGGGAGGAAAGAGCAGAAATCTTATGTTCGTATTTTAGGAAGATCTTCAGATGCAGCCATAAAGATGATATGGTGGCTGGTTCCTTCCCTTATTTTGTCTGCAGAGGATGTCTCAGAAGATCAAGTAAAAAAACCCCAGCCATTAAAAAAAAAGAACTGCAGATTTTAACATTTGGAGGCAGCTGTTAAAGCCCATGATTAATTAGTGTTATGAGATATATATCTAAATATAGATGATATAGATATAGATATATATGCATGTCTTTATATATCTCCTGACATGAAGCACATTCTGGTTAATGAATTTTAATTGTATTATAACTGATACAAGTGTTTGTGATCATCTGTCAGATGCCTCGCAATCTCTGGCTGAAATAGAAAATGGTTTGATAGCTATCAATTTGCAATAGCAAGGTAGGTGTTACTTGATGTAAAAACAAAGTAATAAGCCTGAGGGCTCTTTCAAGATTTCTATCAAAGTCCCTTCACCTCAAAATTCTAATTTCTGGGAGATTAAGTGCTCCATTGCACTGGATGCATTTGTAAAGCATGGAAATATGGAAATGCTAATCAATCGTTCATGGTCTAGAAAATTCAGGAAAACATTCTAGACACCTATAAAGCAAAGGAGAGCGCAAGACAACATATCTTTACAAATTAGGAACTTCTTTAGCTCTCAAACGGCTTTAAATCTGAGGATCACAGAAGATATAAAGGGATAAATAATTGAAAGGGATATGGAGCAGAACATAACTTTTGGGTTGTCTGTTTGATTGATTGACTGATTGTTTGATGGGGTGTGGGATTCTTTTTGCTTTGCCTCTGAGGAGATTGTGACTAATATACTAGAATTAATTATTGATGTGCAATACAAACCTAATAAAGAATCCAAATTCAAAGTGTTATTGAGTAGTTTTAGAATCAAATTTTGGATCTAGACCTCTCCACTGTCTACTAAACACAAAAATCTCTCACCATCTTGACAAATGAGTATACAATATTATTATTTTCTGACTGTCTGTGAGAAAGAAAAAATAAAAAGACATTTTAGTTCCTTAAGAAAAAAACCAAAATGTATAATATTTGGATGTGATGTAGGGAACAAATTCCTTCTTGATTTTCCTAGCATTAATGACCTACTATATACAATTAATGAAAATATATTAATCCTGATGAAGTGTTTTTCATGGTATTTCCATATTTGTTTTTGCTTTCACTGCATAAGGAATGAATTATATTTTGACTCCAGAGAAATAATCCATATATAATTAATTCTTTCACTGAACATCTGTGATTTTTCCACTATTTTTACTCAAGCATAGAGATAAAAAGAGTTGGACCAAATAGGTAAAAATACTTTCAATGAACAACAATAGAGAGAATGCTGACAGCATCAAATCCTTTTTGTTATTATTTTAATTTGACACATTACGTCACATCATGCAGTCATGAAATACTGTTCACCTTCATTTATATTTCAGACTGAGCAGTCAAGGTTAGTTTGGGAGAGACTGAAGGAATCTGAATCATACTTTTCACAGGACTGCCTCACACCTAATGATTTTTAGTAGAGGGAGGCAAATACTTTGAGAAAGACTAGTATCTTACCTGGAATTAAAAATCCAAATTCTTTTATTTAAAACATGTTTTAGACATTAAAATTCCACTCAGCAATGGCTGAGTTCTTTCCTGATATATATAATTAAAAAAACCCCAAACCCCCCCCCCAAAAGAAACCAAGAAAAACCCCCAAAACAAACAAACAAACAAAACCACCAAATGCAAAACAATCCTGCAATTATTTTAGTTCAATGAACAAATTTTGCCCCATGGTGGAATTTTATTCCTTGACTTCACAATATTTACAACTATTTCTTTCAGAGAATCCTAATGCAATTTGCAAACCAAACACATGAAAATTTAATCCTTTCCACTGAAGTGTAACCACTTGGAATGTGCTGATTTATGGTAATGTAGCAGAAGTTATGAAGACTGCAACTGTCTAACTGGAATTGGAGAGTAAACTGATTTACTCAAAATATAATTTAACCAACACACTGGAATTAACAACTCTGTACTTATTAGAAGTGCCACAAGTGCCCTGATTACTATAGCTTATGAGAATATTAATTGTACACTTTATATGAAAGACTGAAATTCTACCTAAATTGATTCCTGTTTTTCTTTGAGGAGGTTGTTTTCCTAAAGTACAATTGTGTCATTAAATTAATTAATTAAAGTTATCATTAATTCCATTCTTTTAATGATGTTGCAGACAAATGAAGTAAAAAAATTACTGAGATTAGCTGTTTTGGTCAGAGTGTGGTGTTAATAATACCAAGGTCGTGGATTTGATCCCTCTGTGGGCCATTCCCTTAAGAGTTGGACTTGATGATCCTTGTGGGCCACTCCCAACTCAGAATGTTTTGTGAAATCTGTGAAAGTGCAAAATCAAAGCCAAAAAATTTTAACATGTTCTTAAAATGTTTTTCATCCTATTCAGACCTATACATACTTATATCCACTCATCATATATGCATGGGAGATGGAACGGATTAAAAGAAAATCTTAAGTCCTAGGGGTCCTTATTGTATACCTATCTCTTTTATTGATGAGTTTTCTATTGTGCTTAACCTGATCTCTGGAATGTCTGGTCTTGTAACACTTATTTTCTTGGATAATTGCAATATTTTAATATTAGTTCCAAGCTAAAAACTACCTATAGCAATGCAATACAGTGATGCACAAACTGAAAGTTTGCACAGCCAAGTAAATACCATCTTCATGAGACACATTGGTCTACTGAACAGGACAAATTTAATGAGGATTTGATCTTTCCACAGATGTTAAAGTCATGTTCTTTTGGGTGATTTGGTTTTGCATGTGAAGAACTAGAAATAATATTTGTCTTCTGATAGGTTTAATAAATGCATTTGTTTAGACTAGAAGGATGAGTAGATCTGACACTGAAAACTAGAGCAGATCCAGCTTTGTAGATATTGAACTGCCTTCCTGCAGACAGTTGCAATATTGCAGCTTACAATACTGTCAATGTCAGCTTGTCAGATGCCTGGAGGAGTGTCAGCTTGGGTTATCTTTCATGTAATTGTCATTATAACAAACACAAGGGCTTGAAATACAGTTTCCACTATTGCCAAATGTAAATGTATGTCATAAATTAGTTAGAATGAGTTTCCAGAATTTGTGTGTGTTTGTTTGTTTGTTTGTGGGGCTTTATGAGATTCTGCTTAAAATTTCAGTCAACAGGAATAACATTACAATATCCAAGATCAGAATTTCTGTTTGAAGTGAACTCAGAAACCTACATTTATACTGAGTATTTACACAGCTGGCCTTTCTCTGACTGTCTTTGATGTCAGACTTTTAGGTTTTAATTTTGCTTAATTAGATGCTTCATATAACCAACTAGTAGCAAGTGGGATTTATATACACATTATTATTACACTTTTCTTTGTCCATCAATTTGATTTTGCTGAAAAGAGAAATGGTAAAGAAAGTATTAATTTCACAATGACTCTGGGATGAAAAGAGATCATGATAGTTTGTCTTTAAAATGCTTTAAGTAGACTGGAAATTTTTAATACAAAAAATTACACAATCCCATAGTGAGAAAGTGCTATATAATAAAAATACTAGATTTCCCAGAAGAGATGAGATTTCTGGGATCTGGAAACACTTTGTAGAACTAATTCCTGGAAATTTCACAGATTCTACCACTAAGGAGAACACTCTCAAGATCTGCACTTGCCTCTGCCTTACAGCCTTAGAGCTCCCATTTTCTTAGTGCTGACAGATGCAGATAGACTACTTGTTAACTCTAAATTTACTTCATGTTCTGCACTTTTTTTGGGCTACGTTGCTATCAAACATGATGCTTAGGGACAAAGGAACATACACACTGCTATTTGCAAAGCTGGACAAGAATTGGACACAATGGATTTGGTCTTAGCATTTTACCATCTGTATCTCCTGAACTTGGCCTTAATTTTAGGTAAAGGTAGTGATATAACTTCCTTGATATGTCTCTGGAATGCTGAAACAACTGGTTCTTACAGCCAGGGGTGTGAATCTGTGATGCTTAGGTGACAAAGGGTCTCCCAAATAAGCTTGAACAGTGCTCTGTTGCTTCAGCCATGTGTCTGAGTCTTCAAAAGTCATTTCTCAGGGCAAAGGTTTCCTGCTAGTGCAAGCCCTGCTGAACTCACCATAGAGCTTGTCATGCTTTTAGGCGTTGAGAATCAAGCACAAAACTCTTGCATGGCAAAACCTTAAAAGCTAGTGCTGCCAGCAGAATAATATCCCACTCTCTAGTCCATCCTAGGCCAGAGAAATGTTCATATCTACAAAGCAGATCAGTTCTGGAAGGTCTTAGTCCCTTCTTCCAGAAGAAACCCACCAGAATAATCTAAGGTGGTGTAGCAATGTATCTGAATAACTTAGGCCATTCCCTTTACCAGCCAAATTGTTTGTAGATAAGAAGACACCTGCAGTCTTGTTTTTCAGAGTTCTCAGGAATTTGTCAAGGCTATGGGAACAACAGGTCTAAAAATAATGAGCAAGAGCCTGGGAAAATGCCTACAGGAAATGTAAAACTTAGAAGACACGTAATGTGGTGATAGACACTTGACCAATTAGTGCCCTGAAGGATGTGTGCCTGTCTGATGGACAAGTGATTTAGCCAATCGAAAGACTCCTGTATACGTGGACAGTAGTACTAGAAACTATATCTGTGGCTTTATGTAAACAATAAATCAGCTTCTGTTGGAACCATATTGATTTGTTTATTTCAGTAGCCCATTTTCCCCCTGCAAGGTGGTGAACAGGTGTTTCAGCTGTTGTTAGCTCAGCTTTCCTACTCAGCACACGGATCCTAGGGTGCTACAAAGGAGTTTTCCAGAGAGACATTCTCAGGATTTACCAAGAACAAACTTAAAGTTATAGGTCCCATAACTCCACAACTAAACAACCCTAAAGGAGGGCTCTAGCAACAATTTAGGTCACTAAGAGTAACAATTTAGTGAGGACATAGTGCAAATTTTTCTTCATCCACACTAATGGAGCTTCAATTTAAATTTAATGCATCTGTTATTCAGGTAATATACATCAACATAAGCGCCCAGAAACAATTTTATGTTTGTTTAGGGACTAGATCCCTGTCCTTAAATTAATTTTTTTCTTAAATTTAATGATATGTTATTCCTTAAAACATTAAATAATTTTTGTAACCTTTTAAAAATAAATAAGTTATATATGTGTGTGTGTGTCTAATTAATCCATACATTTCCCTATAGATCTGCTTCTAGTCTGTCTAGTGAGAAATTAAAAATTTCCTGCTACATGTTATGTTTTGATATTTAGTATTTCAAGCAAGCCTCCTCTGTAACATCTAGAGTACAGCATTATTGTTTTGCTGTGCCATATTTGTTGTAAAGATCTTAGACCTGCATCTTTAAGTGCTTTCTCTACATTTATTTAAACTCAAAGAACACTGTGGTTGGTTTGTTGGTTTTTTTTTTTTTTTGTATTGATTTTAGGAGTTTCAATTAAACATACATTCGTGATGTAAGAATCTCCTCAAGCAAACACCATCAAATAATAAATTGCTCCATTCCAACTGTAACTAATGAGAATATTAGCTTCTCTTTCCAATGTGTTATATATTTTGAAGGTTTTTTAATTCTGAATATGATTAAGTTACCAACATTTATTATCTTTATATCTGAGATATCCTTACTGTTAAGTATATTATAGTTGTTTTATATTATTTTTAAATTTAAATTGAATTCTCAACTACCCTAATTACTGTTTTGCAAGAATGGGTGGAAACAGGCACATCACCTATGCATTCATCATAATTATCCCAATGATAAAACAGATAGCAATTAATTTGTCTGCAAAGAAGACGTGTTGAGAATGGGGTTTTAGTTTGCAGCGTGATATTATAAGAACACCTACTGCCTGAAAAGCTTACTTTTCACCTAACAAATCACATAAGAAACATACTTCTGTAGTGTTACATACTTGTATTTTCAGATTTGAAATCTGAAATTTTTCTGAACTCTTTTTGAACTATTAAACCCCAATTCACACATTTGCATTTCCTTGCTTCCTAAGTATCAGTTAAAGTCACAGGTTGATACCTCCTTGCATACTTACAGTGCTACAAGATTTTCTGCCTTAATACAACCATGTCTTAGCAGACAAAATTAATGGTTTCGTTAGGACAACTCAATTATAGAAAATCAGAACCACGTGAATGCTCCTTTTGTTTCAGATACCCTCAGTAAATAAGTTTTTGTTCTTCCTTTGACAATACAACTAGTGTTTAAATTTGGTTTTGCAATATCAATTTCATTTACTTTTTTAATAACTCTGCAAAGTGCTTATGAGGAGTTCTTTAATGTAATTGCTGGCAGCACAATTGTACCATTGTAGGTGTAAAAGACAGAGTTCTTACACAAGTAAAATTAGAGAGAGATGCAAGCCTATGTCTAAGTCTAAAACCCACATCTTGTTATTTGATTAGGTTTAAGCCACATCTTGAAATATTTAGGTGAGGAGAATATATTATTACTTCAATGACAAGTTATATCCCACTAGATTATTAAGATGAGAAAAGCAATTAGAGTTTTGACCTAAATGTTTAATGGTCCAAGTTTTCTCAAAACTGCACTTGCTTGTGAATTAGAAGTTACGATTCCAGAGCAAGTTTGATTTCCACAAATTTTATAAATGCCAGAAAAGGTGGGGAACTGAGATCATGTACCTACCCACTCTTCATACAAGACAGATTTCAGAATACAATGAAGTAGATGGGGATTTTTCTCACCCTCAACTCTCTCTTTGTGTCTGTCAGTGGGACACACAATAATGCTTTAATCTGTCACACCATCACCTGCACCGAGACTATGAGTCAGTGCTGAGCTGTCCACCCACTGCTTTCTGCAGTGCTATCCTTAGGTGTGCAGAGAAAAAGCAATTAAACAGACTGGATTGGCTCAGAATCCCTGTGAAGAAAGGTTGAAACCAAGGGAAGAAGTACCCCAGGAGCCAAAGCAGATCACTGATAACTGTGAATAGCTGGATTTAATCAGAATTTATAAAAAGTTCTTGGCAAGAGTGTATCATACAGAATTAAGAAGATCCACTTGAAACAAAACACTGGAAAAAGTTTTAAGTTCTTGAACTACTCTCAGATAACAACAATAAAGAGGGAGCAAGAGTGAAACTATGTTTGATTATTAAAATTTGTTTATTTTCTTGATCGAGCCATGAAGTGACGGAATGCTCTGTGAATGGTGGTCCATGATGATTTTTGGTAAAGGATTAGTGTTGCTAACAGAAAAATTATATTAGAAATTTTCTCACATTGATGTCTGTCACATGGAAAGGGGAGATTTCCTTGGACCTTGATATTGGATTTGTCTGACAGTGTTCTTGAGCAGTCTGTCAGCATCCATTTATGGGAACCCTTCACTGAAAAGTCCTGTTGTAAAGGAGGGTGTTTTGATTGACTTATTCAGGCAAAGATATCAACAGCATAAGAGAGACCCCTCAGTAGGCCTTCCACTTTATTTGAGTATGTTGCCCACTGCTGGTGCCTGCCAGCACCTCTGAAGAACTCACACTAACAACCTGTTGAAAAACACTCTTCATAATACAAAATTGTTACAGGTTCAAGGATTGCCAGTGACAGTATCTGACTGCAAAAACATATTCAAAGCAATACACAGTCAAGCTCTAACTCCCAGTAAGGGTATTTAGTTGTGAGTACAGTGTGGTTCGTGCCCAACAGGTGTCCATTAACATTACAATTAGGCTATAGTGAACCAAGTTCATCTGAGGAGAGAGATTTCACCAAAGTGTTGGCTCAGCAGCAAGACATCTTCTCCCATCTCCCCTGGCTGACAGGTGCTGTGAGGTTTTTCAGCTGCAAAGTCCCACCAAGTTCCCCCCCACAAGGAGCCTGTCTGTGATGTCTTCTCTCCACTTCACCTTCTGTTCCATCCATTTAATCTTAGCAGGTGCTTAGGGCTGCAGATTGCGTGTGTGGGGACTCATCGTGGAGCAGGTTTTGAGCAAGCCAACTGCACTCCATCCAGGGAGTAGCAGTTCTATTTTACCTTGTAATTTCTTTGCCATTCTAACTTTTGTTAAAATAAGAATATAACTTTTCACTTTCTTCTGATTTACACCCAGCCATATTTCCACATCTAATAAACTTTAAAAGCAAATTTCTAAAACATTTCTGGTTGTCAGAAAATGTAAGCTAAACTGCATTGCTTTTTTGCATCCATCTGTAATTTCATGTACTCACATATTAGCTCCATGCACTTGCAAGCCTAAAAAATACATTCATGATTTTAATTTCAGAAATCACTTGGGTAGGTGTGGATGTCATCTGATAAAAGAAATGATTCATATAATGCCAAAAGTAACTCGACCTTAATCAATCTGCTGAATAAGTTGTCTGTCTTACCCTTGTGGAATTTAATAGGAAAATTTAAAGAGGAACTTCAACTTAAACAGATAAAAGAGTATATATCTCTTGGCTTTTTTATGTGTATGAACATTATTTATAGTCCCAATTAGATCATGGAAACATAAAATTTTTTGTACATATACACGCGCACACATGTAAAAATGTAGAAAAAACATTAGCAGACAAGATTTCTGATGTGAAACTTTTTATATCCCTACATCAGGAAGAAATTTAATCTTTGAACATAAACAGAAACACTGAGGAAGGTTAAGTAGGACTTCAGGTATTCTAAAAATCTGTTCTACCTTGGTTTTATTCTTGCATCTACATCAAAATGTAAAATATCACTTCTAATACATGTTTAATTTCTTTGTCATTTCTTCAGGTATGACATTTGCATTCATGTTTGATTCATCCACTTAGAGAAAAGGGTATTTATGAAGTGATTTAGGAAAGGAAAGTCATAGCTCAGTTAGAAGCCTGTCTTTTGCATGGGGTATTAATGATGTACCAGATCTTCTAGGCTGGTGCCCCTGTACTGAAATCCTCCATCAGAAATGTAGGAATCACTCAAACACGCATAAAAATTCTTAGATTAATTGGTAAGCAAAAGAGAGGTCATACAGTATTAAAAAGTTTAGCCCTGATTCTGAGTACCCACAAGCTTCCATTGCAATCTCTGAATGCACCAGGTGCAGAAATAAAGCTTTACTGTGCTGTGCATCTTTTATTCTGGTCACACACTTTATATATCTCAACAACAATGAGTGACTACTTATTGGTGTTTTAAATTTAGATTTAATAAGCAATGGTCCCTGTCAGTTTTGTCACTCCTCCCGGAAAGATCAAGAGCTATAAAAAGAAGCATTACTGAGGGAAGATTAAAAGAGACTCAATCAATGCTGAGAATTTACAAGACTAAAATCTAAACAAAATCAAATAGCCAGATGAAAAGATAACCAGTAGACATCAGAACTTTGACAACAAAGATACAGATAGTGGCATAGTCAGGGATTAAATTAAAATGGAGGTGATTGAGTCTTAGGAGAGCAAAGTACAGCATTGGGGAGAGCAAAAGAACAAAGAAAATATCAGCAGAGATGAAAAAGAGGGATCAAAGGAAATAAAATTAAATATACAAGGCATAAAAGAGAGAAGCTACAGATCAAGGCTAATATTTCAGAATACAGTCAAGTCATCAGACAAACACCTTCTCAAATACTGAAATGATACTGGAGACAAAAAGTCTAAAAAAATCTAAAAAGAATCTTAAAAAAATCTAAAAAGATTTAAAAACATCTAAATTTTTTTTTTAAATCTAAAACAAATCTAAAAAAAATCTAAAAATCTATTGTCCTAGAAGCTTTAGCAGAAATCAGGATCAACAGAATAGAAATTATTTAAAGTGCTTCCACAGTCAGGTCTCCACAATTCCATAATATAAATATATGTTATAATTTTAAGGCATGGTAAACTAAGGAACTGAGAGACAACTATGTAGTACACTGTGAGTAAGACCTACTGCAGAAACCTAAGGTTTAGTAAAGACAAAGGGAAGGGCATTTTTTATCACAAAATTGTTGCATATTTGGGCAAAGCACACATGGAGTGTTTGCGGAGTGTAGGTGTTCTCCAAACAGCAGTCTCTTTAAAGGCAAAATGATAACAATGTCTGCATATATAAGGAAACAAATTCTTGTTAACATATAACAACAGGGAAATATTCCATTCCCTTCCTGCTGCATTAAAAACAAATTGAGAACATCCAAAGGGAAAATAACTTCTTAACTAGATTCCATTAGATTTCCCATAGGAGGGGAAAGAATGTTTTGCAAAAGAGAAATGAGAGTAATTCCTCATATAAACCAAATGCATGAAAGAAAATAAAACCAGATTTTTCATACACACTAATGATAGGATGTTTGTGGGGTTTTGAGATTAGCTCTTTTTTTTATTTTTTTAAGCTTGTTTGCTTTATATATAGAAGTAGGCTAAAAATGAAACACCTTGTCCCAAGCATGTAGATAGATTTTGTAATTAATATTTATAATCCATTATTAAAAAATAAAAACCAAACCACAATGGGAAAAACTTCTCAGAGGTTTAATTCACTATTTTTCTGTTTTATAAGGTATTTAGTGGTAGTCATTAGAAGATTTTTTTTTCTTCACTGACCCTGTTGTGAGAACTGTAAGATTATGTTGCTTCTGCATTTTAGTAGAGAAATACCCTGCTGCTCTTTGGAAAATTATTCTGGATTACTAATTACTCCTGAAATTAGTGCTATTAGAATATACATTGCTAGAAAGATCACACAGCTTGTTTTTCAGCTGTCACTCTGAACTTGTTACTCTTCGCATCAGAGAAAAAGCTAAAGAATGGATTTTTGACAATTCAGTCATAGGCAATGCAATTAAAGTAATGATAGATTCACTGTAGAGAAAAAGAAGAAAAACAAAAAAGTTCTCTTTTTTCCCTAGCTATGATTTAAATAAGATACCTAAAAGATCAATTAATCCTGAGGCTGGAAACAGGCTTTAGAAAGTCTTTCAAACTACTGTTTGTCAAGTTTGGGAGTAAGGATATCCACAGAGGAGGGTGTGGCAAAGACTCCAGCTATGCATGCAGTTCTGGTGAGCGTCTTGATACCTTACATTCAACCAAAGATTTCATTGGATAATTCCTATTCACTGTTTGGCATTTCTTCCTCCCCTACCAACTGTTTTTGCTGGTTATCAAATCTGTATATGCCATACTATCTGTGGGATGGCATTTTGCTGGATGTTCTAGGGAATGCATTGGGGACCTGAAGAACCTTTAAAACAATCCTAGTTCTCCACTTCATAAATTTGCTATAACCTTGAGGGTAAAACACATTGATTTTTAAAAAAAACTTAGCCTAAATCAAATTATGATAAATGCAAGTACACATTTTTATTTTCATCAATGAGAGCAGACAGCAAAGAGAGTGTTAGAAAAGACACAGGTGAGAAAAGAACAATAACAAAGAACCCCAGAAAACAAACAAACAATACCCACAACAAAACCACATCTGCTTAATGCAAGATGGGATCTGGCAAGTAGTCTTCTGATTTTTTTTGTTTCTCCTTTGTTTGTTTACTTGATTTACACCAGGAGGTGCTGGTCCCTTTTGACACCAGCAAGAAACACACTGTAAGATGCTTTTAAAATGTTATTTATTAGATCTAACATTATAAAGTGAAAATGCTACAGATAATCTTACGTCCCTTTGGATTTGGGAACCCTGGGAGAGAGCCTTTAGTGAGCCTCTTTATCCGTGTGTGCCATGCTTTGTACACTCTGTGCATAGAAGTCTCCAATTTCAGTCATTTGAGCGGCTATAGGATTTTCTTACAAGGAAACAGCGTCATCCAGCATTTCTACAGTCAAAGAGCAATAATTTTTGCACAAGAATTTATTGCTGCACTTTCAATCCAAGGTGAGGCCATGCAGATGGCATAATCACTGGTACCAAGTGGGAGATTCCTTGCAGGCTCCTCTGCTACCGTGTGATCACTGAGCTGGTGCTACAGCCAGAGGAGCTCTGCAGCACAACACAGCCTGGAGGCCACTCTGGACAGCACAGACATGGGCATGCTCCAGTCCACTGATATGTGGATCTGCAATCCCCAAGGTACAATCCTTTTCTAGTCAGGATAACTGCACTTGCCTTACAACACTTTCTGAATACTCATGCAGGATTTCTACTTTCCTTCCTAACCTACATACCAAGTTTCATCTAAAGGAAAGGATCTTCTATTGATGATGAAACCTGCTAGTTTTTCAAATGACTTGGGGTTTTTTTTAGTCCTAGGGGACAGAGCAGATCTAATTCTTTTTCTGAAGTGTAAAGTTTCAAGTTTTCTTCCTTTTAAGAAAAGCAATGCTTATTTCCTTATTTGCTTTTGATAATATTGGTTTTATGCTACTGGTCATTCTCATGTTTCACTTTGGTTTCCTTTTTTTTTTTTTCTGGACACTCTTCACACTGTTCACAACTTTTGTGAAGTTTAGAGTCCAGGAGATATTCAGATTCAGCCTTACTGGGACTGAGCAGAGGCAAATTTAGAAAAGTATTTTGAGGATTCTTGCCCTAGATACTTTTCCTGCTTTTCTTCTCTCTGCTTAGTTACTACAGTGTACACCATGTGTATGCAGATTATTATAGAATCATAGACTGGTTTAGGTTGGAAGGGACTTTAAAGATCATTGGGTTCGAATCTCCATGTCATAGCCAGGGACACCTTCCAATAATTCTCCATTTAAAGTACAGATTTTGTTTCATGTTGCTGTTGGATTTCATTCTAATTTTCATTAATTTCTCCAATATCAGCTCTTTAGTTCTTTCATAGAAGGTTATTAAATGTATGGATGTCAAACACATGTTCCCAGTGTATTCCTACTTCTACTTCTTTTTTCCTTCTCATTGAAGTATAAACATTGGATTTATTCTCCTCAAATCACCCAAAATCCTGATGTACCTTCCATGTGTGAGCGCTCAAACAGAGGCAATTGGAGTCCTAATACTTCACTGAGCAATTAATTTTGCATGATACTTACTGGATCATGGTAATTTCGTATTATGTATATGCATATGCTTCCTTCTCTGTTCTTTGCCACAAGCTGACTTTCCTTCTTCTATATACAAGAAAATTTTCCAAAAATAATCATATTTGAACACCTGTCAGACTTTGTTATCCTGTACACCTAATGACTTCACTCAAATTTATCATCCAATACCTGCAAGTATTTTGTTGCTTTTTAATGGGAAGGCTACCATAATTCAATAATAATAATGTATTTTTGAGAAAGTAACACTTGCCTAGTGTCAATATATCTAAAGCCATCCCCTGCTTTGGAGGATGCATGTGTTTCTATCTGAACTTTTAAAGTACCAACAAGAGCTTTAACTCTTGCTCCTTTTCGCTGGTCGTTTGATCTTCTTAGTGTGACTCCTGGCACTATAACAGATATTGATACTGGATGTGTTCCAGCATCAGTGCTTACAAGAAAACTTGTTAATCCACTGTGAAGAAAAGAGTACTTTTCTTCTAGTAGTATAGATTCCAATGTCAACAATGACTATACATGCTATAATTTGTATTTTATATGTTCCTGTTTCTACAGATAACTATAGTTGATGCAAACCCATAAAATAAAAAAGAATAGCACTGTGTTTTATTAAGAACCATTACTTAAAATCAGATATGTAGTTATACTCTGGGATTATAGTAAATTAGTGTGACTTACCTTTATGAAAATGAGATCATTTTCTTATCAGATGGTAAAAGATTATTCTCATTTTTTAATAATTTTATAGTTTATAAAACCCCAGGTTTGATTAGCATTGTACTTCTAACAAGAGTTAACATTTAAATGAAATAATTAAATTTGAAATAATTTTATAGGACCTTATGTAAAAGGTAAAATAGTACTATAAAATTATGCAGAACATAATTAATTATGATTTACTTTTTTATAGTTTTTGCATATTTCTAGCTTATATCTAGAAAACTTAAAACTAAACAGTATTTTTTAGTTTTTAAGTTTTAGTTTCACAGTATAAACTTCAGCTGTTTGAGGTATTTCCAGAAATTAAGAACTGTACTAGAGCTTGTTGAATTCTCCCATTTGAATTGCCTAGACATAAATAAACAGTGCTGTGCACTTCTCACTATTCAAAGTTTAAATTTCATGGAAATACTAGAAGGAAACCTATTATAGTTAGGTTCAGGTTTTTTCTTTTGTTCTTTGATTTGGAATGGTAATTTGTTTTAAATGTCTTTTAAAGGATCACATTTTTCCTACTCCAATGAAAAATCAAAAAGGGATTTAAAAGTTATGGTGAAAACAGTCTCAGTGCTATGGTAATACCTTGAAATTGCAGATAAAAGCAATAGTATCCAAATACTTAAGAGGTTATCTAGTTCAAAGTCTTAAGTCAATACTTGTAATGAATAATAAAAGGATGTCAGGTGTGGAACATTAGTAAGTATGTTATTACTTGGATTGCCTGTGTGAAATTTGACATTTACACATGATCAGAGATTATTCATTATAAATAATTCTCTCTGTGAAGTACTTATTTATTCAGAATGGCATATTGGTTTTCTAAAGGCACCATAATGAAGAGCTACTTAGGAGTTTGTGAAGAGGGATTTTTCCTAAAATTGCTAAAAGATAGTGTTGTGCAACTGAGAGATAGTATATAAGTGCTTTAGAGGATGAAGGAGAGAAATGAAAACAGAATTATTATGAAATGGGTCTTGCCATGTCATAGAAAGAGAATGAAAACTGGAGACAGTCTTGTAAACTCTACCAGTAGATGAACAAAAAGGAAATATTTCTGCAGAAGTTTAACTTAAGAATAAGAAACCACAATATTTTTGCAGAGATTTGGAGTTTTTCTTGGGAAGACCAAATTGGGAAAATAATACAGAAAAAGAAAGGGGAATATTTTCATCATTAATGTTTGCATTTTTGGTGCATGATTACATGATATGGATAGAATAATGTTCGAGTCAAGAAAACCCAGCATTTTGCACATTTGATAAGGAACATAAATTTTAATTATATAGAGATCAATTACTGTAAATGAGCACCATCAAAACTTGGATGCGTGGACTAAGGGACTGAAAAGAATAACATATGATTAATGTGTCTGGATCGAGAAGATCAATTTTCAAGTTGAAGAGCCTGGTGTGATACCAGACTGGTGAAGGTTGCTACATGATTCCTTTCAGGAGTAGCATTTGACCAATATTTCCTAAAACAACAAACAGATGTTTGCTGTTCTAGTTTCTGATTACAGACATTGAAAACAACTGTAAAAAAAATATTGTGTTATCTCAGGCTATCAAAACTTTAGCAGCTGTTCAGGCCTCCACAAAGTTGTTAGAAGAAATGGGAAGAAGTAGAGATCAGGAAGGACTAGACAAATTATAAGAGAACAAAGAGCAGTATTACTCAAGGAAAGAAAACAGGAGAGTACACTGTAAAGAAGTTTTTTGTGATAAAAGGTTGAATAGGAGGGGAAGGATCCCCAGAACAGGATTGTCCTAGGTGAGGGCTACACCAGAAAGACAAATTATCATATTGTCAGTACAAAGGGAACATTTGAATTCTGAGAAGACTGAATTAGCAACTAGCAGATATGGACAGAAAGACAAAAATTTATGCTCTTCCTACTAGAGCAGAGAATATGACAAACTAGCACAGAAAGAATGAGTGACTGCAAAAACTTTATGGGGGAGGTATTTAAGCAATAGCTATGAATAACAGCATAAAATAAATAGATTTTGCTCTTAGATCTTTCAGTTTGCATTTATTCAAGAACCAACTTAATTTGTCATCAGCTATGTGTACCTTGACAAGAATTTATCTTAGCACTTTCAATAAGATTTTCATATACTGTTTTTCATATGATTAAGCTAAGTTTTTGCTTGGCTACTAGAGTGCTAAATAACTCTTGAACACTATTTCCATAGAAAGTGCTTTCCAAACCTCTGTTCACAAGAAATGGGCAATTTATTTTCCATACCAGTTGTTTTAAGTAATAGTAGAGGTACTAGGTGTACTGCAATTAATCCTAAAGATAGGGAACAGGAAACTAAACTCTTCTTTGTGGTACATTTGTTTACAATGGCCTGCTTTTAAAATTCATATCACAAAAACTGCCTTATAAAAAGATGTCTCTGTTTCAGACATAAAACTTATTTTTAAATATTATTAATTAACATTTTAATACATAATTTTTGAAACATTACCCATTTCCTGACAAATAGATTTTTTGCTGATTTCTGTTCATTCATCTGTTGAATAAAGTGTTGAATTTTGAAGACTGAGCTAAATCCTCAGCTGAAAGTATTAAAAAAATCAGAGAGACATAAGTTTTTACACTTGCACAGTCTATCACAATCATGTAAAGAAAGCAAGGTAGACAAAGTCTGAAAATTTTGGTGCTGGCAGTCTTTCAAGTATTTACTGACAGTGCAGTTTACTTTTAATAGAAGTCTACTGTCAGAAAAACTGTTACAGGTCAGGTGGATTCTAAGTGCATAACATTCTCCAGTCTTAAAATTTGAACAATATAACCTGTTTTGGGCTCAGGAAACATGAAAATAAATAAGTAACATGGCTTAAAATCCTATTCCCATCTTGAAATCCTATTCTCATTTTGGGATGGAAAAAAGATTCTCAGTTGATATAAAAAATCTCTAAAATATCATTTTACTTTTGTTTAGAGAGGAATTTTTCTTACCAGTCATGGAAAATGCATGATAGTGGTAACAATGAGTCAAAGTTATCATTGTTCACATGAATGTTCTTAAGCTTGGGCTACACTAAATAAATCTTAAATTCTTTGTTAAGCTTTATGAAGGCTGACGTGATTTAAAGAAAAAAAAATGCATATAAGTAAGGGTATTTAGTATATGCTAGGATTGTTTCTTATAAGTTCCTGACTACCTTTGTCAACATCACTATCTTTGCCTTTTCTAATAGACAGCCTGAACAGCTGCAATTAAATATTAAAAACTATGCCCTTGGTTTCCACAAAAAGCATGATCCTCTGCCAGTGGATTAGATATACTTTACCATAAAACCTTTAATTTCCAGTGTCTGAATTTTTTGTACAATGTTATTAAAAGTCTGTCATGATCTATTTATTTTAAATTGCCTGAATTGCAATTGCACAAACTTTTGTTTTCTAGGAAGTAATGTAAGGTTATCATAGGCTCATTTTCTGTGCAAAGTACCACATACAAATTAGAGATGCACATTTGTGTAAATTTTTGCAATGACTTGTGCGCTAAAGGAGCTCATTTTGTTCAGAAATTGCCAGAAATACACAGTTTGTGAGCTGTGTGCACTGCCTAGTGACATTTTTCTATATTTAGCTCTTCTATGACAGAAAAGTCATCAGGCTGGAAGAAATTCTCTCAGACATTAGGCAGTTAAATTCAATCCAGTGTGGGATTTGTGCATGTTCCAAAAGGCCTTTTGTTACCTTCTTGGCATCTGAGATGATGTGGTGCTAAATCCAGAAACTGCATCAAGATTAGTTAAAACACAAGCACTTTGCATTTATAAGAACCCAATCCATGGATGAAGTACATGCTGTGTAATGCTACTTTACATCAGAGTTACAGAGACAAACCTAACGGTGTGTCTCCTCCAGTAGAACAGGAAATCAATGTCTATGTCAACACCAGTTTCCCAGAGCTCAGTGAGTATCTAAACATTGTGAACTCTGAAAATGTATGTTCTAGTGAGAAAAGAAAGAATAAAAAAAAGCAGTTTGCTTCTGAAGAATGAATAAGAAATGCAGAAAGATTAGTTCTTAATGGATGTTTACCTGGAGTTGTTTATAGAATAAGGAGCATAAAAGACGACTGATTAAGCCCAGTGGGTATCATCTATATCCAACTGATCCTTAATGTGAGTTGTAGCATCTGAAAAGCACTTAAAAAAAACAAAATGAAAAAATTATGCACCCTCATCTGAGAAGCCTACAATCTACAAAAGATGACCTGTAACATAAAGCAGCAAATATTTTTGTGATGTTCTCTTTTTTCTTTTTTTTTTATTTCTTAGCAACTTCATTATTTCTCATTGCCCTTGATGCTATAAACTAGCAAAAATGTGTATTCGTGATGTTTTTCTCACAAAAAAAAAAGCAAAAAGAAAGTAACAAATGGTCTCTGTGACTCAAGCTTTACTTTTAAAAATGATCTTTTTAGTTGAATTTCTAACAGTGTGCAACTTTTCATAGGATGTTCAAAATAGATATTAGCACCAAACAGAAAAAAAAATAATTCTGTTTTCTACATACTTTTTGCTGGCCCAGTGATTGGAAATAAATGATTAATTTGCATAAAAAAAGGATGCAGAAACCACTCACCCATACAAAAATGTTATTGAAAATATATGAAACTATAAGCATTCAATTTAAGTCTACATGGCGTGCTGCCCAGCCATTTCATTGCTCCATATTTTTCTAGAGACACTCTGGTTTTTTGCATTGAAGATGAAGTATATAAGCATGTATTCTGCAGTTTAAAATGCATAGACACTTAGAAACATCTTCAGCTGAAATGAAATTGCTTTCATGTTGTATTTTACCTGAACATTTTAAATAAATGGAGAAAAAACAGATACAGTGTCTTGAAGAATAAGAAAATAATCTGCTATCTATGGCTTATACAAAACTGTTTGTAGGCAGTAAAGGGACGCCATTAGAAATAAATTAGTAGCAAAGATTTCTCCATATTTTTTTTCAGTTTATGCAAAACTAAAGAAGGATTACGCTGAATATCAGTTCATTTTCTCATTTTGTAAGAAAAATATTTTAGTAGAACAAAATCACTTTGGAATGAATTTAGAACATCTGAATTTTGAGAAAGAGGACGTAAAATAGTAATGAGAGAAGGAAAGGGTGACATTTCAGGGACGATTTCAGAATGTGCATAACTATGTATGTCAGTACTTGTAGGAAGACTGAAGCTGCCAAAGGCAGGAAACTATAATAGAATAAAGCAAAGTTCATGAAGAGATTATATGTCAAAAGTAGAATGATAAATATCCAGGATCTGGACCAGGGAAAAGGGGAAAAATTCAGATTGTGAGCTAGAGCGGTTTGAAAGTGTGCATTAAGATTGGATAATGAGCAATGACCCAGCAGGGGAGGAAAAGGAGAGAAATCAAACCAGCAGGAAGAATGTGGGTAAGTGAAGAGGGTCAAAGTCAGAGCTGGATATGAAGGTTGTCAAAAGGTAAAAAAATAAAGCGAATTCACTAGAAAGAAAAAGGTCTGAGATGGAAAAATAAAATTAGTCTCTGTAAGTATGAGATCCAATATTAGAAACTGCGACTGAAATTAAGTAGAATCATGGCTAAACACCTTTAAAGGAAGGAATCAAACATGATAGGGCTGAATACACAGGAAAATTGATCTGGCTGAAGCATATTGCTTCACAGAGTCATAGATATAATCCGGGCCTTACAGTGCGAATAATTTAACAAGTGTTTTTATTTCAGCAACTATTTCTTGCTGAACACTTTAGTAGACCTCTGCCTCTCTTCTTAGTGTACCCCCATTGTCTCGTATGGTAGCTTTGTGTCATGGGTCTAAATAATATGCCTTTGTTGTAAGTCACCATACAGGGACAAATAGAATGCAATGTAAAATCAAAAAAAATTGTCCACTTTCACAAACACAACTACAGAGACTCTTAAAGACAAATTTCTTTTATTTACAAAACACATGGCCTCTTTATACAGGTTACACAGATTTGTTCAAATTATTTGAAAAATATTTTTAAATCTCTAGGAAGTTATAGCCTTCACTCTTTGATATAGAAAAGAATGGAATAGAAATAATTTTATATTTGACACAGAAAGCATTTTTTCTTGTTTTCTGTGTCAATTTCTTGACTGAGTAAGAAAGTGATCTTGAAATCTGACAGCTGATAATTTTTTAAATCAGATCCAGTTTAAATGCTTAATATACACCACTACCAGTTCAGTAATCCTAAAACTGCAAATTTTAGTAATATTGGACTCTATGTGCTGACAAAATATATTAAGCCAATAGAAATGAAATTGATTTTTGAAGTTCATACAAATTTTTTTTGACATTGAAAAGGGTTCTTGGGGTTTAAATAGAAGTGTTAAAAAAGGTCAGGTCCTTCTCTGCACAGCTGCTCTCTAGCAGGCCAGCCCCCAAACTGTACTGGTATTTGGGGTTATTCCTCCCCAGCTGCAGTATCCTACACTTGTCCTTGTTGAATCCCATTAGTTTTTCTCCATCCAACTCTCCTGCCTACGGTCCCAGGGAATGCAGCATAGCCTTCAGGTGTATTAGTCACTCCCCCCAGATTTATATTGCCAGCAAACTTGCTGAGGGTGTATTCTATCCCTTTGTCCAGGTCATTGATAAAGATGGGTAAGACTGGACTCTGTATGGATCCCTAGGAAATACTTACTGGATATAAGGCTCTACACAAGCCAACAATGTGTCATTGCTACATTAGACAATTGACTGTCATTATGCCAAGGGTGGTGATCCTTCTCTTCTGCTCAGTACTGCTGAGGCCACACCAGGAGCTCTGTATGTCATAGTTGAGACAGCCACTGCACTCAGAGTGCTTCCATAAAAACTCCAGACGTCTTCAAGATCAGCACCATATTATCTAGAAGTCTTTCATACCTTTTCTGTGTAGCAATCCTATAGTCAGCTCCCCACAGTTCTGGTTCTTTCTCTCCTTTTCCTCTCTTCCTTCTGCTGTCCCAGCTCTCTCCTTCCTGTCCCCAGCACAACCACCTAACCCTGTCTGTCCCTCACATAAGCTCCTGTCCCTTCCTCCTCACAGCACAGCCAACAGACTCAAACTGACTCTATCACCTCACTCACGCTTTTATCACACCCATAGCTGTGAGGGCAAGGCTGTTCCCACTCTTTGGTAATTAACACAGCTGCAATGTATTGGAGGCAGGATTGCCTTTAGCACTATGTCTTCCCACAACTGTGTGCAGTTCTGAACCCCCCAGTACAGGAGATACATATTGATATTCTGGAGACAGTCCAGTGGAGGGCCATTAAGACTGGAACAACTCTCAAACAAGTGCAGGCTGAGAGATGCAGGACCATTTAGCCTTTTAGGGGAGGAGAGGGCTCAGAAGGTCTTATCAGATCAGAGCCAGGCTCCTTTCAGTGATTCACAATGATAGAACAAGAGTCAGTGAACATAAACTGAAGTACAGGAGCATTCCCCTCCAGAAGCACTCTTTTCACTGAGAGGGTGTTTGATCCCTGGGCACAAATCATTCAGAGACATTGCATGGTCTCTCACGGTTGAAGATACTCAAACACTATCTACACATGATCCTGGGCAACCAGCTCTAGGTGGCCCTGCTTGATTTGGGGGGGTTGCACTGGATGACTTCCACACAACTTTTCCCGCCTCAACCATTCTGTGATTCTGTGATATAGTGACAACATGCTACAACATCTGAAGTGCAACTTTACTGTCAACAGCTGCCGAATAAGTCAAATTATTTCTGTGAATACAACATATAACTAAGCTACAGCCAAGAAAAAATAATGAGATTTCACATGCAGTTTTAGAGGAATCTGTTTTTTCATACTATTTCTAGGTATCATTGCTTTTTGTTAGTGACAATAAACTATGATCTTTTCCATTATATTTTCCTTTATGCCTTTCTATCCCAACTGTTACTCTTTGTGAGTCTTGCTATGTGTGCAAAGCTAATTTCCATCTCATCAGAAAATTGGTCACACCCACCATTAATAGCAAAACACCACTTTGCATTTCTTTCTAAGTGTGATAAACTTCAAAACTTTCATCTTGTAACTTGTATTATCAATAAATTATGTTCAAGATGAGCAACACACTTATAAAAAAATAATTTCTTCATCAATTCTTCCTTTGTAGTCTTTTCTGAGCAGATTTTTTTCTGGGATTTTTCCACACTATCTGAATGACAATGAATCCCTGCAGGTATGATAAGGGTTATTTAAAGATATGAAGTACCATTTGCTATTTACTTTGCAAGAATTTAGCTGGCCTAATGTTTATCTAAGCCACTATTGAAATTTACCCAGCTTGCAGGTAGAGTACTGAGGACTTGAAATGGGCCTAAGCAATTTCTGTGCAGATCTCTGCCAGTCTAGTCATAATTATGACCTCGTCAAAACAGGCCATTTGACTCACAGAAGCAGTTCAAACCAAAGCCATCTTACTAGCTTATGCTCAATATCACTCATAGCAGACGTAGGTACATCTACCTGAACAACTTCAGATTTCTCTGTGAAGTTTCTCAAGTCTCTTAATCTCAAGAGAGGTCTCCACTTAATGAGCAGAGATGCATGAATGGAACCAGACACACTGACACATTTTCCCCAAGAGTTATTAACAAGACACTCATTCTATAATATCACCTGTAAGATCTGTAAATTCAGATTCTTAAATCATATCAGAAAGAGGAGAAGAGGGGCAAAGGAGATTCAGTATTATATCTGGACTACTGCTTATGTATAACAATGACAGTAGCAGGGACACTGTTTCCTGATTGCATTTAAGGGCATGCCTAACTTTGGGAACTTGAGAAAATATTTGACATTTGAATGTTCCTAGCAACAAAGTTTTCTGAAAAGATTTCAACTTTCACATTTCTGTCACAGTTTACCCTGAGGTTGTCCTTTGAATGTAATGATCTGTGTCAGAATTTAGATGAAGATAAGCCAATAAAAGGTGGAATTAAAGCATCTTAAAGAAGATCCATGAAGGCAAAAGATATATAGCTGCTCAAGACAAATGCAATAGGGGAGGTAATTTAGATGCACAAGACTTTTCTTCTGTGACTTCATTTTACAAAATGTAATTTTCAAATGTGCTTACTAACTGTTGGCTTTCAGTTTTTCCGCATGGTAAACTCAAAAGAGAACTTGGCTTCTGGTTCATGATAATTTTGACGATTTTCCATGACAAGAAAAATCCCTGTAAGCCACTTGGAACACAGGAACTCCCAGATAGTATTTAGTAATCTGAAACCTAGCAAATGCCAATTCATATTGAAAATAAAGTACAAAGAGACAATATGTCTCTTTTATTGTTATTTCTTTATAAATGAATAACAACTGTGACCATGCATAAGTACATAGAAGGTATTGAGGTGCAGTAAATTTTTGAAAAATCTCAGACATAACAATTGGATTTCAGTCACATAAAACACATTAGAAACATGATTACAACAGTCATCACTTTCACTTCATTGTTATTTAGTATGACAAAATTATACTAAAATAAGGGTCTAAAAGTCAAATGAGACTAATTAGAAATCATAATATCTTTTAAAATTAATTTTTATAATAATAATTTTTTACTCATGAATCTTTAATAATAAAATCTAGTTTAATAAAATGTTTTTGGTTTGTATGTGCCAATATTTTTCTCTTTTTTTTCATTTAATTTCTTTTTGAAATCACCAAAATAGTTATAAACTTCAAAATACAGAAACTGAAATGCACAATGGCTATGACATTATCCTTTCTTTTCTAGCCTCTTTTGGGTTATATAACTCATAGACTTAGACAGCTAAATAATATCCCATTATTGATGAAGGTTTATTTGGTTGATTGCTTGTTTTTTAATTTCCTCTATTTAATGTAGTAGACGACCTCTTATATACATTACATGCTTTTTTATAATTTACTTCATTAATTTAGTGAGACATGCTTAGTTTACGGCAATTGTGAAGCATACAACAAAATTTCTCTTATTTACATTTGTAAAATAAAATAATTTCTCTTTTTTTCCCCTAAGTAAACGTTTCTCTTTTTTTCCCCCTCATCTCTCATAAGCAAATAATGCAAGGTATATTAAACAAACTGAAAGGAATAAAAAATCTTTCTGATTTTTACATTAGTCCTCAATAGATTCTTATGTTAGATTCTAATGTCAAGAAAAAAGAAAGAATATAAAATAATCACTCTACATTAAAAATAACTTTAGTACAGATGGATACTACCAAATTAATCGCATTAGAAAAGCACAATTCCACTAAACCATCTTCATTGCTTTCAATGAAAAACAAACACACACAAATATGCTACTATCTAAGAAATTTACTTGAAAATAATCTGCTAATCTGTGACACAACTAATTTTAGAAATCTTTTACCATTTAAAGTAAAATCAGAAACAGTAATAGTCATGAGCATTTCAACACTAAGATAACCCATTTTGGGGCAGAAAATAAAATGTAGGTTTACAAAATTTTCAAGTATGTTCACTATTTTAAGTCAATAGTGTCATTGGGAAAGAAAAATTAAAGAAAAAGAAGAGGTAATTTTAAGTAGTAAATTGAGTTAAATATGAAAAACCACAGTTAAAAGCCAAAATAATTTTGAGGAGAGCAATTACTGAAAGTATCAAAGTTTTTAAGGAAAACAGAGTAGTTTCAAATATGAGAAAGCTGAATTTATTCAAGCATTGGTATGACATTACTTCAAGTACTGTGTGCAGTTTTGGGCTCTGCAATACAGGAAGGATAGAAATATATTAGAATGCATTCAAAAGAGATCAAGAGAGATGGTGAAGGGGCTAGAGAGCATGACATAAGAGCAGCAGCAGAGGACATTAGGCTAATTAACCTTAGAGAAAAGGAGAGTGAGGGGTGACCTCATGAGAGGAAGTGGAGACAGAGGTGATAATTTCTCTTTTGTGTCTGGTGATAGGACATAAGGTGATGCCTTAAAGCTGTGTCAGATGTTCAGGTTGGACAGCAGGAAAATCTTCTTCACTCAAGAACCTGGTCAATTAGAGGAACAAGTTTCCCTGGTCATGGCCTCAAGAAGCCTATCAGCTTTCAGGAAGCATTTAGTCCCTTCCAATTCAAACCATTCTATGATTCTATGACTCTATTTCCTTTAGATTTCTGGGGGTTTTTTCCCCTAAACATCTGTTATTTTAGCACCACAATAACATTTTAAAATGTTCATAATGTTGTACAGAAGGTCTCATGGAATAGAGCTACAATCACTTCACTTTCTTTTAATTCTTATTTCTTTCTTGCTATGATTGTATCTTGGATCATCTCTAGAGAATTATGACTTCAAGTTCTGGATCCAGTTTACAAGAACATTTAATTACAGTGTTATTTCCTTTCCTTCCATTGGCCTCAGTTACGATAGCAATTACAGAAAAATTTCAGGTACTGAATTATGTGTTTCTATGTCAATGATTCTGCTGCAGCTTCTAATTTTTGAGAATTTTAAAAGGATGAGTAAGCGCACAAGTTGCGCACATTTGCTAATGCAAATGTAGTAACAACTACAAATGTAGTATCTCAGCATCTGGAACGAGGAAATGCCTTTGAAAGAGTAACTTAGTCAATAACATCTATCCTGTAGAAATCAACATACAAAACCAGAATCTGTTCTTAGTCCTTGCAGCATATTTCCAACATATGTTTATTATATGTTTATATGCTGGGAGTTAATAGTTGACAATCACCCTCTTGTTAGAACAGATCTGTCAGCAGCAGAGACAAGATGCATTCACACAGAGAGAGGGAGAAAATCCCTGATACAGGGATTACTAACTAAAACCAGAGAAACAGTGAAGAACTACTCTTATTAACCTGATTTTGATGATTTTCCTCCTTGATTTTCTTTTTTCTTCTTTTTTATTTCTGTCAAGGGTGCCCAGAGTTTTTTCATAGGGCAAATATCCTTAAGTACACTTTCCAGTTCCAGAAGCTTGATTTCTGTAACTGTTGATCAGCTCAGATATGGAGAAGTGAAGAGTTAACCATAAACACTTTCTATATGTATTGGTTTTACTTCTGGATGAACACAGATGTACAGTCTTGATTGTGAACAAGCATGGGTTTTGCATGACTGTTATGGTGGGACAACAAGGAGTGTATATAATGCTGCCTCTACACATTCAGAGACAGCTGAAAGCAGTTTATCACTTCATACAAACTAATAAATTCTGGTTTCTGCCTGGCTTTTAGTTGGTGCAGACTGAGCTCCCATCTGCCCACAATATTCCAGACTGACAAGAAAATATGTATTGCTTTTCCCATCAAAGCACCCTGCTTGCCTTGTCAGCAGTGCACTGTTTCCTTGGGGCTAAATCAATTAGAAGACTTTAGTGGCATTTAAGCTTCTCAACTCCAAACTGCAGTCTGAGGAACTTCGTAGTACCTTTTTCCCAGGAAATTGCTCTATGTACCAGAAAGGAAATTCTGACTCTTTGGAGGGATTGTGTTTATCTGAGAGATGACAGTCCTACAAATCTGCATTTTTTCTGTGTCCTAACTGAGCTCTCATTATCAGACTTCTAATTGGAAAAACAATGTAAAGAATTCTGTTTGATATTTCCAATTTCATTTTTTTTAACAGTATCACAAAAGGACATTAGTATTGCTTTCAACTTTTTATGGGAATATAGAGATAACTCCAAGGAATTCCTCTAATCTTGCTTGTTGACAACTGTATCAGCAGTGTAAAAATTTGGATAGGAGCTAACTGTTTAAACTCCTTTAATAGTTACAGTATAACCACGTATCCATGGGAACTTTTTTGTTATGCATTAGGCATATTTTAGACAGCTAAATTGTGTTGAGATGATTAACATTCTAGATATATCTAGTTTTGTTGCCTATGAACATTGTTTCTATAAGTATATGACATTGAGATAACTACATGATAGGAGTCCAGCATGATGAGAAGAAATATACTCCTGTTATTTTATCTGGCTGGGAAACATGATCCAACATGGTTTAGGGTGTTTTTTTTTTTTAATGAGATAACTATCTTGGAAAAAGTCACATGGAATTGTGGCTAGTGAGTAGTTTCAGTAATTAGAGAATTTTTCCTTTATGTGCTGTCAGCAGACACTGCAAGCATTTGCAAGTGTATGGGTCAGAAAGCACGGTGTGGCATTGTTACCTTGACTGTATTCTGTAGCTCTGACTCAGAATGTTTGTGTACAGCTACCGTCATAAGAATTTTTTTTTGCAGTTGAATTACACCTTTTTCAACTTTTAAAATTTAAACACGTGGAAAAAACTGTGTCTTCTGTTGTCCTAAAAAAACTTACATCGTGATATCATGAGAATATTCTCAGGCAGGAAGTTATGTGTAGGATCAAAAATAATTACACAACTTCACCTGAGGAACACAGTTCTGTAGAGGTAAGAACAGCAGAGTGTAGTACACCACATATGATTCCAGATTCCTAAAACATTATTTCCCTGTGTTCAATAAGAATCAGCTGGTTTAGTGGCTAAAACACATATTTTTTATACATTAATTTTTAACTTGGATATTTTATTAGCCTATTAGAGAAAAGCTTTATGTCTGAGAATGAAACTGAGCTGAGTATACTAATCTTGTGAAAGATAATTGTTGCAGTCCTTCAAATTTCTGGTTTTGGGGAGGAGCAACTTTGTTGTTCTGCAGTGGGCAAGCAAAAAAACGTATGAGAATAGCAGGTAACTAAACACACCATTTAACTTAAGAATATTATTTTTTCTAAACTTTTCTAAGCTTGCTTCCCTTGAGGTAAGAACTGTTAACATTGAGAAAAAGATGCAAACTGAAAACTAGTGTAAGTATTATCTAAGAATAAACATAAATGATAAGCAAATAGACATTTAATTACTTCGGTGTCATTAAGACAAATAATTTATTTCACTCCTGAAACCAAATTATTCTGAGAAGAAGGGGCTGCTAATCGTGAGCAAACACAGCTTCTCTCCTCAAGGCATTCTTGTCCTACCTCACTTTTTGTGAAGACATTAAAATATACAATTTTAATGTAAAACCCAGAAATGTTATTTTTATATGGAATGCAGTAATGGCAATGTTGTTGAGAATAAGAGCAAAAAGAGCAAAAAAAAAATTGAGCAAAAATTAGAGCAGAAGTATATCCAAACTAACCTCAGTTGTTGCATCAATGAAAATCCATGTTAGGGGTATATCTAGAACATGTGCAGCCCCCAGGCAAATGAAATCCATTTCATAGAGTAAGATGCTATTTGATATTTACTTTCTAAGGCTCAGTAATATATTTCTTTGCCCTTGTGCAAGGAAGCATCCATGTCCTATTTTAGCCTTGAATCTTAAAAGATCCATCATGCACAAATCTACTTACACTTTTAATTTTTTATGATCCTTAATCACTTGGTATTATCACTAAAGAAGTCTATTGAAAACTTTTCTTAAAATTACTTGTGTTCACTCCAAGAATATAGTGTTGAAGTAGTGAGATATTTTGTATGATATCATAGTTCCCCAGGTACACATAATCCAAGCAACATAGATATTTCACAAATTGAGAACTGGAAAGGAAAATAGTACACAACAATAATTAAGGCTTCTTTCCTCCTCTCTGTTTCCTACTAGATTACAAAATAAGGTGGACAACTTTTTCAAACCAGAAAACCTTATGTCTTTATTTAAGTACCAACATAAGAAACTTAGAAGAGAAAGAAATTAGAACTTTAAGGTTCATTACTTGCAATTCAGAACTTTCTGCCCAAAGACTTATATGACACTTTTCAAAATATGCTAGCAGCTCTGGATAATGTGATTATTTTTGATACCTGATATTATGACACATAGAAAGGGAAATGCTGCATCAGAAGCATTTGGTGGTTAACAGTTCTTTAAGGAAAAAAAATTTATTAGTGGTCTTTTGGGGTTTTTTTTGTAAATGGTAATATTTTTCCACACATCTTAGTAGTAAAAAAGAATAAATGTGAAATTTTTACTTATGATTTATCCTTTGATCCTGAAAAAGTAATTATGTAAATACAGGGAATGTTGTTGGAACTGATAATTTGTCTGTAGCATGCTTTATATAGACCACTTCCATTTATAATTTAGGTTCAGGGAACTCATTGCAGAAATTGATTTTGACAGTAAGCTTGCCTCTTCCAGTTCTCCAATGCATGTCCTGGGTGATCTTTTTAAATTGTTTTTCTGAAGTAAAGGAACTATTCTGGCTTATGTTTTATCTGGGATATTTCAACAGGAGGTCTACAACATCTCCTACTGAAAGAGTAAACTAACAAGTATTGTCTACCTAGGTTGTTTTGGCATACTTAAATGCTTGTATATCTTGAAGTAACTGTATAAAAATGTATTAAAAATATATATTCCCATAATTTGCTCTCTTATTATGATTGATAGGGATCCAAAATATATTCTACTTTTTTTCAAACTCTTTAATGTTTTCCTGCTTTTTCCCACAAATAAAACTACAGAGAGGATATCTCTACCTCTCCCTGCAAACACTGTGCCTCTTGTGTAAAATGAAAAGTTCCAATTCTATATTAAAATTATTTGAAAAGTGTATTCCACCCTTAACATGCAGATAGGTAGAAAACCTATATTTGCTTTCTGGTATATTGGCATATAAATATTATAATATTATAAATATTATAAATATAAATATTATAAATATTATTAATATTATAATATACCAAAATATTGGCATATTGTGAATCTCTATCTACAAAGTAGGAAACAGGAAGTGGAGTCCAGGCCATAATTTTTGGTCAACATAATCACTTCTACAGCTGAAAATATTCTAATCCGTTTAAAAAAAAAAAGTTATCTCGTAAATAGCCACAATAGCTGGAAAGCTATTGTGCTATAACTAAATAGCTAAAAGCTAAAGATGATGCCAGTATTCATTATACTGATAGTGTTCTGCCCAGCCTCATACAAACAGGGCATTTCCATTTTTATCTACCTTTAACCCACCAGTTTATTTTAATCTTTTTGCACATTTTAATATTGAAAAAAATGTTTCAAAAATAGTGTGAAATATCTTTGACTTGATGCAGTATGTGCTCATTTCTGTGCAGTATCTGATGGAAGGACAGTTTTCAGTCAATTGGCATTCATCTTCTGACAATGTTTGTACCAGCAGCTTAGTACAGTTAATTACCACTGCTTTTGCTTTGAATCTGTCCATACATTAGTAAGAACAGTACACATTCTACTTACATCTCACATATATCAGTGCTGTGTGGATAAATGTCTTTTACCTTGTTTTTATTCTGCTGTTTTCTGGTGCAATTAAACTAAATTTCTGTGTAGATTATTAAGCAATTCAGTGTCTTAAGATTTCCTAATTAGAGCTGCAACTCAAAGGATAATTTGTAAATAGAATTTAATCTGTCAAAATTTTTTACCACACAACCAGGAATTTGTTAATAACCTATCTTTGTTTTGCTGTCTTTGGTTTTGGAATTCATACTTGCTTGTTTTCTGGGTTTGCTCTTGTTTCATCTTGAGTTTCCTTTTGTTTGGAGGTTGGTTGGTTATTTCTTTTTTGGAGAGGGAGCATTTTCAAATAAACTCAGAAGTCAAAGCCCATGATAATTTTTTCACTTCTGGGTCTCATGAAGAATAATTGTTTATTTTTTGTTGTGGAGATGTGGCTGCAAGAGAAAGGCTTGGAAGGCATTAGCTTGCAAAATATTACAATAGAGAATACATAAGCCTACAATAGAGGATACATA
>JBBMKD010000145.1:70660322-70677316 GCA_037834095.1 Argya squamiceps
GAATAAAGGTAGAATTGAATAAAAATGCAAACATAGCTTTTAGCTTGCCAATTATGATCTTATATATGTGACCACCTTATGAGAGAACCAATGAACACGTATGCCTAACTTCTGGAGTCTATAAATACCTGTACTAACATTAATAAAGTGGAAGGATTCACATAATCAATCATATTGGTTGTCGTGTCTTCCCTCTCGGCAAACAGCAAATAACAATCAGCAAATAGCAATTAGGCAAACAGCAACATTTTGTCCTTCCAAATCTCAAGATATCCTAAGAAGCAAGTTGACATTTAATTTATAGGTTCATTTTTTCCCAGCCTTCTGTATTTTCTTATAATATTGTACACAGTAAAGGCATATTGTAATACATTTCCTTTGATATTGACAGGACCCTGAATGTGCCAGAGGACTCTGCAGTCTGTCCCACTCACCTTCCCACAGGACTGGGCTGCCATGACCTTTGTCTGAGCTGTGGTGTGCACTGATTCAGCCTCAGGAGAACTCTCCTCTCTCACTTGAACATATAGAGGTTAAGCTAACCCTGCTCATAACCTAGAGCCTAGACTCCATGGCATATTCAAAAATATCTGATTTTTCTTTTTTTTTTTGTTTATTATTTATATCTCCTAGATAAAATGGGAAAAGTTGTAGTAAATTCCTTAACACCTTCAATATCTGAAACAAGTTTTCAGTACACTTTTAAATACACACAAACAGTTTCAAATATGAAAGGAACATTCAGTCTAAATGTTGCAGTGAGAAAATAATAAAGGACATATAAGAATAGTTTGTACTTTGTGCCATCAGATGCTCCAATCACAAACCCATGCTGTTACTTTCAGACAGCCTAAAGTGCCCTCCAGCATAGCACAAAAGACAAGAAGAATAGAAAATACAGTTGGTCTGGTATTGAGCTTAATAGGAAGTCATAATCCCTTGTGCTTAGGGGAAAAATTAATCAGATGAAAGTACCAGATAGACAAAAACAAGTTTTTGAGTAAAGTAGTGACAAGGAAAGGTCATGAGTTTTAGTGTAAAATTTTTTTTTACAACCCCCACAAAATCCCCCTAAAAAGCCCTGAAAAACATTTCAATTCCTATGTTTCAAGGGGATAGGTGTGATTTTATTAAAGTGTAAAGACACTGACACTTTTATCCCCAGAGGACCAGTTTCCATGTGAGGAAAAATTTCCTGCCTGTGTCACTGAACCTTTTTCAGAAAAAGTTTTGGTTTTTCAAGAGCTGAATGTGTAGCTTTGCTTGAAAAGGTCTTACATATGCCATCTGCATTTTTGTAGACTGCATAGCTTGAAGAAGACAGATTAAAGGTCAATGTTTATCATTATAGGCCAGTCTGGGAGGAAATGAATGGCCATGATATAATTCTTTAGGTAGAATTCACTCTAACTACAAATGAGAGCCAGATGCAGAGCTAATAAAGAGCAGTCACTGAGCTACTTGATGCAAGAAAGAGTGTGACAACAGACAGTGCAAACAACTGAGATTACTCCCATTCTTTCCTCTGTTAAATGTCTACTACAACATTAAATACATGATATGTGGCCAAAGCATGGAATGATTAATTGGACATTTAGGATAAGAATGGTAAGAAGGAAGAAGAAAAGCTGGAATGAAAATTAGGAAAAAAAAAAAAACCCCACACCAAAAAAAAAAAAAAAACCCAGAAAATAGGATCTTAATTAACAACTATAAATAAGTACAGGAAAGACAGTAATTGTAGACTGCAACAAGGTCTCCCCTTAATCTCTTCCAGACTTAACAATCCAAGAGCCCTCAGCCACTGTTCATACAGCTTCCCCTCAAGGCCTTTCAACCATTTTTGTAGCCACCTTTGGACACTCTCTAATAGTTTAATGTCTTACATTGCAGGGTCCAAAACTGCCCCCAGCACTTGAGGTGAGACCGCCTCAGCTCAAAGCAGAGTAGGACAATCCCCTCCCTTACCCAACTGGTGATGCTGGGCCTGGTGCTCCCTAGGACACAGTCAGTGTGTAAACACTGGCACAGAGTAGGAATGAATATACAATTGAAATGTCTTGTGTTGGAGAAAAATGTTATTTTGCTTGTAACTGGTTTTTTCAAAGCCAAATCTTGATAATTCTGTATTAGGTAATACAATTTCCATGTGTTGGGAACAAATGTTTCTTAATTTTTGACTCCTTTGTGTTTTTTGCTCCAACCTTGAATCCTTTAATGTATTTGCTGTGATTTTTATAGAGGTATTTCAAGTATTTTTAATTCAGGCTGGTAATATCTGATGGTAGTTATCTTGTGATTAGTTTACACCCAGAAAAACAGGGCAATAAAAACTTAAAATTTAAAAAAAAAATAAAAAAATTTTATATGCAACCACAAACAAATATGCAATTATTCAAAGTAATAAAACCCTAAAGTATTTGTTAAAATCAACACAACCTTCCTTGAACTTTGTGATCCTCTCAACACAGACATGCACGGGACTTTTACAGAAAATATACGATTAAACTGGATTAAATGTTTGCATTTGTTTTACTTGAAGATTACTTTGCCCATTTCTTGTGTTCCATTGTTCTTCAACTGTAAAAGAAATTTTGAATAAATCTGTTTTCCTTATATACTTCTTCCAGGTTCTTTGAATTCTCTGTAGTTAGAATTACATTCTAATGTAAATATTTTTTATTGAAAAGCTAGATGAAATGCCAAGATTATAAATTTATATATATTTAGAGAGAGATTTCACTTCAATATTTGGACAGCACATAATCAAATCTGACACAGATGGCAATTTGGACTGATAGACTTGCTTCAAAATGAAATACTCCAGCTGGACTGTTTTTCCAAAGTATATTTTTGGAGGAGTGAGATTTTAGTAAGAATGAAAACTGAATTAACATTCTGGACTTTAGCAGCTCAGAACGAACATACTTTTAAATTCCCATCTATGAAAAACTCCTACACTACCTTGACTGGAGCAAGGCTTTTGACACTAGGTATCACAATATTGCATCCAAGTAAGGATGCTATAGTTTGTATGTGTGATCTGGGTGAATAAAAACCTATTTATATGGTTGGATCAGGGAGCTGTGGTTAATGGCTTGTGCTCTGCCTGGAGGCTGGAAAGAAGCAAGCAGACCACTGCAGGAGCAGATCCTGAGATCTATCCCATGTATCGATGTTATCAATAACCTGGAAGTAGCACTCTCATCAACCTCACAGACAATATCAAAGTGAAGGGAATAGTTGGTAAGCTCAAAGGGAGATTGTCAACTGAAGGGACATAGACAAACTGAGGGAATGGGCCAAAAGGAGCCTTATGAAAATCAAGCAGGACAGATGCCAAATGCCAGAAATACATGGGCTATGGAAAGTCTGCACAGCTGGAGTGTTGCTCTGGGGAAAAAAACAAACAAACAAAACTGGGCTTTGTGTCAGACAGTGAGCTGGCATGAGACACCACTGAAACTCACAGTTGACCCTGGTGTGAGCAGACAGTTGAGCAGATAATCTCTGGAGGTTCACTCTGGTCTGTACTATCCTGTTGTCTTTCAATAGTGAAATGAATCTTAGCTGCAAAATAACTCTGAGGAACACACCACCTGTTTGTTTTCCTTTCCCACAAAAGAAAGAACTGTGGGCAGTGATATCTCCCCTATGCTGAGCTTGTGAAATCATTGCATTTTCACAACATCTTTAGAGCACCTACTAGTATATTTTCATATGTATTCAGGAAATCCATGAATATCCCAGGCATAGGAATGATCTTGGGCTTGTATTTGGGATCTGCAAATAACAGCAAATTTAAAGAGGAAGTTTACTGCTTTTCACCATCACAACAAGGGAGAAAAGACCATAACTGAAAGCATTGTGAGAATGTCCAGCACTGTGGGGGAGTTTTATTTTAGATAAAACATGTTCATTTAAGATTATATGGGGATTTGCTACATATTTTTCATTCTCGAATATTTTTGTAATGTAAACTATTCTGATTGATCAAATCACCATAGTGTTTTCCAGAAAAGGAAGTAAGAGTAAGAGAGAAATAACTCATAGACTAGGTAAGAGGACAGTTAAGTGGAAAATGCACATTCACTTTTCTGCGCATTTATTCACTAGAGGAGACCATTACCTGAAAATTATTTAGATGTCCAGAAATGCATAAAGGAAAATATTAACTCTTAATCTTTTGCTGTGATAAGTTGACTTTGTTCTTTGAAAAAAAGTCTAGAGTTTTTTTCCTCTGGAAGTTCAAATAAAAATTAGTATTTTCTTTCACAGAAAATAGGTGTCAAAAACTGTCTCATTATTTTTATTTTCATTATTTTCAAAAACATCCTGCTGTTAAGCCTCTATAAAAAAAATAAAACTATTGAGCATTATATCTGTGGGTGTTTTGTTTTATTTAGAGAAAGTTTCAATGTATCTGAGAAAATGTGATTTACATGAATGTATATAACTCGGGTTTTTTTTTCTGTACCATTCAGTAGAAGATATGATCTCTCCTCTTCAAAAATAAAATTCAGAGGATCTTATTTTATCTAAAATATTTTTTAGCTGTTTTCTTATTGAAGAGTCAACACTATTAACAGAAAATCACTTGAGGGCACTTCTCCAATGCCTTTATTCAGCAGCTACAAAGCAACATCCATTTCACTAGTTTTCAGGAAACTGATTAAGGCTTAATTGTGTCAAGGCTTGTGATATTTGGGATGGGGTTTTTTTCCCCCTTGTCAATAACTCTTCACAACCACTCTTGCTTTTTTAATGTATAGTAACACTTAGCTTACAAGAAGCATTTTAGCATTCTGGAATTAACTTTCCCATCATTTGCACCTGTTAACACCAGGCTTATGCTTTGAATATCTTTTCTGAATTACAAGTGGTTACAGTGATAAAAATGGTGTGAGGCAGCTGTGAAGTTTTCCACCTCCATATACAGCTGTGTTTGGACTTGATGTGTGTATTTTTCTGTCCCTGACAGCTCATTGCCTGACATTCTGAGATTTTTCACTATCAATAGGTCCAAGTTCATGGGCATTCTGGGGATAGTGACATACATACAACCATACTAAAAAGTCCTGTAATTTCAGACTAGTCAAAGTATTTTGTAACAGCCAGCTCTGGAGTTTTATATCAGTATGGATTTTGTGCATTTTCAGTATAACAGGCTGCCAGTCATTAACTTTTGCAAGCAAATACTATTTAGCAGCACATTTCTTCACAGCTGCAGTACTTCTTAGGGCTTGTTTGTTCTCAATAATGCTGCAGTTGGTTTAATTATGAAGAATCCCTCACTGTTCTTTATTGAAAAGAGAAAACCTGGAATGTCATCTGATTTTTCTGTCAGTCATACAAATATTTTTCTTTTTTCTACTCGTTTGTTGGTCAGTAAGTAAATGTTGGTGGGCATGCTGTGACATAGCTTTGTAAGAACAGGCTGATAACATGAAGAAATTTAGTTTCTTTGATTAAGAATCGTATCTGTTTAAATCCTGAGTCCCATCTGCTTCTATCTACATACCATTATCACAACTCCTGAACATCCTCCTTACTTAGCCTACTGGGACGTACTGGGAAAGATATCCAGGTGTGGATATGTGTGTAAGGGCAGCTCTCAGAAGGAGCTCCAGACAGCAACACCCAAAGGCTATCACAAATCACAGAATATTCTCAGTTGAAAAGGACCCACAAGGATCATCAAGCCCAACTTTGAAGTGAATGGCTCACAGGGTGATTAGAACCCACAATCTTAGGGTTATCAGCACCATCCCACTTGGCACTCCACAGCTTTGCTATGAGTAGTTGCTTAAAATGCAAGTAGATTCACCTACATATAAATCATGAAAGCCTTTTGAGGTGGGTTGTTTGTTCTTTTTGATAAGACTTGTCCACCCCCAGTCTGTGGAAAAATATGAGTGTTAATTGTAATGCTGATGGATTTGGGGAAGAATTTGCTGCTGTCTTCTGTGTTCTCCACAATTAATTAGCTTTGAAACTGAATGAGATGAAGGACTAATCTGTAAACAATGTCAGGGTATCTGAAAAACATGAAGAATAGAGACCTATTAATACTTCCTTCAGAGAACAAGTGACATACCTTCAACATAAATAATGAGAGCCTGTAAGTAATATGAGACACTTTCTTGTCAGTTCAATTTGAATTAGTCTGTGCAAGGCCAGCAATGAGCAGACATCTTAATGATAATACCAGAGATAATACAATTGTTTTGGCTAGCAAACAAATAGAAATTCTAGAGAATGTACATTTGAGTTCCATTTAAAAAAAAGAACTGCAAAACAATAGCAAGGTATGGAAAGAAGGCCAGTGTTTAGAATTATAAGAAATGTTCTTAGGTCATGACAGACTGATTTCCAGCCTCCTGATGAAAATGCTCCAGTAGAACACGAAAGTCAGTATTTGTGATCAGAGTGAATTGCAAGCAATATAAGAAACATATTGAAAACATTGCCTAATATTCTTCAAAACCCAACAAAACATACAGTAACATTCTGTGATTCCAGAGACCACTTCCTGCCAGTGATATTTTCTACGTTTGATTTATAAAGCAGGACATATTTATGTTTTATTTTTGATTGAGATTGTAATTAAGCCAGATTTATACAAAAGGTACTAATATGGTCTTTAATGTTTCTTACTCTTTGTGAAAACATAGAGCTTTTAAAGATTACTGTTGTTGTTTAAATTTGGGGAGAGGGGTGTATGTGGTTTTTGTTGTTTTGTTTGGTTTGGTTTTGGGGTTTTGGAGTTTTGGGATTTTTTAGTGTCTTTCTACCATAAAGCAGGTTTCTCTGCCCTAAATATCTTCCAGAAACTTTCTCTCTAAACTCAGATAAATAAGAACAAAATGGAACGATAGACACTGGGAAGCAAGGTTTTAGAAAAGAGGAAGTCAGCATAAGCTACTATGAGATAATTAACAGTTTAAGAATAACTTTCTGTGATAAATTAAGTATTTAGTTCATCAAATGATTAGCCATAACAAAAACTAAGAAAAAAGTAAGATGGTCAGATTACTTAAACAACAAAATTACTACTGTTCCACAGACGAGTTGTGACATATTTGGTAGTAGAAATTCTACAATTCCTATTATTATTTGCTAGGAATTATTGACTAAAATTAGGCCGTCTGGATATACAATCTTAGTTTAAGTGTTTATTCCCCTATATTACCTTTTTCCTTTCCAGTTCCACTTTGTTCTCTTTCCTGAATTTTTAATTCATTGTTTCATTTGTACTATTGTTTAATTTAAAAAAATGCAACAAACATATTATTGGCCTCTTGTGTTCAAATT
This sequence comes from Argya squamiceps, assembly GCA_037834095.1. Classification (NCBI taxonomy): domain Eukaryota; kingdom Metazoa; phylum Chordata; class Aves; order Passeriformes; family Leiothrichidae; genus Argya; species Argya squamiceps. Next base: position 70,667,637 of record JBBMKD010000145.1, read on the forward strand.
CAAAGTTTAAAGAATAGTTTAAGATATTTCTTTTCCAAATTCTTACATTAAGTTTAAAAACTTATTTTTGGTACTACACTTATTATTATATAGACTGATTTCTATCACAAATATATCTTTATTAATGTGATACGTGTCACAGATTTTCCAATGTCTCAAAAAGAAACACATTTCTGTAACTCTTCACCTTATATTATGAAACGTGAATTCTATTGATTTGCATGCATGGAAGAGAAAACACCAGTGAAAGACTTCATGAGTAAACCAAGAGGAACTTTTTCTTTTCTGTCATGGATATAAGGCTTCACACTTTTTTTCCTTTGTATCATGAAAAAAAGGTTTTTCATCAGGCTTTCTGGCTTCTGAGATAAAATTTCCTATTACATTAACACATAGAAAATGACTTTATTATGTGCAGGGGTCGGAGAGTTTTTTTAAATGTAATGTTCTAGTTCTTTTTACTATGGAAGAGGTAAAATGCCCAAATCAGATAACTTTACAATGAGATCTGGGGATTTTTTTTGGTATATGGCTGTTATGTTCTAATACTTCAGAGGTGAAATCAGAAATTATTATAACTCTTTACAGGCATAAGAAGGCCAGTACCTGTGTGGGGTAGGACAGGAACACAGACTTCAGATTAGAGCAAGGGGAATTAAATTTTGCTGTCCAACAGTGGAAAAATTAATTCATTTCCACCAGTCAGCATTCTTCAGAGTCCCATAGCTAATGAGGTTTGTCTTGAATGTTCAGCCTTTTTCCTTAAGGGTAATTTATGTAGTTTATGAGGGGAAGGGAAGACTTTGTGTGCCTTATCAAGACCTTTGAGCTCATCTCTTGATATCTTTACCAGTGTATATGACAGCATGTGGGAAAAACTTCAGACAGAAGTTATGCATTAAAAGACAGATCATCTAAAAAGTACACTAAAATTATTTAATATATTTAGTGAAGGGATTAAAACGTATTCTATTTGTTTATTTCTCTTACCTCCTTTTTATCATAATTATTATTTTATTTTGCAATTCTCTAAGAAAATATTTCAATACATCAATACAGTTCACATCCAACTTCATTATGGTTACTCATTACTTATTGCATTATACTCCAGACTTAAATCCTCCCAACAGTTACTTTAGGTCACTTCCTACTAAGGAACTGAGGGAAAATAATTGGGGTCATCAGACATTTTTTATCCTGTAACTCTGTTACTTTTGCATTTCTTATTTTGTTATTGTGGTTTCTCCAGGTCTTTCATCTAATCACTAACTGATCGTTTTTGAATTCCATCTCATCCTCATACCTTTTCTTTCATTCCTGTAGTGCCCTCCTTTTCCAAGTTTATAACAAAAACTCTTGACAATTTGCAATCATTTACATTTGCATCCTTGTTGTGTCTACTCTCTAGCTGCACACCCAATTTAAACAAAGGATTAGCAGTAGTGCTGTATTTGTAGTGGGAAATAACATCTCAGCATTTTCATAATAAATTCCAACCCCCCTCCACACATGCCCTTTTCTTTTTTTTTTTTTTCCCATGTTTTCTACTGTATTTTCACAGAACACAGGACTGCTTCCATCATGTGCTTGTATTCCTTTTTCCAACTGACCTATTTTGGGTCATCCCAGACCTAACACTGCTTACTTGTTTCTTTCAGGCTTATACTGTAAGTCTTTCCTGCTTTTGAAACAGGCATAGTAGGGCACATGGGCTCTCAACAAAAGCTATGTTGTATCTCTTGACTTTAGTGCATACGGATAAAGGCAATGAGAGGAGAAGCACCACTGATCACTCACTGGTCAGTCTGTTTCCTATAGTGCACTTATGGGAAGCCTATTCAGCTGCTGATGCTGTATACTGGCAGTGGAGAATCTGTTTATGGCATTTCCCCTAAGGTATTTAAGGCCTGCCTGGGAACTGAAGAGGAGAGAGGAGAGGACACACAAATGAACAGAAAGTTTAAGACTGAATTTCCTTCCAAAAAATGTTGTCAAGAAATGATTTGTGGGGAGCAACGAGCAGAAAATTCAAAGTGAATAATTCACTGCTGAATTCAGTCTTCTGTTTTCTCTTTCTGCATGCAGCCTTTTTCTTACGACGTGAAGCTATTACTTGCTGAAGTTTCAGCTGTTCAATTTGTTCTCAATATATTGTAGCACATTTTATTGCACTCAATTGAGATGTGATTTGTGCTACAATAGTTGAAATCACTTATCATTGTTAATTATAGGTGTTCAGAATAGACACAAACCAAAGAAGCCATGAGCTTTAATACTTTTGTCACTACATATATTTAAGAAAATTCGTATTTAGGCACAATAGAGGAATGTTGGAGAATTTCTTCTTATGCAAAAACATTTTGATCACTAGGTAATGACTAGATCACTGTATGACTTACATGTTAGTAAACTGTATACCTGTATTCACTTAGATATTGTAGATCTGCATTTTTGATATTAAAGTCTAGGATTCTTATCAGCTGGGTTCAGGTTTCCAAAAAGCTAAGGAAATTGTCTGAGCTACTTCTCTATGTTATTGCTGTCATGAATGGAGAGAAAAAACCAGATGATTTATCCCAAAGATATTAGGTACCTATCTTACCATGGAATCAGCTGCTCTCCAAAAACTGAAATTCATTTCTATTAAAGGAAGTCTAAACAAAAGCTGACATTTAAAGCATGGACTCCTGTTCAGCTCTTTTAATTCTGTTTCAGGTGACCCACTTCTTACAGAGCTGAGAATCGGCCTATATAAATTAATTGTTTATGAATACTTCAGAAGATTTACATTAATATTTTTTACAGTACTTTAAAATTTTCAGAGATTTCACACATCAAAAGTCCTATGATTTCCTGAAAGATGGGGAGTGCTGAGGAAGAACTTTTAAAAGTAGACACAGTCTGTTCAGTAAAGAACATGATGGCTCAGGCACTGTAGATTACCTACACTGACTTGCACTAGTCTGGAAAAGAAATCTTCTTTTAAGCAAAAGGTGCATTTCTGGAATGAGATTCATTGATTCTTTTCAGGATTTTAATTTTGGTTTGGTTCAGTTTTGTTTTTGTTTAATATGATGAACTAAACCATAAATTGCTTTTACCTATTTGACAGAGCAGCTAGATGATAAACAGTTACTTAGCTGTAGATTTAAATCATGAGAAAACACTGAAAAACAGGACAGGAGATTCAGGGGTATATGTAGCTTCAAGAATCTCCAAAGAGCTCTTTTAAAACTGATCACCAATAATACTTTCTTTGATTGTTTACCTGCTACCACGCTGCTTGTGGAAAGAGTGGAGTCATGTGATTCCTCAATAAAGATTGCAACAATGTAAGTAATTTGAAATTACTTACATCTAGAAAAATGCTTATATATATATATATATATATATATATATATATACACATATGTATAAAGGATTTTTTCTAAGTATAGTTGAGCAGTTTTGTGGTCACCAATATGCATTCTCATATTTTTGAATAAATATGTGAGCAACATAAAATCAATGTTAAACAGTGAAGAAATTATAATTTGTATTTGTATTTAAATTCAGGACATGCACAAACAAAATACATAACTATCAAAACCAATGTTTTCTAATTACCCAGGAGTCCAAAGTGGACTGTTTACTTAATTTACTTTTAATCACTTTATTTTGGATTTTCTCAGCTGTAAATGCAAATGACGTACACAATGTCACCTCTGTTGTAGATGTGGGTGAAAGAAGGAAAACTATTAATTGATCTTTGGGCAAAATTGATTCCCCCAAAGCAGTAGGCTTTAATTTGAGTTTACACAGAGAAATAAAGTGAAACTACATGCTAGTTCTCAGTCTTGAAGTTGTCATATGCAGAAGGAAATAGTAAAAAACAAGCTCAATTCTTTTAATTATGATTATACAATTCTGAAATAAATAAATGGAGAACCTGGAGTTTGATTAAAAAAAAGATACAAGTAGGATGAATATATTTAGAATAAGAAAAAATCTACAATAATAAAAATTCACCTTTCTGAATTATTATAGTTAGAACAGATAAATGAAGATAAAACTTCTTACCAATATACAACACACCCATATTATCAGAAAAGAAAGAATACATCTGGTTTGTGATTCTGGAAATAACTACCCAAATACAGTCGTTTATGTAAACATAATATATATATTTATTCTAGAGAATCAATTAGTTTTCCAAAGAAAAATCTACTTTATTTAGTTTATTATGAAAAAAAAGTCTAACTCTTTTCACAGCATGAAATTCTTGCTTCATGCAGGAATGTGTTTTCAGTTTGCACAATACATACCTTAACTGAGCCTAAACTTCCTTGGGGTACAGTGATATTCCTTCTAGACAGTACTGTTTGCTTTAATTTTTTTTCCATTAAGTGTGCATTTGAGGGACATTGTATAAACCAAGACAACTCACTGGATCATGAACTCTTCTGGTGACGAAATGAGTTATGATGAAGAACACAATAATCAGTTACTTTTATTACTGTGGTGCAAATATAACTAAAAAGTCCCCAGTATATGTAGAAATGTCAAATTCAGATAATTCTTTTATTTTGAGACACACGTGGACATGATCAGCTAGAATGAAATTACATGATGGCTTTAACGTTAACTGTGAATTATCTCTAAAATAATTTCTCCATTACACCTCTGTATCTATTTTCCTTTTTTCCCCCATTTTCTTTTTTAGAAGATAAAAACAATAATAATAAAAAAGTGAAACAGTGATTATAAATTGTTGTTCATATATTTTAGCTGAATGTAGCCTGACAGAGGGTAGTAACAGCAAGCTAACTAAAATAATGCAGAAAAATATGTATTAAGCTGTGCTGAAAACATTTAGATGATCCAAGATTAGTAATCTTTGTTTATATCATTGATGGGATTTTAAAGTTGTAAGTAAACAGCCAAATCCTGCCCAAATTCTTATAATGGATATTTAACTATCTTCATACATATTTCAGCTCAAGTTACCCTTTATGAAAGGTATGAGTTTTGTAAATAAATATATTAAAAAGGACAGCTATCAAGATAACCATTAAGAAGCTGATGGAATTTATCCCCTCAGACCAAGCAAAGGTGCTTTGTAACCTCATATGGTTACAAACGGCTCCACTTTGCGATGAAAAGTCAGGCTCTTTTGTGTTCTGCCAAAGTTATGGTATGGCAAATGGCTGATCGTTTAATAAATGAAAATCTTTTAGAAACTTTCCCAATACAGAAACTACAATCAGTTTGGATAGCAGAGAACAAGTATTATTAAACGTGTTAGACCCTTATGCAAGCAGACAGAAATGAGAAAATAGAAAGGCAAAAAACCTATAAATCCTTGTATGTAAGAATTCCATATGTCTTAAACTAGTGCTGGAATCTGTACATTTTTATGTGAAATCCATTGCAAAAAAATTTTTCTTTGAGTATTTTGAAGTCAGATAAGTGAGTGTAACAATGAAGTTAGTCTCAAATTAAACATGTAGAAAAAGCAGAAGGACAATTCTAGACCATTTTGGTAGAAAAGTTAAGTCATGTTAAGTCATATGCTTTACTTTCAGGCACTGATGATTTTTGTCCCATTTTTAATTATTACATGTCCCTAATTCCTAGAACTAGGAAACCCAGAAAGGTCCACTAGAAAGGTAACAAGTGAGTATAAAGTGTAGAATGTACAATTGGATACATGGTCACGGCAATGTGTTTTATTTTACTGAAAAAAACCACATCTTTTTCGCCAGCAATATGATATGTATGTCAGTGAGCACAGCAGTCATAATTTATCTTACCTGACATCGACTTGTAAGAAATCAGGGGCACTTTGTGGGGCCTGAGATTCAGACCCATTTGGACCTCATGAAGTTCAACAAGTCCAAGGGTATAGTCCTGCTGCTTGGTGGGGACAATCCACAAAATCAATAAAGACTGGGGGATGAACAGATTGAGATCAGCCAGGAAGACTTTGAGATACTAGTAGACAAAAAATTGGGTATGAGACAGCATTGTGTTCATGCAGCACAAAAAACCACCTTTATCCTGAGCTGCCTCAAAAGAAGTGTGACCCGTAGGCTGATGGGGGTGATTCTGTCCCTCTGCTTCACTGTTGAGACCTAGAGTGCGGCATCCAGCTCTGGCACTCCAGTGTAAAAGGATGTGGATCTGTTGAAGAGGGTCCAGAGGGATGCCACACAAAAAAAATCAGGGAGTTGCAAACACCTCTCCTATGAAGAAAAGCTGAGCGAGTTGAGCTTGTGAGAAGAGAAGGCATTGGGAAGATTTTATTTCAGACTTTTAGTACCTAAGGGGGGCTTATAAGAAAGATGGGAATTTTCTACCAAGTCCTAGAGTAATAGGACAAGATTTTGAACTTGAAGATTTATATTACACATAAAAATAACATCTTTTGTTGTGTGGATGGTGAGGCACTGTGGTGAGGGGGGTGAACCTGTCCAGAAAGGCTGTGGATGCTCCATTCCTGGAAGTGTTCAAAGTCAGGTTGGATAGCGCTCTGAGACACTTCATCTAATGGAAGGGGCCCCTGCCCAGGGAGGGGGGATTTGATAATATTATGCCCTTTGAAGGGCATTTCAATCCAAACCAATCTGCCATTTTTGCTTTAGCATTCCCTATGCAATAATAGGCATTCTTACTATTTTCTACAATATTTTATTCTAAAAGCAGGCATCTTCTATCACCTAAATCACTGTTCTGGGTAATAGTTGCAAGCTCACATGATATTTTTTAAAATTGCACAAATGTTTTAAGGCTTGTGTACCTTTGATGCTGATAGAATAGTCTATATCATAGGTTGTCTTTTTTTCTATATCATAGGTTGTCTTTTCTTATTCAGTTGGTATACAATATCTCCAAACCAGCTGATCTGTGAATTTTTCAGCATCAATACTCATTTTCAATCCCCTGCTAAACTCACCTACCACAAACATAATATTCTGCATTCAAAACTTTTTTGTTCTTTTGAAAATTCTATTATTTAGTTTCTAATAAGGCATATTTACAGACAAAATTATGCTTTGTGTCTTCAGCCTAGTAGTTGTCTTCCATCTTATTGCTCCCTTGCTGACAGCTGCAGTAAGCCTGGCAAGCAATTATAGAGTACATTTAATGAAAATAATTATTAGAATTGGTAGACATGCGGTATCTGGTGGGGCAACATTATGAATGCTCATTCTGGGATTCCTTGGCATATGCAGTATCTGCTACTTCTAAACTGTTTTGAGCAATTAAAAAAAATAAAAAAAAAAGCTCATTTTACATGCATTCAATATTTTGTTTAGTTTTCCTAAAGTTTCATATTCATCTTCAACTAACTCCACCTTGTACCAGCTTACAGATTCACTCGTCTCTCAGACTGACATTTTTTTCTCTAGGGTTTCAAGAACAATACAGAGCTTTCTCTTGTAATATTTGTTTTAGCCTGAGAGCTGGATAAGGAGTAAGCACAATGAAGTCACAGAGCTATACCTCTTTGTGCATTCAGAAGATGTGCTTCTCCCACAAGTGTTCAAGGTTATATAGTAAATTAGGTTACTTTTTACCACCACTCTCATCTTTGCCTGCTTATTGCTGCAGAAATTAGAAAGTCAATAAAGAATGAGGCCCTAGACTGTGGGAAGAGAAAAGCTGTAGTGGAAACATTGGAAATTCCAACAGGCATGACTTGTATATAAAGAATCATACACACATATTTCTCACATAGAACTTTGTGCTCATAGGCTCTCAAGGTGACGTATACAAGTTAACCAAATCATTCTAATATTATGAAGCCACTTCTACATGCTCTTGTGGTTTAATGCATTGTATTAATGATATATTCATTATTATATTGCTCTGTGTTCTATACAATGGTTCCTGCAACTTTTAAATATCTAACAAATTAGGCTTCAAGGTGACCTTTTGGTTGGTTTTGGTTGTTTTGTTTTTGTTTTTGGTTTTTTTCCACCAAAAATCCTATTTACATAAAATGTCCATTTTTCACATTTGATACTGAAGATTTTTAGTGTAGAAAAATCTGTGAAAACTTGTTACAGCCTCAGATTTTCAAATTTGGAAAAATTATATCCATTCTGTAACTTCCTAGTTTTATGGAACTATGATGTTTTCAAGCACAGTATTTTAAATCTGGTTCAACTGAGTTGTGTTTACTAGTTATCTTATATAGACAATGACATCCTGGTCTTCGGAACTCCCAAAATCATATTCAGTGCTGAATACTGAACTCATATTTTTATTTTGGAGATGTTGAAGATGTTGATTCAGATATAACTATTTTCTAGTGGCTGCAAAGGAAATGTCTGTAAAACTCATGTTGATTTCTTTTTCACTCAAATTAGACTTCAGATTAAAAATACCTTAAAAATACCTTCATTAAAATATTGTTTGTTAGCTAAATAGCTGGGATAGTCCAGGAATTAGCCAGACTGAAAACTTTCCAGATGCTGGATAAAAATACAAATAAAATACCTATGAAAATACATTTTGCCTTGCTCAGTGTTGTGTTTGATTGTACATAAATTATATAGGATAACACTGTCCTGCTTATGTCTTGATATATTTTATTTTTTTGAATTATATTAAAAATCCTCTCTGTAAAATGTAATGTGTGTCTGTGGAACTGGGTGCAGTTTGATGGTGTGTTTTATCTTCCTTTACTTTGGACGTTAGGAAGTACAGAACTGAGTTGTTTGCCCAAGCAGACGATTCTCCATTAAGGTTATCTTAGGATGACTGTGGGTCTTCTGAGCATTTAAGATATGCCATTTTATGGACAGGAAACAGTCTAGTAGTGTACAGCTTTCCAACATCTATGAGACTGGTAAAGTCAAAGCTTTCATTAGGTTGTTTTTCATTGGGGAAATGAAGATGTGTTGGTACTGTTCACCTATTCTGCTTTTTGAGATTATAAAAGTAAAAATAAAATTTAAAATAACCTGTGGGTTTTGGGTAATAAAAATGCTTGTGTTATGTGCCTTATCTGGGTATGGACTGGTTGGTAGAACTCATCTTTGCAGAAAATAAATAAAACGAACCAGAGATTCCTGTCAGAAAAGGAGTCCTAAAGACATTCCTGCTAAAAACATACTGCCGACACACAAAATTTTGTGTCAAAGCACTTCCAGAAGAAGTCTGTTAGTTTCTCTGCTTCTCTTTATTTACATGAGGAATTCAGCTGTAACTGGTGACAACAGCAATACAGGGCCATTGTATCCACCACGATCTCTGTGAAAGGCCTTCAAAGACTCTTCAAGCAAAAAATTTTATTTCATGTTTTAATTTTTTAATGTTTCATGGGTTTATCCTGTTCCTGTGGGAAGTATTTACAGTTATAAACTGTTTTCTGTTTTCAAAATCATATCTTATTCTTCATGCATATCTTATGCATAATGTCCTGGGTTGTAGTATGAGATATGCACAAAGTATTCTATCACCATCTTCATGAACTGTTGAGTCCAATTGTTGAAGCAATGTTTTCCCAGGCCCTTTTCTGTTAATGTGTCTTCTGTAATTGGCCCATCAAATGCCTGCTGCATGACTCACAGATAACTCCCTCCAGGAGTTATCTCTCTTTAGTGGGCCATCAAAGACCCCCTGTATGACTCATTATCCCATTGTGAGATGCTCCGCCCAGGGGGAGGAGCCAAGCATTCTCACCTGGATAT
>JBBMKD010000145.1:70682146-70696254 GCA_037834095.1 Argya squamiceps
GAGAGAGAGAGAGAGAGAGGGTGTGTGTCCCTTTTTCCCAGCTCGGGGGCTGGGCGGGGAAACACTGACCCAATGGGAAAGGGTAGGGTTACATTAGGATAAACCAAGTACACCAGGGGTAAGAATAGAAAGGGGGGAAGGGTCATACCAAATACATACAGACAACGAAACACAAATACAAAAACCTGAAATTCGCACTGCTACATAACCTAAATATAGTTAACAAAATTTCATTCAATGTATATTTTTATTATTAAAATTTTATTATATGCATTATATATATATATACATTATATAAAAAAATATATATATATATATAGTGTTACTATTTTATTCTTATTAGATCTTATACTTTTACATCTATATAGCTCTATATCATATTTACCATATAATATCAGGTGAAATAAATATAAAATGCATATTTAGGTAAAATTCATATGAACAGAAAACCTGAAAAAATGATGGTCATATGAGCAATGATAACTTATATAGAACATATATGCAGTATACAAATAGTAGCATTTCTTCATCAAATCTATTGAAAGAACAAATGCCTGAAAAAGACTGGTTCATTGAAAGCTGAGTGGTTTATAAAGCTTTCTTAATCCATGTAAAGCTAAATTTTATCTTCTTATCTGGTCTCCATAATTTTTTTCCTCTTTTAAATGTGTTTTTTCTGACAGCATATTTCACATATTGCGTTAAAGACTTCCACACAATAGGATATGTCTTGCACTTGAGGATATAAGGCATGTACTACTACAGTGAGTCTTGTTAAACACTTTGTTTCCCTGAGGCATACATTCTGAAATCATACATCATGAAAATGGTATTCAATTCTTTCCCCCCACCCCCAAATTAGCTAATGATCACTTTTCTTCAAATTGAGAGAGAAACATGCATAAGACAACCTTGATACCTAGAAGTTATTCCTCTGTGTTCCAATTTTTGGCAAAGGCTGAAAAACAAATGGCTGAATTTCTTTCTCAACAAAGTAATATCTAAGGTGATCATTGCTACTTTTATGTCTGGTCCTGAGCAGCAACAAAGTCTTCACCCTCTACAACGCATTTAAACTCTCAGTTTGAAATATGAAGAATATCAGGTTTCAAATCAAAGTAAAAAGGATCATGGATTCTGCTGAAAATATGATCATGAAAACAAAAAATTATTTTAAAAGAAAATTACTTTCTTCTGAATATTCTACACAGTGTGTTTTCCTAAAGCATGGACTACTGACTCTCCAAGATTTTAATATCCTTTGCTTTTGAAGTAGCTGTAGTTAAAACCAGTTTCTAGTCATACCACTGTCAATAGATCAGATGGCTCTTTGATCACTAGATTGTGTGTTTTAAAGAAAAACTAGATTTTCCTTTATGGTAAAAGTTATGTACAGTGAGGTACAAAACCCATGGGGAATGTAATCTCAACATCAGTACCACTAACTTTGGGTAGATAGGGACTTTCATTTGATGAAAGGTGGCTGTTTTCAAAATGTGCTGCTTTAGCAGACAAATCAGAAATGCGGTTTGGAAGTGCATTTGACAGAAAAAAGCTTTCTATCATAGTTTTGGATTTGAAGTCATGCCAGTTTTCACATACCAGACCCTTTAATGAAACTGTGCCTTAAAGAGAGATGCTCTGTGGCAGTGCATTTTTAATTCAATGTTAATTCATAAGTTAATGTTCCTCTGTAAAATGGTTTGTTCCATGTACCCCTTCTGTTACCTACTTTTGGTTTCTCCCTGCCTTCTCCCCAATTACAGTTCTATGGTTGGTTCTTCCTAAGTTTTCCCCCCAGAGACAGTTATCTGTCCATCTTTTGTCATGTAACCCCCTGGTCCTGTCCATCACTTGAGGGCCCCTCCCTGCTTCTGGAAGATTCTAGGAGAGGCATCGAGTGATTGGGCAGGATCCAGGCTGCCACCTCCTACTATCCACTGTATGGTTATTGTATTTGTCTATTATGTTATGAGCCATTCCCCTGTCTTATCATATTGGTCCCTGGTTGAACCCTCCCCTGTGTTACACCTCCTTTTAAAATTTCCTCCCTGGGGTCAGTCTTGGTCTGTCTCCTGAGGCAGACGTCCCGAGGTGAGGTCTCCACGCTGGAGTTCCAATAAACTTGTTGTGACCAAACCTCTCGAGAGTCCCTCCTTCATCCTCCTGCCTTCGTCTCGCTGACGCTCCTGACCAGCCAACTCCCACCAGTATTGCAGCGGTGCCGGGGCTGGCCAAGCTTGAGAATATGGACACTGCACCAATGTTCTATGTTATTTACTATGGAGAATTCAATAGTGTGGTAAAAATAGCCAGATTTTACTCTGGTAAATCCATCTTGTAAATACTCTTGTAAATCCATCTAGATTATAATAATTTGTTAAACGCTTCTCTTGAGAATCATGTCTGGAGAATAATACAGTGGATCAGACTTCAGGGATATAGATGAGAGCTGAGAAGAAAAATCTTACTGTGAGAAATGCAAGTCTAATAGAGGGGGGGAAAAATTGCTCATTAAATATATTGCATTTTGAAAATGTGGTTCAAATCCATATAAAATATAGATTTTTCCTCTGCTCATACTCCCACTCCCTCTATTTCCAAAGTCAGGTTTAATTTTCTGCCTGCCATCTTGGAAGGTCCTTCTGTCTTAATTTTTCTGTACTAAGAGTAAGGAAAATCAGCTACTTCCTTATAAGTCTATGGGACAGCTATCATTAGAATTTTCCTGAAAAATATATAGTTTTCAGAAGATTTTTTTCCTCCATAAAATTTCAATTTTTGTTGTTTTTAGTTTTATGTCAAAATTTTTAAAATTCTCTTTACCTCTTTGATTGTTTCTCCTTGTATTTTCCAAGGCTTTTTTCTTACCTAAGACAGTATAAGCATATTGTCTCAGCCGTTATTACTGAGTGACTGATGTGTTGGATTCCAGAAAATGTACTGCCCAGCTAAGGATGTAGTAGTCTGTGGCTTTTTTGACAGCAACTGTAAAATCAAGCAAAATATGGTGATAACTGCATTCCCTGAAGACTTAGGTTCTGTAGTCCAAGGTAACTTATCTTTGGTCTTAAAGGCAATGTGTCGATTTTGGCAGGTATAGAGTTTAGAGAGGGATAGAGAGGATTTTGGCTGGGATAAGTGTTTAGATTAGCTATTGTGTCTTCATGGAAAGGGCTGCCAAGCATTGGAAAAGGCTGCCCAGGCACGGCAATCCCTGTAGGTATTTAAAAAAGAAGTAGATGTGGTGTTGAGGGACATGGTTTGGTGGGGAACTTGGAAGTGCTGGCTTAATTGTTGGACTCTCTGACAATAAAGGTCTTTTCCAGACTAAATGGTTCTATTTTTTTTTACTGGGAAAACAGATATCTAGCAACCCTTAAGAAAATAATTAATGCAATGAAACTTCATAATTGTGTGAGAGAGACAAGAATGCTCTCTAGAAGATATGTAAAATGAATGGATTTTGATCACCTACTTTAGGAGACTAAGATCAACTTTAAATTAACAGATTAGTAGATTCAGTTAAATATATATTGAGACTAAAAAGCTTGGTACACAAAAAGCAAAATTATTCTACTTACTTAAAAAATAAATTCATGTCTCATTAGATCAAGGTAAAACTAAAGAAATATCTTAGATATTTGTTCGAAGAAAAAAAAAGTAAAATCCTACTTTGAAGACTCTGTAAGAATTTTCTACATGGAGAAAGATAATTAAAATATGCTAAATAGTAATATCTACTTCTTATAAAATGTACTAGCTATGGCATTGTGCTAATGAAAGGACGATAAAAGCTAATTTTGAGTGAAGCCATGCATGAAAGAAGGATGTTGGTTTTCTTCATGAAGTGTTGGAAAAGAACATTAAAACTTCTACTTGAGCTGAATAAGATATTTTTTTTGTCCTTCAATCCTTGATTTAACTGCACTCTTCAATTGCATAAGCCAAAAAAAAGGCAGGCAATGAGCACAACAGAAAAAAAGTTAAGCTTCTACAATAGGATCAAGAGAAAGTGACTTTCCAGTTCACAACTTCACATAGATTAAGTGTGTCATGATTCGATGAAGCTGTAACACAGTGAGTATATTTAAACTAATTTTTTCTTGGAAAAAAATCATTGGAGATGTTGAAATGTTGTTTTCATTGAAGATATTAACAACATAGTTAATGATTTTCTGGTTTTCTTCTCTTTTAAAGAAAGAACATGAACGTATCTCAGAAAAAATCATATTTTTTGTTATTTCTTGATACACAAGTGTTTACTTCCTCCTATCTATAAATTGGTGTGCCCGTGGGGGTGCTTTTACCAGCCAAGCAGCTCCCCAGACCAATTTATAACAGTCTATGTGGGTTCCTCCATATCTGCTCGTTGAAGTGTGGATGAGGCTTGGAAATGAAGAGCGGGTCTGGCTTGGGTTGGAAAAGGTGTTTATTTCTGTCCTGGCTCCACGTGCTAGGAGAGCACTTGCCAGAGCATGTGCCAGAGAACCAGAGCAGCAAGCCGGGACAAGCCAGAACAAGTTCTCGGCCTCTGTGTCCCCTTTTCCCAGGCCACAGCTGGGGGGGAACACTCTGGGCCAATCGGGGAAGGGAAGGGGTGTGTTCAGGACAGGGGGATACCAGGTGTGTTCAGGGGTAGCAGGGTGGGGTATTTTGGAATGGAACAAACCAATACAGGCAAATAACAAAATACAAATACAAATATAAAAACCTAAATCATGCATTGCAACACCTATCCATTATATACTAAATTGTCTAAATTAACCTTAAATGGTAGGATTCTCCTAACCTAACTTGTTAAGTCTTTGCATTGAAGCCGGGCTCATTCCACAGAATTCTAAAAGTTGGATTTATTGCACTATCTGAGATACAGTATAAATTTCATAGGTATCACTCTACTCCTAATCTGTGAAATCCAAGTTTGTTTTTCCTGTGTGTCTGCTGTTTAGATGATTCCAGGGTGAAATGGACAGTCTGTGGCTAGATTGACTGTATTGGTTATGTATTCACTGCACCCTAATGAGGACCCAGAGAGACATATCAGAAGCAGACAAATTCTGCCCAGATGCCTAGGACTTACTCCAGGTGAATCTGCCAAAATATCATAAAGCTAAGTATTTAATATAACATTGTGCAGGCACCCCCTAGACACTAGAGAGAGTTCATACCACTCTGGAGATATTTGACAGAAGGTACTAGATGATTACCTGTGGCCAATAATTTTATATTTTAGATAGCTGTACCTAGCATTATTTAAAAATTTAATTATATTCTTATATGGTTATTTGAGAGCCTGCTTGTGTTATTTTGAGAAATAAAGTACACAGTGCCTTCTACTGAAAAAAATTACCACAGTTCTAACTGATATCCCATAGTGAAGAGTAAATGGGAAGAAAAAAGAAAGAATGAATAAAAAGAAGAAACTACTGTTTACTGGTCAGTGGTTTTTATTTTGTTTTCTCTCACAAGAAAATATACTATTAACTGTGATCATTCTTGTTGTTTAAAACTGTGCTATGTCCTCTCAAGAGCATAGCTAAAAAATCCAGACTGCTAATGCAATGGAATTTTTATCCCTTAATTGGTTTAATGGAAAGAAAAATATTTGCTGCCTGGTTTGCTTCTTTCTAATTATGCATTTTTTTCATACTTAAGGTTACGTTTCTTAGGAATCAGAACATAAAAATATTCCTAACAAATCACAAATAGGAATTCTTCTGCCTTTCACTCAGAATCCATTCTTGCATGATACTCAAAGCTGTTGGTTCAATATTCTTGGAAGAAATAGAATACACCTCTTAGGCACCATGAGAAAATCAAGAAATGATCCGCAGACTAACAGGGTTAAATTCTCCTTTATAATTCTCATATAAATATAGGTTTGAAATTTAAACCTGTAAAGTCAAAAAAACAGATACTTTACTGGAAAATACATACATTTTCTCTGATGTCTAGTGGACAAATGCTGTAACCTGTTTCATATAATAGGAACAGCATAGCAGTTCTAAAGTGATGACAAATTTATGCAAATGTCTCTATCTTTTTGAATTATTATCAATCTCAAAGGAACTATCTCTATGTCAGGTGAAGTCAAATGCAAAGGAATTTTCAGAATAGGAAACTAAAATGTGTATGATTGTAAAAGAAATAGTGGAATGATCAATACTTTCCACTTGAAATGTTTTTGATTGAACAGCCAAAGGTTGACAATATAATTATTTTACATCTGATAATATTCTTAGAACAATGTACCATTGTTCATTTGTTAAAAGCTTCAATAATCACACAACTTGCATAACCAGCATATATTACACTGTGTGTGTTGTTTTGGGTGTCAAATGGGGAAAAATATTAATATATATATAAAATGTATTTGAAGTACAGGAATTCAATGATTGTTGCAAACAAAAGTTAAGACAGCCTCCAAAATCAATTTAGATATTTGATCATCTGTATGTGATGACCAGTCCAACACGCTTTTCTCTTTGTTATGAATCTCGGGGACTTGAAAGTAAATGGAATAAATTTTTTCTAATTTTCCATAAAATTTTCCATCCAGTTCAAATATTCCATCTAGTCCACAATATTCCATCTGATATCCATATTAACCTTTCCATCCCTTTATTTTAGCAGAAACCTGCAGAAACTGTGAGATGTGAAAATATTCTCCAAGGCACATGTTTAGAGCAATTTACAGAGGTCTGTTGTATATTGACTTGTGAATTCAAGTGAAGAAGAAAATGTTTGCAGGTTCCAGCCAATCTGCTCTACACATGCTTTCCTGTGCAAAGAGATTTTTCAAAGACAAGAGGCTTCTGAAAAGAAGCCTCCACTCTGAGTCAGAGTCCATCCTGTAAAGTCTCATGTGAATAAATGATTGCTGATGTTTAACCAAATGTTTTTCTTTTTAATATAAACATATATATTCCACAAAAATGCAGAAATTATTGCCAAGAAATCAGAAAGTTTTTAGATTGAGGTAGAAAGTTGACATTTAAAAATTTTAACCCATCTATACTGTTACAGACTGCTGCAACTAGAAGTGATTATGGGTACTTATTCTGAGCAGCTTGAGATAAAGTGAATAATGAATGATGCTTATTTCTCCAATTTTAGTAAACATTTTTTCTCAGTTTTTATATTCCAGCCAAGATATTGACAATTGCATCAATCTTATGTCTTTACTTGTTCAGCTGTGAAGCTTCCCTAGGCAAGCATTCTCACACAGATCAGCAGAAATCAAAACGAAGTCCAAATCCAAGAAAATTTACTTAAGAAAATTTCTGTAGAAATAAGTCTTTGAAAATGAAAGTTCAAATGTTCTTTTTGAAGAAACTGAGATAAAAATGGCTTTCTAAAATCTTTCGGATGTGGCGGCATACAGATACACGAGATATATGATAGGATAGATCAAATCATAATTGAAACTATTTTGTTAGTTGATAGCACAATGCTTAGTATTCCTCTAGACCCAACTCCTATTGGATTTTTGCAGGACACAGATGGAGCTCCGAATGCTGATGATTTACATTGCTGCAAAGGATTCAATATTAGCATTAGATGGCAAAATAACATGGAGTTATTCTCTTTCACTTCATTGCTTAACATGGACATCAGAAGTTGATTCTTGGTTGTCTGTATAGATATAGGATCAGTCTATATTTTAGGATCTATCCCAGCCAAAAACAGGATGCTGCTTAGCTCATCCCATCTGATAATCAAAAGGCTTTTTGGTTGAAAGCACGTTTGTTCTCACTTCTAGATGCAGAGCTGTAGGGGTGTATTTTACTCACCATACCCAACCATTACTGAATTCAAGTTATTGTCCACTTAGACCTATTACCACGGTACACACAGCAGATCATTAGAAATTCTTTGTACAGTCAATTAACAGTGACATCTAATAATGCCTCTGTATAGTAATTGCATTTTAATTATATCCCATGTGACTCACACATCCCATTTGAGGTGTATGCTTAGTTGCTGTGCTGAACAGAAAGTAATTCATTGCCTTTATATCTTCTTTTTCTTTTTTCTTTCTTTTCCTCTTCTCTTTTTTTCCTCTTCCCTCTTTTTTCTTCTCTTCTTTTTCTTTTTAACTGAAGTAAGAGCAATCTAAAGGAATTATGACTCCAATTTTAGGCTCATGGCACTTATAATACCTCTCAAAGAGTGCAATTCAGATGCTAATATTCACAAAGAGGAAACTGTGAAGGCTAAAATGGACAGCAATCTGCCTTTCACTTTACATATTGCTGACCATATGTGACTTTGATTTGGTTTTTGACTGAAGCATCAGCAATGACTGACCATATTAATTGTTCAGACCACCGGGAGAATTCTCCCTTGACCTCTGTCCTGGTTATGGCACACCTGCAGAAACAGCATTCAGCTATAACTGTGAAGTTAAACCATCTCTAATGTAGACTTAATCTGAAGTCTCTGTCTTTTGGTCTAGTTTCAAGTCAGGTGGAAAGTCCATACTCAGGTAATATGATTCTTGGTCTGGTCTCTTTTTGGGATGTCCAGCATTCCTCTCCAGTGAAAGGGTTGAACAGGGAGTCAGCTCTGTGCATGATTCCTGCTATAAGACAGAGGCAGAAAGCTAAGGACAGCAGCCGGGATTCACTGTGGAACATCAGCATAGAAAATATTAGTGGTAATCTGTTACACATTTGTATCTCTCTGTTTGAGAAATGTTCCAGTTCATACAAGAATTCTTTTTCATAATGTTTGCAGTGGCTACCTTAAAAAAACCTTCAAAACAGTGTCTGTAAAATGTACATTAGTTCTACATTTCTGCTCAGATTCTAAATCTATTCTACTAAGTATTGTATGATTATCTTAAAAAGTGATATTCCTCCCTTAGAAGAAAAAATCTTTATCATAGACAAGTAGAGAAAAGATAAGGTGTCTTTGATGTCCTGAATACTGCTAGCAACTTGACATTCTTTTTCATCAAAGCTGAGGTCCCATGGTCTATTGTACTGCATTTGATTGGATTGGATTTAATTTTCTTCATAGTAGCTCATATGGTTTCATATTGTTGATTAAAACAGTGTTGATAATGTTTTAATTATTGCCAAGCAGCACTAACACAACATCAAGGCCTTTTCTGTTTGTCATGCTGCTTCACTAACAAGTTGGCTGGGGGTATAAAGGAAGTTGAGAGTGGACACAGCTGGGACTGCTGACTCCAACTAGACAAAAGGATATCCTGGACCATATGGCATCATGCACAGCAAAAAATGCTGGGAGAGCAAGGAAGAAAAGGATGGCATTTGAAGTGATGGTATTTGACATCCCAAGAAACTGTTATATGTGATGGATCCCTGCTTTTCTAGAGATGGCTTAACACCAGCCTGTCGATTTGAAGGGATGAATGAATTCCTCATTTTGCTTTGCTTGTGAGCACAGATTTTTCTTTCTATGTCAAACTGTCATTACCTCAACCCATGTTTTTTCTCACTTTTATTCTTCTAATCTCCCCTGCATTGCACTGCAGGGGAGTGGACAACGATCTGTATGATGTTTGCCTTCCTACTGAGATTAAATCACAAAACATATCCTTTAGTGAAGAAAGGCTGTAAGGGCTGTAGAGATGATTTTTCTTGTTTTGCTCACAACACAGATGTATTTTTATTTCAGCAAGACTAACCTTATAAACTGCTGAGAGAGGAAGCAGATTTAAGGGCTAACTTTGGACTGTCTCTCATTATACAGAAGGAATTAGTGGAGGACCTCTCCTGAGGAAGCAAGACTATGACTGTCTCATAGACTTCAATAACTTTAATTTCCATATGTAACGTGTAGCAGTCTAGTTTTCTAATTTGGGCTCCTTGCACATACAAGAAAATCAGTTGTTTCAGTTGGTCTTTGCTTGAAAAGTGCTATTCAGTTTCCTACAGGAAAAGCAGTTAGACAAATGGGAAAGTCTATGCCATATTTGATCTGCTGGCTGCATATGAACTATGCTGACTTACATTACATGACTTCTGAACTTATAGTATGAAGCAAATCTGGCCCAGACAACCTTTTTTTTTCCTGTTAAAATATCACAGTATCACAAAATATGCTGAGTTGAAAGGGAGCCACAAGGATCATCTAGTCCAATTCCCATATGGCTGAACAACAAACTAAATGAGCTGTCTTCTTACTTGTCTTATTAGGAGATTATGCTGATATATAGTTTATACCTAAAATAGTTTTGGCGGTTTGTTTGTTTGTTTTGTTGGGGTTTTTTTAATATGGATTCTCTTTTATTTATGTTGTGCAGAGTTGTTGCATAAATGATTAGCTAGGCTCTGAAAAGTCAGTTGTACTAAGAAGCACAATGACTCTCCTCTTCCAGCTCCTCTATAAAAAACTGTCCTCAGTTTTTTCCCCCCATTCCTTCCATTTCGTTTCTCTGACTTACTGTTGTCTCTTGAAGCAGAACATGCTCAAGCGCAGGGGGGAAATGGACCACTGAATAACAGAACCAATATGATTCCAACAGAAGCTGTTTATTGTTTACTTTATATACCAGGTATAGATTATAGGTTTACTGTCCACGTGGGCACACATCTTTGGGTTGGCTAAGCTGTTTCTTCATGAGGCAGGTACACATCCTTCAGGACATCCAATTGGTCAAGCGTCCATCCTCACGTTGCACTTTCTTTATCTAGGATTTATATTTTTTGCAGGGAGTTTCTCAGGCTCTCCTCTTATTTTTGATCCAGTTGTTTTCTCAGTAACCTTGATGAATTCCTGAGAGTTCTAACAACAAAACCGCAGGTGGTTTAATAATATTACTCACAACCAGTTTGGCTGCTGTTACACAGATACATTACTACACTCAAGAATTAAACATTATAAAGGGACATGAACACTGAAAATTCTATTCTCGACTCTTCATCAGATTTCGCTCATTATATTGAAACAATATAGACAGGATGATTTTCAACTGAATGAACTCAAAAAGAACATTCAAGACACAGAAATATATACTTGCAGTAATGTTTGTCCTCTACTCTTTGCTTAGCTGCTGCTTTCACAAAGTGCCTAAATTTGCTGGATCTCTTTGGTTAGATTTAGAATTCCCTGGGTTTTGAGACTTAGACCACTGTAAATACCTTAGTTTCAGTATCTCAATGTCACTGCCTTATTTAAGATTTATAATTCTAGGGAGGTTTCCCGTTACTTCTGAAAGACCTGATCCAATACAAAGTTCCTGAAATGCATTCATGTGATCAGATTTCTTGCAAAATTAGCAGATCCGATTTTTCCTTCAAACATGGTTGCCAGGGAGAGAAACAACTATAACACTATTGAGTAAACCAGTCTTTAACAGGATAGAGTTTTACCCATTCAAAAAATAAAATACATAAACTACTTCAGAAAAAGGATAAAATCTCTGGAATCCCAAATGGCTGTGATCAAACCCAAAGAGCAACATATCTCTCTTTTTGCGTTGGTTGTTGGGAAGGTTAAGTGGATTTTCTTCCCAAAAAGTCCATCTGTGCAGATAACACATTTCAGGGCAGGAGACATCACATGGCAGGAGACATGGACTGGAATCTCCTGAGTCAGGGACAGGTATGGAATATGTCTAGTCTGTCTTCCCCAGTGATTAAATTATTTAAATGTTTAAATGCCAATGCCAGACAATACCTTATTTTTTTCAATTAATCTTCCATTCCCCTGTCTCCTTTCAAATTAAGAGAGACTTGGTACTCTTTCAAAGAATTAATAATGCTTCTGAATAGTTTCTTTGCATTGGAGATCAGATCTCTATTAACACACTTGATACTGTAACACAACAAATAATAAAATTGTTATTCCCACAACAACTATAATTTACTTCTGTCTTAAATTATTTATTAACTCAGAAAAATGACACTCAATAAAGAAAAATATAAAGATCTCTGAGGACAAGTCTTAATAATCTGTGAAGACTTGTATGACAGAAGGTATGGAATTAATGATTAAAAAAAATTCCTACTGCTTTTTATTTTGCCCCCATTTTTTCTCTCCTCTCTGCAGATCTTGTTTAGCAAACAATTCAAAATTGTGATCATGGGAGCCATGATCTATATAAAAATCAAGAAAATTTTAGATTTGTTTACATAGTTTCATATGGTAATAATACTCATATGTGAAATGAAAATTCATCTCCTATATTGCTTCTGAAAAAGGTACAGGATGAATTGGACATGTTGAATGTAAACCTTAAGGTTAACGTATTACTATATAAGTTATGCTGCACAGACTTCCTGTCATTTGATTGCATGACACAGCTCCATTTTTATTTTAAAATGAACCTATGAAGAATGTTCCTCTAATCTTTTTCAGACTCCTAATCCACATACATGAATAATTTTCTCTGATTTTTAGTGTAATGTATTTTGCTTTATATGTCTTTTGTAGAATTACAACCTGTGAAAGGATTTGGCCTATATAACTGTCTGTTCAGTTTCTTCCCACAATGTCACAGTACAAGGCAGATAGAAAGAAATATGATTTAATCATCTGTTTAAAGAGTTTTGCATTACTTATAAAGCACTGAAGTGAAACAAGAAGCTTAATGAGATAGACATATTTGGTTTATTTGTATTTCTCTTAAAATGCATATGTATATATATCTCCATTTATTTTAACTTTTGGATAGCCCTAATAATCTGAACATTAGGGAAGAGAAATACCACTTTCAGAATGGCTATCAACAAAAAAAACCCAAAAAAACCCCACCCAAACAGAACCAATTAAATCCTTATTTTTCCTGATTATTATATTGAACTCCTAATTTTATATAACTTCCATTTTCTAATTTCTTATTTATACTTTTCATCTTTACCCAAATGAAAGCATATACTTCAGAAAAAACAAACTGAAAAAGTGTGATCATGTCTATATAACAAAGAGAGATTGAGGAGTGAATTTAGAGCTCTCTAAGTGCCCTCCAAAAAAAACATGAAGAGCAAAGGGAATTATATATTTCTGTGTTCCAATCAAAAGTAATGACCTTTTCAAACACATTTTTGAGCCCCCTACTTCAAATAGGAAAATGTGCTTGGGAATTAGAACTGGAAGAAAATAACTTCATACCTGGCATGTCCTAGGAAACACTGCATTTCAGGTTTACACGTGTGATAAAGTATCATCTGCATTGCTTCAGATATATCATTTCAACAATATAACAGAAATTGGATTAAATTAAAAAAACAGCTTAATTTCCAACATCCACACCAGATGTTGGCCTTAAAATCCAAAAATAAAAGTGCCCAGTCCTCTGTCAGGGAGTAGATGGAAGCAGGCATGGAAAATTGCTGTGTTATAAATTGCCTGATTTCTACTGTGAACAGATGTTTAATTGTTATTAGCATTATTTCGGCTATTTAATTACAGAAACATGATCCTTCATCTCATCCTCCAAGGACACTCACTACCTTTACACTGAGGTAGCTCCCTTTGCTCTTTACATTTAAGAAGAGAAGTACAATTTTCCTTTACTGAGCATCTATGTCACTCATTAACAGCAAAGGGAATCCAAATCAAGGTTGTATTCTTCATTTGTTTTCAATGGAGAATATTTTCTTATTTTTTTGTGGATTTTGTAGTCTTCATAACTTTTTGGATTGGGAGGACAGTAATGAAACTGTTGACCTGAATACAACAAACTTTTAGAATATATAATAAATCAATTGGCATCTCAAAGTTTTACAAAACACTCGAATTTTATTCTTACATTAAAGGAAACTTGAAATTTGTGTCCAATTTATAAAATATAAAAATTGTTTTCCAGTCTAAAAAATAATTTCACTTCTTCTAAGGAGGAATATAGCATTATCTGTTCCTCCAGAAAGATAAAATCCAGTATCTTTAAATTGCTAAATTGACCTTCAATGCTGATTTCAGAGTGCTGAACTGGGAGAGACACAGTACAGCTACACAGCACAACTGTAATACAATTTTCTTTTTTTCTCTTGGTCTTTTCTTTTTCCCATTGTTAATAAAAATTACTTTGCTAGTTTATGCATGGCTTGTTTTACCACTGTCCTGGGTTGTAGAATAAGATATGCACAAAGTATTCTATCACCCTCTTCATCATCTGTTGAAACCAATTG
>JBBMKD010000145.1:70696354-70748731 GCA_037834095.1 Argya squamiceps
CCTTTTATTTCTTTTTCTTATTAAATTGTATTTCTGACTTGGAGCCTCTCATTTGTTTTGCTTTCAAACCATTACAACCACATATGATTTACGTTTTTGTCGTGGTGTCATATTTTAACAAATATACCTACAACTTTGAAATTTGCGTTACTTATGTCTGTTATAAACACCTTGGACCCTGCCAGTTCCTGACAGCAATTGTGCACTCCATAAAAAGATAATGCTTAAGCAATTATATACATCTTTTCCCTACTTAGAGCACCTAAGATCATATTTTCATATACCTTGCAAAGTCTTATCTTGAACTTATGCAAGCAGTTGATGTTATTTGGATTTAGAATCACTGAACAAACTCTTAACCTCATTTACATTATTCGTGTTCATGAAGTGCTGCGGTTTGTATGTATCTATATACATATTTTGGCAACAGCGAGGTGGAATTACATGCTAAGAGGAGGGAACTGACACACCTTCATTTATTGTGGTAGAAGGAGCAATGGCAAACCGACTGTAGAACTTCTTCATCTCTTAATTGTTCTTGCAAAGTCAGTATTTATTATTACTTCTAAGAAGTAATTTTGAAGCAATTAACCTGTTGTTTGACAAAAACACTTCTATATTAATTGCTTTATAAGTTCCTTATGTATAAAATTCCTTTCAAATATTCTTGATACTGCTGTATGAAATCCACATGAAATCCACACTCTAAAACTCCATACAAGCTGCAAAGCCAGGATTTTACAGACCTGTTCATAGTTCCCAATAAAAAATGCAATTGCATGTGCAAGTCTTAAAGGCTCATTAGAATAGCCAAGATATATTTTATTGAATTAAATTAATTGTTAAATCAAAATTAAAAGTAATATTAATACTGTAGGTCCAAACGCTGAGACATTAGGGTGAGGCTTTTTTTTCTTTTCTTCTGTAAGCACTTGTTACACTTCTGTCTATTTTTCACTTGGCTACCCAGGCTAAAGGACAAGTTTTACCATTAGATTGTGAATATTACCAATTATGTCTCAGTTACCTCTTTCTAAAAGAAAGGCAACAATATCACTTTTTACATAAAAGCATACTTGTACTTGCCAATACAAAGAATCAACCTTAGCTACTACTCTTGCAGTGTAATCACTGATCTCTCTAAAGATGGTACCATAAATATATTGAATGTAGTGTTTTTATTACTAGTATTTTCCTCCAATAACTTAAACTAAATGATTAAAAATTCTGCTCATTTGACAAAAAGATTTTCATTTTATCCAGTATTTTTGTGATGTTAAGTATTTTGATTTAGCTTTGTAATACTGTGGGTCATTATCAATAATTGTTACAAAATAATGGAGAATAATCAGTGCTGAAAGCAAATTAGTCCTGCTAAGGTATTTATTACAGGAGAATGTTGATAAAGAATGTGAAATGAAAGAAAAAAGTATAATTGAGAAAAACTTTACATCTACACACCCATATAAACATACACTTTTATTTACACATCTACATAGATACAGATCATACCATTTTACAAGCCATTGGGCACTCAAATTTTCATTTGTTCTGAATTCCTACTGAAAGATTGTTTTCTTCATTGAACATTCCTTTTGATTACACATCTTAAAATAAAGCAAAAGAAAGAAAATACTTTGTAGACTAAACCTCACAATTTTGGTCTTTATGGTGAATCCAATTATATTTGCAAATCAGTGATGTTTACTTTGTTTCCAATGGCATATTTACTTCTTCCATTAAGTAGATTGATTTAATTAATTGCACGCTAATGTCTGCATTGCTGAATATGAATAAACAGTGTTCCATATAATTTAGAAGTCAAAGGATCAAAATAAGCTCTGGTTTCTGTGACAAGTTATTTTGCACATTTATAAGAAGCAATGTATTGTGGGTAATATGAACTCAAATTTCCTCTTTATTACTAGTTGTCCTATATTTTGCTCTGAAAGACAGATTTAATGTAAACTGAGGAAAAGCAGTTGGAAACAAAACCAAATGTGTTAATCTCCTTTCTGACAGAGTAATTTTTTGTCAGAAACCCAGTAGTCATTAATATTCGCAATAATCAATCAAAAAGAGTGTAATTTCTTCATTAGTGTACACCTAAAAGGTGTATTCCTAGGGGAAAGACACCCAATTCAACAATATAATATTCTCAAACCTCTAGTGAATTTCTTGAACTGCAGTGAATGATTTCAAGTTCCATACTCAAAAACAGAGTAACAGATTACTAAATGGTGCCTAAACAATGCAGATGAATAATTATAAGAAAGCAAATTAATTTGAATGATTAGCTTGAAAAGTTTAAGTACCTGTTATGATTGCTGAAAATTTGACATAATTTACTGTAATACCATGAGCTTATTTTTTTTAATATCTCTCCAAATATACTACTTGATTCTTCTCTTTCCACATCACAAGAGTTATTAATGCATTAGAGATTGGGTCTGCAGAAGCCAGGAAATAATTGTATACAAAATTGCAAATGTATTGCAAATCTTTATGAAAAAGAAATACTAACGTTTTGCTAAGTGCAAATTCAAGTTGTAAGCTTCTAGATCAATCCCCTACACTCTTGGTGACAGAACATTCAAGGACACATAAAAGACATGAATGAATGAGATAAAAGACTAGATGCTGCTTTTTCCTCACACTGTTACCTGCTTGCAGCATGGAGTCCTCTTATGGAGGACATTCCTTCATTAACTTCATGGGTTATCTCAATGGGCTGCATTTCACACATTGCTCCTTTCCACAGGGTCGAGTCCTTTATGAATAGACTGCTCAGGTGATCCTCACAGGGCTGCAGGATTCTGGTCCTTTGGGGCCCTTCTCAGGCTGCAACTTGCTTCAGGTCACTGCTCATCTGCTCCAGCATGGGCTCCTCCATGGACTGCAGGTGAAAATCTGTTCCACCTTGGCTCTCCATGGCCTTCAGGGGCACAGCTGCCTCACTAAGACCATCACCCCAAGCTGCAGAGGAATGTATGCTTCAGCAGCTGGAGCAACTTCTCCCTCTTCTTCTTCACTGACCTCAGGGTCTTCTAAAAAGCTTCTTACACATTTTCTACCTCTATCTCAGTTGCTGTTCTGCAATGCCTGTTATCCTTGCTTGAATGTGTTATGACAGAGACAGTACCAACATCACTGATGGGCTCAGCTTTGGCCAGCCACAGGTCTGGAGCTGTCTAGCACTGGCTCTGCCTGACATGGGGACAGCTTCTGGTGTCCACTCACAGAAGGCACTTCTTCAGACCCCCCACTATAAAGACCTTGCCATGTAAACCCAGCACATTAATTATACCAACTAAATAACCAAAGGGAACAATCTATTAACTACATTATGGAAAATATGATGCCACTTTAGATAACTGTAGTAGGTATGAGCTATTGCTTTTCTAAAACACTTTCTCCAAATTACAGAGGTCTGAGACAATGTGCATCTGTCTGCTTAGGCACTGTTAGCCAAGGGCACTCAGCAGTGGTGATTTGTCTTGCGTGATTCTATTCAGCACAGCTATTTGTATTAGTGGAATGGCTGAAGAAAACAGAAAATAAGAGAAATGGTGGAAGTAACTAGTGCCAGATAAAGATTAGAGTTCATAATTTAAAAGTCCTATGGTCTAAGGCTGCATTTAGTCTACAGTAGAAAATTAACCTTCTTTATATTCTTCTAGCCCTTTAACTTAAAATTGAAGACATTTTCCATAGATAATTTTTTTTCAAATGTTCTACCAAAGTGGGTAATGAAAACCAGCAAGGTCTCTTACCTTTCAGATGATTGAAGTAACTTTATATTATAACCACAGGAAACAAATTGTTTCTATCTGAAAACTTTATGAAAAAAAACCCCCAAAAAATTAGCTGTGTAAGCTTTCCTGCTCCCTTCCTTCTTCCCCCACTGCTCTGAATGTATATGTCCACTTAATATTTCAAAGACTTACTATAAGTGATGGGTCACTGCTTTTACTAGGCATTCTGCCAATTTGAGGATACATTCTCTCAGTCAGGCTCCCTTATCAACTCTTCAGCTCTCTCAGTGGTTCATCACTAACTTAGCCATCTGTTATCACTGGTTGAAAAATCCCAAAGTGGGATTTTCCAGTCTAATCACTGTTTAAAAAGAAAACAAAACTAAACAAACAACAAAAAACCCACTTATCTTTTTCTTTCTCCTCTACAAATGTGTTTTAGTTGTGTCTTAGCTTTTGTCACAACTGGAGGAGTTTTGCTCAGTGTTTTTCAGTAAGTCAAATAACCCAAGCACACCTGGCTGAACATTGCAGGGTTGATTTTTTCACAATAAAAGGTTGAATTGCATATATTGAGCCATTTATTCAAACGGTTCTTTTCTGGGGATTACTAGGTGAATATATAAGAGAAAATACAACCTAAGAATTTTTCTTTTAAGCAACAATTTCTTTGATGTTTGTTACTTACCTAAAATATTAATGA
Source organism: Argya squamiceps (assembly GCA_037834095.1). NCBI lineage: Eukaryota > Metazoa > Chordata > Aves > Passeriformes > Leiothrichidae > Argya > Argya squamiceps. The sequence continues at coordinate 70,700,813 of JBBMKD010000145.1, forward strand.
ATATTGTCAATATTAAGGAAAAAATCTATCGGCATTAATGACATTTTATGGGAGCCTTGGATAAAATTTATACCAAAACCTTTTGTTTTACAACAATTTTAAAATATATGTCAGAATGACTACTGCCTACTCCTTTTACTGTGCAATCAGTGCAATTAATGATATTACATGATGTATGAGACAAATGTAAGCTAAATAATGCCATATAAACTGAAGCTTCTTCACTCCCTAAATGTTTACACAACAAATTGCAGCCAATTTAAAACATCACACTTAAAAGTAGCTAAATTTTAACTCTGTTAGGATTGAATTTCTTAATCTGAGATTTTTCTGTAACTCCTAGAAACCTGCAATTTGAGGTACATTACATTTTAGAATGATTGCATTAGTATTACCAAAGATACGGGAGATCCTTAGTGTATGTGGTACCATTAAATCTTTACCAAAAAATGGAATAACTTCTATGCTCACCTTCAAGAAAGTAAAATTGCATAAAAAATATTTGTGTGGAACTTTCTTTCACTGAAAATCCTCTTTTTTTTCAGTATAGTATAAGGAGAACTTATATGATATAACATATTTATTTTCAGCATGAATTTTATGGATGGATAAGACTCTTTTCTTCAAAGTATTATTATTCTTCAGGAATAAGTGCTTTGATCACTAAAACTGCAAGGTGTTTCTCTGGACAAAAGCTGTCTAATCAGAAGAATATTGTTTCCTGATTAGAATGGGGAAGGCAGTACAGTCATTTTATAATCTCAAAAGTGTCTGAATGCTTCCGTACTCTTCCTTGGTAATGGAAATTGACATCAGCTCAATAATGTTATATCAATTCATATAATTTGGAAAAATTGTTTGCCTTACAAATGGGAGGCAAAAAATGTTAGAATATCTAAGTAATTTACCTGAATAACTCAGAATTGTAAGATTTTTGTCTTCATGTTAAAGCAGAAGATAACAACGGTAACAGTATTGGGCACTATATTCTATTTTGCACAACAGTCATCATTGCATAATGATCTTTCATATTTTTTTCATCTTAAAATTTAGTACTTGAACAGTTTTCAATAGCTTAATAATCTTTTCAATGTCTCTGTTTCCACTGGCACCACTTTCCATAATTTTTAAATTAATTTTTTTCCTGATTCATGTTACCCATATGAAAGCATTGATAGATAACACATATAACTAATGGGAATACACAGACTATTTTTATTATTAAATATAACTTCAAGTGTCTTGTCACTTTGTTACATGCCAAAGCAGTCATATTTTTTCATAGGATATTTCTTAAGTGTCTCAGTTTATCTTCTGCTACATGGAAACTTGCTCATACTTTCCTGTAGCATACTTTCCCCTGCAGAATTATAGCAGGTAAATAATTATTTACTTTCCTTTTTGTTTCTTTGCTAACATCAACCCACACTCTCAGCATGAATATTTAAATTTATCCTAGTAGCATGGTAATTGAAAAGTAATTAAACATTGCCCATAATTGACTGACAAGTTATCTCTGGTAAGCACTTTGAAGATGTGTCATTATGCTTACATGAAAACAATCCTCACTTGCAAAAAGCAGGGAAAGTTTTATGATGATCTTAATAGAGTCAGAGCTTTGATTCCAATCACTCAAGCCTTGATTAAGAACACTTAATGATACCACAGAACTCCATATTTTACAGGTCAAACCTGTAAAATATGAACACATATACACACACCCAACAAGACCGAGATATTTCACACAGATAATTTCAGTTCCTGTTTCTGAATGCTTTGCTTGTTGAAGGAATACAGAATTTCTCAAGAGATTTCTGTCCCAAAAGAAGACTGAGTGTTTCAAATGTCAGAAAAGAATCTGCAAAAGTCAGATTCGGGAATCCAACAAAGGAAAAAGGATTTATAAGGACTTAACTTCACTTTAAAAATTAGCTTTTAAAGTTGAGAGATTCCTTTCCCATCTGTGTTGTACTTATGGAAGGGGCAGGGTTTTCATGGCAGTGACATGAGCCTTACATGCTTCTGCTATCAGATCACATGACAAAGGTCATGTAACTGTAGCACTTCCATGAGGAAAAAAAAAAAAAAAAAGCGTTCCTTTATATTGTTTACCACCACAGTTTCATTTTGTTTCCCGTCATAGGAGTCAAGGAAGAAAGGAGAGACCACTGTGCTGTGTTTTCTGGACATCTCTGAATTCCCAGTTCCACAGCACCCTAGTTAAAGAGAAAAGCCAAAGTAAAATTTAAAAAAAAGAAATAAAAATAGGCTCCTCTGTTTAATTTGCACCTATGCAGGGTTTGAGTGCCCTTTTCTGGATCTTGTTTTCACTCCATAGACCACAGCCACTTCTGGTTGTAGGCAGCTCATCACAAACAGCACCTCAACACTGCAATTTTTCCTGGATCTTTAAAAAAGTTTAGTCCTATACCAGAATATAGAGAACCTGAATCTTCAGTGAGTACATGATGATTTCTAATCAGATGATAATTTGTTAAATTTAGATGGGACAACAGTAGATATTGCAGATTTGTTTTTCTCCTTTTTATTTTAACAATATAATAACTTTTCTTCTTATCCGTAGGAAAAAAAAAAATAAAAGAAAAATTAAATGCACTTGTACTTCAGTTTGGAAGGTTTCTAGTGAATGGATAAAACCTCTTTCCTGTACAACCTGCTGAATAAAAGGTCCCACTAAGTCTCAGCAAATTATAGAATTGTGATATAAATCAACTTGCTTTTTCTCAATAAATATACAATAGTTCAAGATAAATTCACAGCATCTATCTAAAATATACTGTGTAAATATATATACCATATATAAAACAGTGGTTAGAGCATTCACCTACTTAAGCATTTTATATACCCCACATTATATTCTTTGTAAAGTATCACCAAATTTTTCAAATACATTATTTGTCAATAACAATTGACACGTAATATCACTGTCAAATTTCTGCTCATTTTTTAAAACTTTTGGGTCTTTTTTGTTTGTGGGCGTATTTTTGTTTGTTGTTACGTTTTGTTTTGTTTTGTTTTTAGTACTTGTTAGCCTGAAACACTAAAAAAAGAATCCATAATTTTTATTTTTAAACTCTGTTTAGAATCCAGAAATTATTCTTTTTTATTACTGTTCTGGGGATTTTTCACACACTTTTTTGTCGAATAGCCTTATAAATTTGGACTTTATACAAAGCTTTTCATCTCTATTTTAATTTTAATCCACATTGATCTGGCCAAAAAGTCACTGTAAGATGAGAGCATTTCAACAAGAAGATTAATATTTGATTCTTTTCAGGACTGGCAGCTTTCTGATGTCTCATCATGCAGCACAATTTCATAGGTTCGTCTTTCCCTCTCATGCCACATTTGTGCTGGGGAGGTAGGTTGATAAAAATTTCAGACAGCTTGAACTCCCATTGTCAGTGACATTCATGGTCTTAGTATAAAAACAGAAGCCTTTAATGCAAATCCAGCATAAATCATTAATACCTTCCATCTAGCCAAAAATGTTGTACTATAGCCTATCTCTAAAAATACATTTTTGCCACTCAGTCACTGATTTCTTTCTCTGAAATGTGGAAGAGGAGGTAACCCTCTGTGGTACAGCTTACAAAAGTATTCTTCTTCTCTCTCTTTCTCTCCAGTTTCCATGGCAACCCATCAAAACTAATAGAGCCCACAGAACCTCATGTTCAGATACAGAACAGCAGTACAACAGGTTCAATTTATAGTTCAAAACAAAAGGCGAATTACAGTGTGTTAAAATAATTCCTATAAATAAATGGTTAAAATGTAAAAGTTTAGGTAGAAAATTTAATGTCTTATAGATTTTATGTACTGATGCAGTCCTTATAGAATGCACATAGATTTAATATAAAATGTTTGTAACTTTAAACAGAAATTTTTAGAATTTAAGAGCTGACAAATTGCCATATATCAAAGTATGTTTCAAAGTTTTTTCTGTTTTCCTAGGGATTTCATTAATTCCACAATGTACAAGAGTTTTAGTCTAGGAGTACTACAGTGGAGATTCTGAGTAACTGTTGGGCAGGATTCTTTGACAGACAAATAAAACACTTGGGAAAAGCCCCAAATAAACTGACAAAATGCCACAACAACAACAACAACAAAAATAAAACTAAGCAAAACAACAAAAAAAATCTGCTTAAAACCTGGGCCTACACTTTTCAGAGTTAAAACTCTGTGGATCTTCTTAATCTGTGAATTTTATTTAAATCAACACAGCTCCAACAAAATTCATTCAACTGGATGTCATTCAACTGCCATGTAAATGTTTAGCTGTGACTTTAATCAATAGGTATAATGATATTTTGATAAATCTAAAAGGCAAACCAGGCCTGTCTTGGGAAGGATGTATAAGGTTGACATATAAGAAAGGTAGTACTGCTACCAAAGATCTCGGTTCCAACCCATTCCTACACTTGCATAACCTTCCAAAGAGATCTTTGCAGATTGATGCTGATGTGAATAGGAACATTGATTTATCCGAGAGTTCATTTTCTTAAGTTCTTTTATGGTAGATGTCTTACATCTAAGTTGGGTTAAATGTTTCTGCTGTCATATTAAAAAGAGGGGAAATGAAAGTTAAAAAAACCCCAAAAAACAGGATAAGTGGAAGGTCTTGATTAAATGAACTTCAAAGTATAGCACAGGGTCTAGTTATTATAGTGATGAACATCAATAGATAGAGCATTGTTGTAATAAAATTATTCTTAATGTGTTAGAGATATATTTCATCCTATAATCCCTGTCTTACATTGTCTAATGTTAAATATATTTAATATTTTCACTGCAATTTTGAGGAGTTAGTATTCTACAAGGATTTATGAGCACCATTTTTCTTAAAAGTAGACTCAAGTGAAAACAGCTTATCTTCTTAAAGATTTCTTAAGGCCCAGTTTTTTCTTAGCTTGAAATATCAAACAGGAGAGAATATCTTTTTCTTGTTTATTATCACATGTTGTAAGCAAGGAAGTTTCAGGTGACTGAGAAAGGTTTTATTGATGTAAGTATTTAAATTAATGATTTTTGCAACTCCACGTGTAATCTCTCCTTAATTTGCTGAAAAGAAGCATTTTATTTGCTTTTCTTTAGAAATCTTTTCATAGAATCATAAAAACATAGAATGCTTTGTCTTGGAAGGGACCATCCACTTCAAATGCCCCTGCCACTAGCAGGAACATCTGCTGCTAGACTAGATTGCCCAGCTCACCATCCAACCTGGCGTGAACACTTCAGGGATGTGACAACCACAACTTCCCTGGGCAACCTGTTCCAGTGCCTCATCACCCTCACAGTGAACAATTTCTTCCCAGTATGTAATTTAAACCTACCTTCTTCCACTGTAAAAGTTTTACACCTTGTCCTGTATTTATATCTTTTAATATCTTCTATCTTTCAATGCTTCATTTCCTTTTCACATCTTTAGTTGTAATAGCTGTGTACCAGATCATGAAGGTCAGTGTGAGTTTGAACCAGGTCATAGATTTAAGACATGTAAAATCCAACAATCAAGATAACATTTTTTCCAGAATTAATAAGAATCTGTTTAACCCAAAATTCCATTGACGCCCATTAAATATTTTTGATCACTGTCCCTTAATAATTCACCTGCTGTACTGTAAACAAAATTAAAATATCTCTTGTGTCTGTTCAGTTTCGACAGCCATGTACGGAGAAGGCTGCATACATACAAATTTAATAATCTGACTCATCTCAGGCCTTCTCAGTTTAGCATGCTGGACCATTAAGTATGTATACAGTCCTGAAAACAGTGTTAGAGTAGGGAAAAAGAAGAAATATGTTATTCACGAAATCTAATGCATGTTTCACAAAATCAGGATTTGCTTAACAGGTGTGTTTTAGAGATCAGTAATTAAATAGAATTTTTTGTTTTCTTTCATGGAAGAAAAGTATATCTATAATTTAGTTCTGACTCTCACAGATAAGAAATTTTAACAGTCCTGAAATAATTTTATGCATGGCAGTGGTGCTATCACCCTTCTGACATGAGTTTTCACTTCATTAGTAAACATATTTCAGGCTTGCCACTTAAAAAGAGAAAAAAGAATCCTAGAGTGAAGCTCTTTCTCCAATTTATACCAATTTTTGTTACTTACCTAAGAAAAGCTCCACCACTGCTGCTGTCTGAACGTATACTACACATCTAATATCTTGTTCTAGAAGACTGTCTGCCTCTTATACTAATATGTGCAATGACCTGTATCCATCAGCAGCATTTTTTCTGAATTTATGGAGCTGATCACCAGCACTGCTTTGACAGATAATAATTGGACATTTTTTACAGCGCAGTTTGTTATTCACTGAGAGACAATCATTTTGTTTGGGTGGGGTTTTTTTACTTGTTCGTTTTGGTTTGGTTTTTTGTCTTCCTTTATAAAGAGTCAATTCTTTAATGAGTTTAATTTTCAAATTTCTGGAAAATTGTTAGTGAAGATATGAGTACTGCTTAACAAACCCTCAAGTGATAGGTTGGGCAAATAAATAAATGAATAGAGCAGTCACACAACTTTCAGCATTACCCTCTAATGAGAATGTGAAAATAGGAGTGAAAAATTGGTGTATCTCAAATATGCTTTGCAGCAGTTTGTCATTGTCATCATAGGAATCTACAAAGAATGTGTTACTAGCCCTGAGAAGATATCATTATAATAGTGAAATAAAGAGAGATTATTTCAAGCAGTATAATAAAAAGGAGAAATAATAATTTTCAGGACAATTAACAGAATATGTAACGAAAAGAAATGTGCACCCATACCAAAAACTACAAGCAATGAACATTATTATACTGGATATTTGAGAAAGGAGTATATATCTCATTTGCAAGACTTGAGGAACCAAACTCACCTGTGAAAGTACTGTCTTCATTAGGCTAGGTATGACTGGGTGAAAATGCCTTTCAATTTCTCCCCCAAAAAAGCATACCTCACATGACAATGAAAAGACACAGATGACAGGATATCACCCTGAAGTTTGGAGAGTTTACAAAGAGTGATCAAACATCCTGAATCCCGTATATTTCTCTAGACCATTCCAATTTTTTAAATTACTCTTACAATCTAAAGAAAGGTATAGAAAATCTCCAGAAAATCAATGATTTTTTTAAGAGAAGAAATAGGTTATGGAGTTACATTTCATGTGAAGTTTCTGCTTGACTTTCCTACTGGGTTTATAATATTTTTTAAGCCCAGTTTAATCCTTATACAGTATATAAACCTGATTTTCATAGCCAGTTACAGTTATCACTGACCCTGAGAGTAGCTCAGCTGGTTAGAGCATGGTGCAAATACCACTAAGGCCATGGATTTGGTCCCTGTATGGGCCATTCACTTCAGAGATAGACTGAATGACCTTTGTCTGTCACTCACAACTCAGACTATTTTGTGATTGTGTAAATATAGCCAATTTTAAAGAAACATTCAATTATTCAAGATTATAAAATGGCCCAAAGCATCTTAATAACTTCTTTCTCTCTTCCAGAATGTTTACTAAGACCCAGAAATATCTAATTATGTGAAAAATTTTAACTCCATATTCTCATTTTTAAGGCAAAGACATGAAGAATGAAAAAACCTTACAACCTTTATATTTCATGTTGTAAACATATATATAGTAATTTAGGGAGGTTCTTTGTGATATTTCTTGGCTGTTTTATTAAAAATATTTTGGCCCAAATGTTTGTAGTTGGGAATGGGTTTTTTTGTGTGTATGCGTGCTAACTTTTAAGACTTATTCGATAATTTTTTTTTCCTGGTTAGGATCTTAAATATCAATGTGCTGTCCCATCATTCTTTCTTTGCAATTAAATAGACCTGCGTTTCTTAAAATAAAATTGCATACTATTTAACTTAATTTATATAAATGTGTGTTTGCAAGTAAAAAATAACATTCCTGCTCTTTGTATTTGTTATAACTGATGCTTATAAGGAAGAAAATTCCTTGTATGGCAACCAATTGAAATATCAAAATGGAGCATTTTGTCTTCAAGTAGGGAATAAGCAGCAGGATGTGATTAATTCTAAAAGTGCAAGGTTATTCCATGAACTCCCTACAAAAATAGTAGTGTCACATTCAATAGGTTTTTTTCCCCACCATAATTTCTCAATCAAACTAATTCAGTTTACAATTGAAATGCTTTTCTGACTGCCAGTCCTTAAATTAGGCCTGGGATTTGGGAGTTTATTTGTCTTCTATCTGACTCATGGATCACCAATAATAAAGATTTTTGCAGGCCAAGTATTGCCTTTGGATTCACTTGTGCAACTCCATTACTTTCAGTCAGTTTGCATAAATGTAACTGAAGGGTAAACACCCAAAACAGTGGATCTGAAGAAAAGTTCTGCAACTGGAACTTTTACTTAACAAACATATTGATTAAGTTCAGACCATGAAATTATGCAGTGCACTCTCCACTTTCCAAGATCCACATCGTTTCTGTCAGCTTAAAATTAATTTCCGCTTATGATACCTCCCTGTTCACAATTTCAACTGTACACAAATAACAGGTGCAAAACCCACATTGTTTTCAAAAAGTCAATTCTGAGACTAAAGATAAAGCTCTGTTTATGAGGTATACCGTGGTTTAAAAAAACTCCAACTTTGTCTTTTCCTACCTGTATTTTTTTTTTCCATTTTTAAATAAAAGTTTTCAATTTTCACATTTTTACTGTTTGTCCAGCTGAATGCTATTTGAATGACGTTGCAAGAAAGCATGATTTTTTAATTGTCCTGCAGTTCTTCTTGAAGTATGAGATGCTGGGGGCCTTGTGGCAATAGGGGCACTTCATCCCCTGACCACCCTTTTCCTGGGGCCCTCCCAAGGCACTCACAGCCCATGATGCCGTTCCAGCCCCCTAGTGCCCCTTGTTTGTGCCCCAGAGATCCTGGTCTCCAGCTCCTCACAGCCCTGCTGTGTACAGCCATGAGTTCCACCCACAGAGGCTCTCAATGGTCCTCTGGTGTCCCCCTGGCTGCCCTGCTTCTGATGGGCAGTGGGACAGGCTCTGGCTGGCCCCTCTGCCTGTGTTCCCAGCTCCCAGAGAGTCCCCAGCCCTCAAAATCCCTTAACATGAGACATTGCCATTGATGTTCACGCACTGGGCTTGTTTTGTTAGTTTTCAGTTAAAGAAGATATCTATTATGACTTCTGCAATTGTATTTCAGTTGTGGTGTTGATTTTATTTGGCTTGCCCATTGAATTTTTCAAGTCCTTCTGATAAATGCAATGGTAAAATATTTAAGGCAGGAGGATAGGAATGAGCCCTAGTTGGACTGAAAAGCAAGCATGCACAGCTAACAGTGTTCATTTAAGTGCAAGCAGTATTGACATGGTACTTGGAGGGTTGGAGAGCTTATACTTCACTTTTTGCTTACAGGCAAGGCTGGTAATCAGTGGTGGGTGTTCTGCCTCTGAAGAATTTATTTATGCATTAGTCCTTCACAGATGGTGTATCAAATGCCTTAATATTTTTTAAGCTTGATAAACATTTTCCTGCAATTCGTACATGGATTAAACCAAGTAAACCAAGAGAAAAAGGTTACTTTTCTACATAGGCTCCAAAAGCACACCTTTAGGATGGGTACATATTGTTCACTGTTCATTTCTGTTAAAGATATGGAATTCTATGAGCTTCTTTCTTTTTTTTAAGAAGGGAAACATTTAAAGTAATCTGACTAAGAAAGGACTGAAGTGATATTCAGATCTGTATTGAATGTTGATTCTCACCCCAAGTTAAAACATGGTTATTAGTAAATTACCCAGTTTTTGGGGCTGTGTGTAAAGCATATATCGGTTCTGTGAATTCTATAATTCTCTGGCATATTTATGACCTAATACTACATCTCTAAGTGTTAGTTATCCAAATCAAAACAAACAAATCTGGCTTTCCTGTATACTTAGTAGAGGGAAATGAAAACCTTTAGAGAATGCTTTGCCTTTCCCTTGGAGATCTGCTTTAGGATATTATGAATCATTTGAGGGTGGCTATTGCTCTCCATTTACTATAAAATGCTTAGAATTACTATCTTTGCCTTAGACAATGAACGATGAGGCACCTAATATTAAAACGAATTAATAACAAGGTCTTTCTACTCTTATAAGGCCCTACCAGCAGTGCTGCATCGAGCTCTGGTCTCCCCAGCACAGGAAGGACAATGGACCTGTCCTCACAGCCTGGAGTGAGTCCAGAAAAGGGCCACAAAGATAATTAGAGGGATGGAAAACATCTTATGAGGAAAGGCTGAGAGACTTGGGATTCTTCAGCCTGAAAAGATAAGGCCTCAGGGTGACTTAAATATGTCCTTCAAGTACTTGAAAGGAGCCTAAAATGAGAGTTTTTACAAGGATCTATAAATAGTGATAGAACAAAATGGAATGGCTTTAAACTGAAAGAGAATAGGTCTAGATTAGATATTAAAAAAATGTTCTTCACTATGAGGTTGCTGAGGCACCGCAAGATGTTGCCCAGAGAAGCTGTGAGTGTCCCATCCCTGGAAGAGTTCAAGGCCAGGTTGGATGGAGCTCTGACTCACCTGGTGTAGAGGAAAGTTCCCTCACCAAGGCACTGGGGTTGAAACTAAATGATCTTTAAGGGCCCTTCCAACCCAAACCATTCTATGGTTCTATGATGATTCTATGATTTTAATCCAAATTTAGGTGATATTAATGTGCTTTGAGCTCTCTTAGAAAGTCTATACATTTGGTTGAACCCTCCATATTGCTTCAACTGATTAGATGCTTAAATCTTTTATGACACTACTCATTAAATGCAACTTCTTTTTTTATGTACTCTGGACTTGAGATAAAAGATAGGCTTAAAAGTGAAATTAAAATTTTTCATCAAGTTTACTTCAAATATTTTAAATATATTAATTATACCATAAACAACCTGAGCATATTAGAACTAAACAGAAAGAGCAGCATAAGATAGGGATAGGGAAATTGCCTGATGCCTCTGTTTCTAAGGTATTAGAATTTCTTTCAGAGGCTACTTGCAATGTTCCTTTTGAGTAACAGATCATGGCTTGTTTTTTAACTACTTAACACTAATCTGTGGTCTATAAAAATTATGCCCTGCCACTATCTTTATAGTTTGATATATTTTATCCAATGGATGCTCATAAGTGGTGAATATTCTTAAGAGCCTTCCCAAATTTTAGAGAAAGAGTGAGACAAAGACACAATGCCACTAGCAAGGTCCTTTCAATATGTCAGACCACTCTTTCACCATCAAAGCTGAATTTTTTAAAAAATATGTTATTAAATTGTTCTTCCAATACCACATCCATTTGTCCTCCTAAACTGAACACCAGAGAAATGGCAGTCTTAAAATGATAGAGACCCATTATTTGTGTTAAATGATTTTTATAATACCCACCATAGGAGGTAGAAAACTCCTCCTATATGTTAAAATGTGTGATGGAGGATGTCATACGTTTCCGGATAAGGTCAATTAATAGTGAATTGTCAAGCTTCATTTTTTTTCATATTTCTTCTCATGTCAGACTGTCTGAGAAGGCAGACATACATCACTGCATCTTCTCTTCCTATCCATTGGAAGACATTACAGGATACTTGTCTGGTCAGGCAGCCTGACCCATAACTGTGGAATAATGATTTAAGTAGGATTGATGCTCAAGTGAAATTCTGTTGCAGTCCTCTAGAATGTTTCAGGGTGAGTCTGTTCTTGGACATGCTTTTGCCCAATGCTAAACAACAGTCTCTCAGGCAATGGGTCAAGGATGGTAGAGATGCTGTGATTCTAGAACTTACCCTCATGGAAAGTACACATGAACTTATTTATGAGGGGAAGAAAGTTGGACAAACTGGTGTAAGTTGCTGCAACTCAGGTTCAGATTGCAGATTTTAGTCTGCTTTGTTTACTTGTACAATAATAACCATGGGCAAAAAGGCAATGAACTCTGATCATTGATAGGTACAGCAGCATTCAGAAAAGAATTTATTTTTCAAACCAAATATTATTTTTCAAACCAAATTTTATTTTTAATTATTTTAATTATTTTAATTATTTTATTATTTTAATTATTTTTCAAACCAAAATATTATATATTCACTGCAAAAAATACTGAAATGTTTCTCTAAGGATCTTTTATTTCTGATCACTGTTCATTTTATTCAGAAGAGGGAAGAAATATGTAAAACCACTCATGTACTGTTTGGCTTGCTTGTTATCTCTTAAGCCTTTAGATTTAGAGTTCACCTCAAATGAAGACCCTGTCCCAAATACTAACATGCAAAATTTAACATATGAAAAACACCTTACTAATAACAAAATCTTTATTTGTCAAGATTAATGCAGATTCATAATTTTTATTTTACTTCTCTCTAAGGTGTTTATTCAAAAATACCTGCCTACTAATTCTTCCCAAATAGTCCTATTCAAACACCACTTTAAAAAGAAAAAAAAGTGCCAATATAGATTGTTTACTAAATACATGTATAACATGAGGATTCAAAGTGAAAATGAATGCAAATATATGATTATGTTTTTAAAAGATATTTATGCTGCATACTGCGTTATTGTATAGGTGGTGGGGGATATTTAAAGAACTATATTCAGTGCATCAAACACAATATTAAGTGTTTTTTAAGCTAAATCAGCATATTTGACTTTCATATAATATATTTACTTTTAAATCATAAATAGAATGAGTTTTTGAGACTTTAGTTTGAATTCTGGTGCAAAGTACTTGGGGGTAAAAAATTGAAAGAGCGACAGAAACTGCATCTGTCCACCATTGTGTTCTCTTACTAAATTACCAACGTTTTTTGAGTTGGGGAAAATTTAATTATTGTCAATGGAAGAAAATATAAAACTAAATAAAGGCAAAAAATTTAGCATCTCTTATGAGCTATTCACATTAAAAATCTTTACCAGGTGTTAAAAGAAGAATATCAACTTCATAATGGTTTGAAAGTCAAACACATTTACTTCAGTAGCCTATTATTTCTTCAGGTTTTGTTTCATTGTAAAGTAACACATCAGTACTGGAAACAGAACAAAACATTATAATCATATTGTAATTTTCATGGTAAAAATATTTTCCTATTCACCATATAATAAGACTAGGCATATGATGTACACAAAAATTGCTATATAGGAACAAAAAAATTAATTGCTCCAGTATTCTGCTATTTCTCTCTATTTTTTAATGTAATCTGTGAAAAAGAGAAACTACAGTGATGAAGTAAAGCAGAAAGGATTATCCAAAATATGTTTTTAATTTAAATCTGGAAAAAAATGAAAAATTTAAATCTTCCAAATTAAAAAAAATATTTTACGATAATATTTTGAAACACTTGGTGTAAGTCAGGTACTGGTTAAGAGGTTGTTCCTCTGTTCAATTGCCATATCTCTCACAAATTAATTTTGTGAATTTAGTTAAATTGCTTAATTCTCTGGTCAGTAAATAAATAATTAAATAATTTGAAAATTAAATAATTAAATAAACCCCTATAACCACCAGAAATAAGAAAGAATAAAAACAATTCAGTGCCATCTGGCATTGTTCCTTCAGTTGTGTTTGTATGGCTATGGTGGACTGATCCTGACTGGATGCCAAGTGTCCACCAAATCACTCTAGGTCTCCTCTCCTGAATGGAACTTGGGAAAGACAATACAACAAAAGGTTCATGGTTCAAGATAAGGACAGTGAGAGATCACTCAGGCAAAACAGTGAGAGATCAGTGAGAGATCATCACAGGCAAAACAGACTCAAATCTGGAGAATTCCTTTAATTTATCACCAATCAAATCCCAATAAGGCAATGAGAAATGTGTTGGGTTCGCATGTTTGAGTGTGCATAAAGTTATCTTCTACGTGGCTTTGGGCATTGAGTATCAATAAAAGTTAGCTGGACTTTGATCTGAGCCATCAAAGGTATTTCAGCACCTAATCCAGTGGCAGTACAATATTTCTAAGATCCTGTGTTTCATGATCCTGTGAAAATGTCGATCATAGTAATTTTGGAGCTGAAAATAAAAATATTGAAGTATATTATAGAAGGAGAAAATTTTTCAAGAAAAAGAGGAAATTCTTAGACACTGAGTGAGTGCTATTAAGATTCACTGGACAATGACATATTCCAATTTCAGAAATTTTATTTAATCGAGATAGATACATGATTTTACTTTCAAAGTGAATTATCCTTCCACTTTTTGATGTTTTAAATTATAATAATTCAAGATAATGAGTCCATGAATAAAAAGGTGGAATCTCAAGCACTGATATTCTTTTGGTATTACATACTGATTTAGACGTTCATCTGCAAGGAAAATGCTCAAAGAAAGGACATGGTCAAGTTTTCTGTACACTGGTAAAATCCTTAATAATGTCAGGCAGATTTCTGGCATTTTGAGGATTATAGAGTCTCTTTCTTTTAATTCCTCCACTGTAAACACATCTTCTTGTAAATAGAAAAAAAAGTCTGACTGCATATTCCCCTGTAAAATTTCAAGTGTTTGTAACAATATTCAAATTTTACAGTGAAATTGTGTAACGTGATCTTCTATGCAGTGAATTCTTTACAAGTAATAATACCAAGACGACCTTCAGACTGATAAACATCAGAATCTGGTCCATTGGCAGTAGCAATTTTTCCTTTACCTTAGTAGGCTTTGGATCATATTACACAGGAATAACACAATCTATTATATTTGTTTCTTCACATTGAAGCTTGTGGGTTATCTGTATATGTGTCTCAAAATGTTTTGAGGTACTTCATCAAAGTTAAAATAATGCTATGACAACCACTCTAAAACAAAAAACAGAAACTAGATCTAGTCATTAATATCTCTGTTAGTTTCTTGGTTTAAATACTACGTTGAGATCTTTCCTAGCCTCTTGATTTTAAAGATCAAATCAAACCACAGGGTGTTTTGTTGAAATATTGAATTCATTTAAGAGAAAAATTTCCTTTAAACCAAACCAAAAATTAACTTAGTAAAAAATTCCAATTCCTGCACAGTAGCTACACATAGCTGCTTTTTAGCAGAGCTTTTTTCTTCCACAATTTACTTCCAATATCTTTTACTATATATTATACTAACATGCATTTATATGTAGGTTACTACTGCTGCTATGGATACCTATTAGTTTGTGTTTGCACAGTTCTAATACAAATATTCTTATCCATTCTGCTCTGGAAATAATTAGCAATAACACGAGAGAATAAATCAGAAATTGGAAAGAACACTGCAGTTTGGTATGGCAAGTATTTTGCTTTGGAAGTGGACTTAGAGAGAGCTGAGGGAATTAGGACATGACACATTAGGCAGACTAAAAACTTCATGCACAGTATCATAATGCCACGAAGGAGGCAGAATTTGGACATTGTGAAGGAAAATAAAGAGCTTATACTGCAAATTATATATACTTACACTTAAATTTTAACAGTTCAGCCACCCCTAGCATCACTCCAAGCATCAGTATTTTGAAGTAAACAAACTGCCAAATATATAAATATAAAATACAGTCTTGTAAGTAACTGAGCTAAAACTTGCAAAGCTAGTCAACACAAGATTAACTTTCAGGAAGAGTAGGCCACCATGCTTTAATGGAGCTCTTTCAATCAGAGTAGTACTTTTTAGTACTCTCAAGTTATTCATGTATCTGCAGGATGTTCAAGTAAGAAAACAAATTGTAATGAGTTGTGATTTGTTAAACTTAACAGCCTATGAGCTAGGTCAATGTAGGGTTAAGAAATCATCTTCTGTGGGAATAATATGCAAGTGTGAAAACAACTTAATTTAGACTTTCAAAAAAGAAATCCCAAACTGCTTCATTTCCTGTGATCTGCAGGTTTATTTAATGTAATTTACAAACCTTTGTTTCAAGTGTAAATTTAGGAACATTTACCCTTTTGTTTTGGAACTAGTGGAACTCTGTTGTATTAAGACATTTCTTAATCTTATAAAAGCTATTGTATTCATCTAATTAACCGAACTGGTTTGTAAACAAGGCATTTGTGCTATCAACAATAACCAATAGTGTATAGCTCTGTTGTATACATTAAAGGTACCAATATATAAATCTTAAACAGAAGGTAAGAAACAGGGCTGTCACTGTAAAGGCAGTACTGAGAGATTTCTCTGTGAATACTTAAGGACCAAAATGAGAAGGATGTGATAGTGCCAGGAATAGTTTCCCTTTGTCTCCATCCTTTCATTTCTCACACTAAACATATGTGCAGTCTAATGAACCTCTTCACTCATATGAGAGACACAATCACCATAGGTTCTAAGATAACTTTTTAGAGAACTCTGGCATTAAATGAATGGCACTTTTTACAGCATCATTAAGAGATGTCACTGAAATAGAAGCTGAAATGGCTATGTTGGACTTTTATTTGCCCTGCTGTTGATACAGAAGAATAAGAAGCCTCAGAGAGTTAAGACAACAAGGTATGCTTGTCACCTTGAAGACTGATGTACTGGGATACTCCACCTGAGTAAGGACATATTGGCCAATTTAGTCTCACCCTTTCCTTTTATCATTATTGAAAGACTAAAAATGGAAAAAATCCCTCGTCATCTCATCACATTCTAGAATTATTTATTGATGCATCAATTGCATTCTATTTCTTTGCTTCTTGTTCCTCTTGTCTGCCAGACGCAGTGGTAGCACGGCTCCTTGGGTTTGTCAATATATGATTTGATTTCATGTGAGTTTGATTTTCTGTCTTTCATTTTTTTTTTTTTATCTTATGACATATTTAATCTATCAAGCTGATCTGAATTGTTGTGCTACGCACAAACCAAGCAGGTTAACAGTTGTTTATGGAGGCACCATTTTTCCTTTCTTTTTACATCTTGCATCTTACCACAAGCAAGAAAAACCAATACAGAGAAATTGATTAAATATTTTCAGGTTGCTAACATGTGAAAAATATTCAATTTCTCCTATTAATGTAAATATTGTGAAAATAATGAAATCAGGAAAAATAATCACTAGGTGCCTGTAACATGTTACAATAACTTTCTATTTATGCATTCAACTAGTGAATTTCATTCAGGTGGGCTACGCATCATCTTTGGCTGGGTGTACTTACCTTTTTCTTTTCTAATTCATTGCCTTGCATCATAAATTCTCCAAATATGTTGCTATTGTCCTCTCCTCCTTTTTACTTTTTCATGCAGCTTACAAAGAGATACACTTCTTTCCTAGCATTAATCTGATCCTAGTAATCTTTCCTGGCTCATTAATCTGATACATGGGTGATGAGCCACTACAGAGATATAAAAGTGCTATTGTTTTAAGGAATGGCCAGACTGACCAAAGACTTACTGAAAAAAAAATTGAGTACCTTTCCGCAGTGTCTACAGATCACAATTTTTTTCAGACAGGTTGTAGAAGAAAATATTTTTAGAAAGGTAAGTTTTTTGAATCACCCATACAATTGAGCACTTTGAGATAATCTGACAATGCTAACTTGTCAGAGAGAACTGAACATTTTGGTTAGTGTACTTTCAACCCACCTCGCTATTTTCCATTTTTCAGTGCAGCAAAAAACCCATTCAGAATTAGTGACTGTTATCCTATTTATTCATTCATACATCATTTAACAGGAAGGCTGCCATTTTTCTCATTCCCCCAGCTGCAGGCACTGGTAGGCAAACAACTAATTCCTTGTAGAAGGTAAACAATTCTGGGAATTACACTCTAATACGTATATTAGTGTTATGCAATTGTAATAGACATATAAAACAGTATGTGTCCACAGGCTCTTGCAAATGAAGTCACGGAAGTCCTATAAGCTAGAGGAACTGATTTTTTCTTCTTATTTTTTTCTGGTGAGGAAATGTTTCCTTTGAGGAATGAGTGCATTTTCATTCATTTGACTTTATAGCATATCCTGAAAGCCAAAACTCTTAACGATAAGGAAAGCAATGCATACAGAATCTGTGAAATATATGGGTGGCAAATTTTCTTAGCTGTTTTCATTCCATTAGTTACTCAAGGCTCATTATATGAACATAAACTGTTCAGTCTGGAGAATGTCATGCTAACAGATTTACTTAATGGATTTTATTTCATCATTTAAATGCTTTGAATTCCAGACTTGTGAGAGAGTGGGGAGACTCAAAAGAAATGTCTGAGTTGTAAAAAATTTGAAAATGTTATTCAAGAGAAAATCATATGAAAAATATCTAATGGCCAGATTCTGAATCTGCTGGATTTCTCTACATATTTTAGAAAGAGGAGAATCATTCAGTGTTGGGTTTTGGGGTTTTTTTTGGACCTTTCCCTCATAGAGAAGAAAAGTTGTAGAATTTATTTAGGACCATGTCCAGAGTTTTCCGTAATGAAGGTGGAGTAAATGAGTTTAGAAAGATATTAGGAACGGATGAAGGAGACTATTGGGGCGGAAAAATATAAAATGAGATAAGAGAGTGAATGTCACTTGACAGAACAATTCAATCCAGGGACAGCAGCATGTTCCTGTCCAAAGTATTTTTATTGATACTTTATTCTTTTTTTTCTGATGACATTTCAAATAAAATCAAGACAAAAAAAAAGGTTAATCCCCAAGCTAGCTATCTCTAAGGAGGTCTGGGAATTTTTCTTTTCAAAGTGTCTTTAGTCTGTGCCCATACAAAAAGCTAACTGCAATTATTTCCATACATGAAGTTTCTTCAACAGGCTGCCAAGAATTCTGGTTTTTAAGTAATTACTTTTAAGCACAGATTTTCCTGCATAACTAGACTTTTTAAAATGATTTGCTTGTTTTTAAAAGAGTGCTGTTAAAAGTCATCTAAAAGATTTCCACCACCATTCACAAAAGTAGCCATACAGCCCAAATGGAACCACCTCTGTAATTGAGAATGAAGAGAGTTTAGTCCATATACCAACAATGTAATTTTACAGAAAGCTTTGTTTCTCTTTTTATAAGATGGCAATGTGGACTGACAGAACTGTCCAAACCTTTAGGCAGCTGAGGAGAGTTTGTCAGGCATTTCCAACACACAGACATTACTAAGTATACTCTACATGTCATTAAATATATATACTATGGCCCAGAGTATTATACTGTAACAGCAGATTTTTGAGCTGCATAATTTCGTTGTGTTTTTTCTTCTGTTAAACAAAGTGGAAGGCAGTGATTTCCTGAAATCAGAGAAAAAATGTGAAGAAAGATACCAATTATTTGCAGAAAAAAACACTTTTGAGCAGTAGTAAGCTTTGATTTCTACTTTTCATATTTCCTAGTTCACTATCACTGTGAAATACACAAGATATCTCTTTCTAGGGCTAGATTTTGGCGTTCTTTTTCCATTTCCCATGTTCTCATCTGATGCATTTAGTTAAAAAGAGTGGTAAAGGAATATATTCAATGGAAGAGTTTTGCAGAAGATATATCAAAGCAGAAGTTTCTCGGAAGGCATGGTTTATATGAAGTGTCAAAGAAAATGGTAGAATGGTTTCAGCATAGTCTGAATGAAAATCTCACAAGAGAGAGCACTTTAACTTGATGAATATAATTCTTTCCATCTACTGGACTTTATCTACAGTAAGAATAAGAGTTTTGATTATAATCTAAATGCCAAGCTGGTACAGATTTCTATGTATGTCAAATTATCTACTTTGACATAGTCTAATAAAACTTGCATCCTGGAATGTATAATTCATGTTACAGGGAGTGAAGCATTATCATTTTTTGATAGCAAAAGTGGCTTTTCCATGTTCACCATTCCAGAGGAATAGTGGATATTTTAATATCTTGTCTCAGTGGTTTTATAAAGCAAATAAATTTTAAAAGGTCACATCAATAAAAATTCTCCCAATAGAAAGAAAAGAATTTGTTTCAAATACAAGCGTATAAGTTGGAAAAGATGCAAGTTGTATAAACTACTCTCAAGTAAAAATATACACTCATTTCATAGACAAGAAACATCTTTGCTACTTTCTTTTTCTACTGAAATTTTTCCATGCAAAAAAAATGACAATGACAATAAGAAAATCTCCACATCACTGTATGGTGTAGCAAAAGATAAGAACATATTATCTTTAATAAGAAGTCTATGACACCGGGAATGGGAAAAATGTTGAAATAAAGATGATTTCAGATAAATTCTGGAAATATTTCATTTTGGATTCATCTGGCCTGCTACAGAAGAGCATTTCCCAATCATATCTTCTTTTGTTCTTTTAGCTGGAATATCTTTATCTCTGGATCGCATCTGGTTTTAAAAGCTTAGATATATTATAGGATTGACTGAAAGATATGTACTTTTCAGGAAGGTTAGATTGAAATATAAGACAGATAAAATCAGACTTCATAAAAAACAAATGAAAAACTATGTCAATATGATAGCCTAAACAGGCCTGTACTATTATTTGAAATGGCTTAAGATATTGCACCTGACATTTGTCATCAGCTTTAAAGGTACGGCTGTCCTAAAACTTTGAGTCTTACTTGCCTGGTCCATATGTCTTGCATCTTCTTGTGTCTTTAAACAGCACCAGTTGGGCAACTAAATCCAAAGACTGTAACAAAGTCCAGTCAGGCAGTGACATACAAATAACCACATGGTCACCAAGAGTCAAAAAAAGTCATTCTAATCAACAGAAACCTAATCAACACAGTCGATGAAGGAAGGAGAGTCCTTTAAGTAAGAATATAGTGGTAAGAATGGACTGACTAAATGCTATGATTGGCATTTAGACACCTAGTGCAGATGTGGACCCTAGCAGGGAGACAACTGCATGTAGGTATGATCGAAATTTCTCAATGGAATATATGCATATGGAGATCATCAGGATGAGAAAGCTCGTAAGACTGAAAAATGAGGCCAGTTTTGAAATGCAAAAGAAAACTTTTCTAATTTAACTATTCTCGGCTCTTATCTGTTAGCAACCTTCATTGCCTCATATGAAAAACTTGGGGGTTTTTTCACCTATACTCTAAATCAGATATCAGTATGCCATACCCCAGAGCTGATGTCTTTGCACAGTTGCAGTCAACACATGTAGTTATCTGTGATGGCTATGGCTCTTAGCCACAGAGGGGATCAGGCTTGAGAGCTGTTTAACAATTGAATCTTGAAGAGAGGTCAGTGTTTTCTCTTTCTTTTCCAATTTTCCTCCTTTAAGAATTAAGTTTTTATGCTACAGTCTCCCTTCCTCCTGAGGTAATGCTCCTGATAATGCATGTCTTGGTTTTCATTTTGCCATCATTCATTTAATCTATTCTGTATAATGCCCTGCTTAGTTGTAGCTCTTTTTACTTACGTGATGGCTGGAAATTTTTTTTCCTGAACATTTCCTAAATACAGCTGCATACCTTTTCCCCTTTGGAGTTCATGTGGCTTATAAACTCACATAAATTGCTTAGAAATTAGAATCATAGGTTGGAAAGAGCCTTTCGGATCATTGAGTACAACTTTATACCTAACACTACCAAGTCCAATACTAAACCATGTCCCTGAGTATCACATCTGCACAGCTATGAAATATCTCCAGAGATGGTGATTTCACCACTTCTCTGAGCAGCCTGTTTTAATACCTGATAGCTCTCTCAGCAAAGAAATCTTTCCCGATGTCCATTTTGAATCTTCCCTGGAGCAACTCGAGGTAATTTCCTTCTGTTCCATCACTTGCTACTTAGCAGAAGTACAAGACTGACATACACCTTGCTACAACCCTGAGTCTCTTTTTCTCCAAGCTAAATAAACCCAGCTTCCTCAAAAGTTTTTCTTTTTAGACATTAGGTTTCTTGCCCTTTCTTGGACACACTCCAATGCCTCAATGTCTTTCTTGTATTGAGGGGGCTCAAACCTAAAACAGTAACTTCTCTCTGGCTATACAATGAAAGCCTTACTGAATTTTTCTGTATTGTTTTTTGCTACATCATTTATATTTAGGCTTGAGACAAGCAAATACTAATTATATCCTTATCAATAGTTTTTTAATTTCTATCACAGGCCACTCTTTGGTCGATATGAAATGGAACCTGAATTAATGTCTTTAGTAATGTTAAAATTTTTCAATGCCAATTTTTAATTGATCTTGTGTCTTTCATTCTTTCTTTCTTTCTTTCTTATCTATTCTGTGGAATGCTATCACTTGCATTATAGAGAAAAGCAGCTTAGATTATTATAGTGAAGCTTTTTTAACATTATCAGTTCTTCATTTATGGAAGCCTGGGACAGTACAGACCAATATTAATTTCTTTTTCTCAGTTGTATATGTATAGTCTTACACTGTGATCAGAGGAAAAAAACACATATTCAGCAAAACATTAGTGATGACAGACACCCAAACATCTCAACACATCAGTGGTGAAGTTATCCCATTTTTTGTCAGAACTGGAATTGCACTGAAGTAACATCTTGGTGGAAACCAAAGATGTTTTCTGCTTGTAGAAAATGAAACACTGAGATAAGAAGGATCTGATCTTGGAAAGTTTAATGCCATTGAAAGGTAAAACTTGGATCCCAGTCTTCGCCAATATTCTGGAAAAGTTCTAAGT
Source organism: Argya squamiceps (assembly GCA_037834095.1). Classification (NCBI taxonomy): domain Eukaryota; kingdom Metazoa; phylum Chordata; class Aves; order Passeriformes; family Leiothrichidae; genus Argya; species Argya squamiceps. The sequence goes on from JBBMKD010000145.1 coordinate 70,723,346, forward strand.
ATATTGCATAAATCCAAACTGTACATGTTCCTTACTAAATTGCTATAAAGTGTTGGCATACATCCTTACAGAAATGACATTAGATGGAATATCTATTTTAAGAAAAGCTTTCCTGTTCAACTGAAATTCTTTGGAGAAAGCAAAGTATTATCTTTAAGCTTTTCCTGCCTTTAAGGATATCACCAAAGTGGTCTGGGAATCTAGCTCTTCTATGCATGCAGCCTGAGGCAGTAAACAGATTAAAGCAGATCAGATTATTCTCTCACTCTCTCTCTGTGAAGTTGTTGCAAATCAATATTGTAATGAAGTGTGTTATAAATGCACCTATATTTTCCCCCAAGAAGTCATAACTGAAGCGATTAAATTTTGAGTGTATTTAGGATACCTGATAAAGAAGAGTGTAGAAAGTTGATACTTGGAAGAGATGTGCTTCTGAGAAATAAAATGCGGGAAATTAATGGTTTAAGAGTAATCTCTTTTCAGGGGTATTTTCACTTTAATATAGCAAATGTGCTAAGCATTTTGAAAGGGAAAATAATGTTAGTTGTTCAGGGAATGTCCTTCAAGGCTCACTAACATGCAATATAAAAAGAGAAAATGGGAAGGAATTTGGCAAACAATGAAAACATCTAAATGTCTATGCTCAGTACAAATGAAATTTATGATAGGGAATAGGTAGAAGTATCTTTGATCCCTTAAAGTGAGAGATCACTACTGGTGATCTGTGCTCATCGCTACAGGAAGGAGGAATTTTTATATTCACAGGTCACTATTTCCACTTGAACTACAGGGGGCTGGTCCACAGCTGAGCTGTCAAAAGTACAAGCAGCTGGAGCCATGTGGAAAAGTATACTCAATAGCCTTATTAGTGTTAATGGAAGGGGAAGTATTACAGGCCTGTTATATTCCTCATAAAAACAGTCTGTCATCATGCCGTCCGCTCCCCACAAACCTCAGACTTTATTTAGTGTTTTGGTGTACGTGTATGTCTTTATGTGAGAGCTTTGTTGGAAAGGTTTATAAATTATATAGAAATTAGAGCATTGTCTTCTCTCAGTGACCTACATAAAACATATTAGAGCTAGTCACAATATATTAGAATAGCCTGAAGAGAATGTCTTACTGCTCAGTAACTTAACTGTCTCCCACCATCACAGCCTTTGGGTATGAACACACTGTGTTTCTTGGTTTGAGGTTCAGGGGTTTTTTGTGTTTTATTTTATTTTATTTTATTTTACTTTATTTGGGGATTTTTGTTTAGTGTGTTGTCCCTGCCCCCTCCTCTCATATCAGTTTTATGAGTTTTTGCACAGAATTAGGTGCACTGGATGCATTAATGTGGCTATAGCTTACTTCCTGATGCCTTTTCCTTTTTGCAAGTCATGGGAGTATGATTAATCCAGTTTGAGAGTACAGCTGTGTCTTTTTGAGGTAAATTGTGTTACAAGATATACATAACAATGGAAGTGTTGTGGAAGTTCTAAAAAGTCTTCTTCCTCAAAATTTCTTCCTCCATCCTTCCAAATTATGTTATAATGAGACCTGGTACAGAATTCCAGTGCAGATTTGTGGATATTTACGTATAATTTTTTTTTCCTTTAAAACAACAACAAAAATATACTCCACAATCCTTTTGGATCCCTTCTAGCTCAGCATATTTTGTGGTTCTATTATTTAGGTTGGGTGTAAGAAGGACTTTTTTTTACCCAGGCAGGGTTGAGACACAATAACAGAGAAGTTCTGGATGTTACATCCATGTAAGCGTTCAAGGCTATGTTGGACAGGACTTTGAGCAACCTGGTCAAGTGGAAGATCTGTCTATAGAACCAGAGGATCTTTAAGGTCCCAAATTGTTCTATGATACTTTGTGGGATATCCTCCTGGTCAGTTGGGGTCAGCTATCTTGGCTGTGTCCCCTCCAAACTCCTTCTGAACCCCAGCCTAGTCACAGGCAGAGCAATTGAAAAAACAGTGAAAGACTTTGATTTTGTGCAAGCACTGTTCAGACATAACTAAAACATTGGTGTGCATCTAACACTACTTTGGTCACAAATCCAAAAATATCAACATCTAAACCTCTATGCAAAAACTCTCCACACTATTCCCCAGCCAAAACCAGTAAAGAAATACGGTATCTAGTGTTCACTGGTGTCTAGAATGAATTTGAAACAACAAAACTTTTGGGATACCTGAATTATTTTTCTGATTTAAAGTTCATGTTCCTTATTATTTTTACCACATAGTCTATTATTTCCTGAGTTTATTCTTGTTCACTGTTTGATCTGCCTACAAATTTAAAGTATATTAGATAACATTAGCAACAGTGGATCCTTTCTTAAAGGTGCTGAGCAAGCAAGTTTCCTGAAAGTAATTTATTAACTTCCTGAAATATTTGTGTTCCTTCTCTTTTCGCTTTCAAAAGCTGTGATGAATAATGCAATACTAATGAGCAACTGAGATACCATTCCATCTTGTAAAAATACCATTTTTAGGCAGCCCTATTAATAACACTGCAAGTACATGTAAATACTCAGGACAGAAAAATAAAACTCTTGTTGTCCTCCGCTGTGGCATATATATGTATCTATTTTGTGTAGTTTGAAACAAATACTTAAGTTTAAATCACTCTGTTGCTCTTGCTGCTCCATCTAGACCCGGAAAGCTGACAAGATAATACTTTGATGAGAGCTTCCAGTGCCAAAACCCCTCCCTTGCTTTTATCACAAAATACAAATTTCACCCACCTATTTATTTTTAACAGCCATGGCTAATTGTTAGCAAATGTGGCTATCCAAGAAAACAAAAGAGTTGACTTATCAAGTATGTGAAATTAACAGACCCCATAACAGTCAGGAGAGATTTCAGTCTGGCAGCAGCACAATTAGAACATCTTAAATTCCCTGGTTATGATACACTGAATCAATCAGATAATTGCTTTTTTTTCTTATAGTAACTGCAATGTGACCACTACAGAGCACTTTATAATATAGCTAACTGATAGATACATGAAATGAGTAGCAGATGCAAGACATGGCTGCACTTCTGCAGCAGATGTTTACCAAATATTACTGAATATTTCAGTCTGTCTGAGGTGTTATGTTACCCCATTTTCACAGTGCTGGGAAGTTAATGCTACCTAATATGTAACTAACATTCTTTACTTCACGTGAGAGCACCTAAATCAATAGAGCACTTCAATGTACAATTTTTATCAGAATATTCAGGGAAAAACACCTTCTTTTGAAGACACTGGCACAGTTCAGGAAGATAAATATTCATTTAAAGTGGAAATGTGCAAATAATGTTTTCTGATGCTGCTCTTGTCATTGAAATGCAATCATGACTATAATCTTCTACCTGTAAGAAAGAAAGATGCCAGAGATGAGGACTTACAGATATTTAATGATTAAGAGGGGGAAAAAAGGAATACCAACAGACCTGAAAAATATCTAACATTCTTCTAGCAGAAAAGATACTGACCAGAATGAGGACAGTGAATGTATATAAAGTGCACAACTCTGTGTGTCAGTGGTTCAAAGGAAGTTCAGAGCCTCTGTAAACAGATTCTCCATAGGAAGTACAGCAAAATGTTATAGTCTAGGCCACTTTTACAATGCCCTAATGAGACAAGTGACACTCTCTTTGTGTGTGATGAACAAATGTTCATAGAGGAAGACAGAGAGCAAGGCCCTTGGCCAACCCTTTCCCAAATAAATCCTCCTTAAAATGACTGTTCTGGTACTGATGTAGAAGCAAAAGTGCGTATCTTGGACCAGGATGTGAGGACTTGCAGCTAAGTGAAGTAATGAAAGGACCTTTTTTCCCTTCTGATAGGATCAGCCCTTTTCCTCATTGTTTTCGGAGTCACTGCTCAGCCAGGAAAACCATGGTCACAAATGGAACAGAGACACAGAAGTTTCACACCAGAATTCACACCACACGTGACACTTCTTTTCTGAGTGCTTAAACAACTATACAATATTATTTACATTTTTAGGATTTTTTTTAAAGGAACTGGACTGAAATCTGGTATACTATTGGCCTAAAACTAGATCAGAGCTGTGCTGCCTGACTGTTAACGTCTGGGTGATACTTCCTCTGGGAGGAACACAGTCCTCTTAAAATGGCATTTTGGAAGTCAAATGCCATGCCAATTAAAGTGATTTTTAAAGATAATAAGCCATTAGAGGGTCAAGTGATTCTGGGAAAGTCACATTATACATTAATATCTGGAACTTAGATATGTTTAATCCAGCAGATTATTACAATTTGTGTGTATGTGTGTTTGTGTGTGTATGTTTATAATTCTTGTATTTGAAAGTACAAGGCAAAGCTCCATCCAGAGCTGAAATTAAAGTTATTGAGGATAATGGAAATACTTTTGTCTGTAATTAACTTATGCAGTCATGGGGCTGAATAGCATAAATGGCTTGCAGTAAGATAAAAACAAAAATTAAGCAATGTTTTCCAGTGTTATTGCTACTTAGAAGATGATTCCAGATGGCAGCTTGATGCTTGAAAATGTCATTGACTTGAATAGAACACAAAAATTTCAACAGTTAAAAATAACAAATTCTGACCATCTTAGTAACAGGAAGAAGAAAAAAAATTGTGGCCTATTCCAATGTGAACGCTTGATTCCCATACATATGACGCAGTTTTGAAGGGGGTTGCTAATCTATAACTGTGAATGATAATTTTAAAAGAATATAATTATCGTATCATCTCATGTCTAGAACATACACATTATCTAGAAGATATATAGTATGTCTATACCAAAATATTGAGATAACCAAACTAGTTTTAGTTATTCACCAAGACACTCATAGCAGTAGAGAGCAGAGCTGAGGAGTTCAGTGATCCATGACTGGAAAACATGTGAAAGCTTTACCACATGTCCTGCCACACAACTTAGACCTACTGTTGTACTGACATACTTTTAAAAAACCTGGTTTTTTGTCTGACACAACTCCAGCTGAGCTTTGGTCTTTGGTTGTTTCTCTGTACAGACACAAACAGCAGTTCTTGTAATATTTTTGTGCAGCCTGACCTTGCTTCCAGAGATCATAGAATTCATTTAGCTGACTATAAAGTGGCTTGTTTGTGGGGGAATGCTTTCTCCGGCTAGCTGGTCCCCCAGCCAATTTATAGCAGTTTGCAGGCCCTCCAAACAGCTGGCTGAGGCATGGATTTAGGCTTGGATGAAGGAAGCGTGCTCTCTCTTGGGTTAATAAGGATGTTTATTCAGTGCAGCCCATGCAGCTGGAGCTTTGCCAAAGCTCCTGTCCACATGGAGGGAAGGTGGAGAGAGAGAGAGGGAGGGGCTCGTGCATCTCCTTTTTCCCCAGGTCCTGGCCTGGGCAGGGAAACACTTTGCCCAATGGGGAAGGAAAGGGTTGGGGTTACATCAGGAAGAATCTAGTAACAGGGGTAGGAATAGGGGGTTGAAAGGAACATACCAAGTACACATAACAAAATACAGATACAAATTCAAAAAACCTGAAACTCGCGCTGCTACAGCTGACTTTGATGGAACTGTACGCACTCAAATGTAGATTTCCAGGAGACACCAACTAACTAGCTTTCTGAATTGCTTACAGCATGCTCCCTTGAAATCCAGGTTAGAAAGCCTGATGATATTTTTTCTCATTACACTAAAAAGTTTAAACTCATTTTTTGATCATAGTAGCCAAGATAGCCACTTACCATCACATCTTCCATGAGTCCTTCTGCAATCACTACAAACAAGTCTTAGAGCACACCTTTCCTAGTTGTCTCACTGAGTACTTATGACGAGAAATTTTCTTCAACTGACTTCAGGAATTTTGCCAGACTTGTTTATCACAGCAGTCTGGGACTCTCAGTAGATGTTTGGGAAATTTAAATCTTCCATAAGGACAAGGGCTACCAATATTTCTTCTAATTGCATGATTTCTTCTAATTGCCTGTATCACAACTCATCAACATTATCATCCTATCTGGGTGATCAGTAGTACCCACACACCTCAATATCTGCTGTTTTTCATTCCCTTAATCCTCATCCAGCGGTTCTCAACCACATCATCCCTAACTGTAGGGTCTGTAAAATATCCCTTACCTACAGTGCAACTCTTCTACCTCACTTACCCTGTCTACTCCTTCTGAACAGCCTGTAGCCCTCTATCTCAGCACTTCAGTAGTGGGACACATTCCACCAAGTCTCACTTGATACCAGCATTGTCATACCTCTGGGAAATAGCTATGAGTCTGATGCTGGTTAGAGTTCTGCTATTTCTCTTACATACAATGAAGGCATTTTTTGCTAAAGGATAATTACTTTTAGTCTTGCACTGCCATGGTTGCACAGAAACTGGAGGCAGAGAAATTTGTGCTAGAATAGAGCAATTTTGTGATAAGAAGGGGATCCTCAAATGGACAAGGGTTCCTGTGACTAGCCCTGCTTTAGTGCTGCGTATCTCTAAGGAAACAGATCAAGTGTCTTCATTTCTCCTAGCACTCAAAATAAGTACCATGATAAAACCTTAGAATGAGGCACTAATCTTTTAAATCATTTAATAATATGAATAGAAGAGCTTGATGATGGGGTTTTAATTGCTTGTTTTAAATTCAAAATATTATTGACTTCTTATCAACTTGGAAAGACTATTTTTTGTCCTCTGGAACAAGTCTTTTTCCAGCTAGTTGTGAGCCAGCAGAGATCAAAAGTTGTCTTAGGACTCTTGCTGTTTTTCAGCTGACAATGAATAGTGGAAAGGATTGAATCATACGGAAAGACATTTGTCACCAGCACATCAGATAACAGACACTAGTCTGTTTAAGTGGTTGCTATTCAATTATGTTAATTTAAATACTGCCATTTGGTCATGAAAAAGTAACTGCTCTACATAGGAAATTTATTTAAATGGCTTTCTACTGTTATTTAGTCTTGAGCACTAAGATCTATATTAAAATTCACTTATTGTGACATTGAAAATAAGAATTAAGTAGATAACTTGTAATAACTAAACAATTGGAAGTGTGATTCTTCATTTAATTAAATTGCATCATCAAAGATTTGTTTTTTCTATCTAATCTTTTTTATCTTACTAACCCTTTTTATCTGAGCATCAGAAAATCATCTGGTAAATTATTTTTATTGGCAAAGGGACCAATATTTTTTTAATACCATAAGTATCACTTTCTCTGCTGATGCTGAAGCCCTTTTTATTTGTAAGTCAAAAGCCAACCATTAACAGCATCAAACTGTGGAGGCAACACAACTGGAGTGATTTTGCGCCAGTGTTTGGAGGAAAACAATTTAGCATATACATATAAGCATATTTTGTGGTACATACTCAGGTAAGAAAGAACCTTTTTATTAGACAGACATAATTGATCACATTTTAGAAAAATATGAAAACTTTGACTCAATAAAACTACCTAAATTATTTCAATGATGTATGTCTTACCAATTATTTATCTGATCCCATATTTATATTACATATTTATATGTAATATATGTAATATATAGAAAAATGCAATTTTACATGCAATAAACATCTTCTTCCACTCCTTGGCTCAAAACTGAAGTAGATCCTGTACTGTTTTTCATTCACCTAGAATATTCATCTATACAATCTAGTGTACTTGTTAAGATGAAAAATATCCCAAACAAAAATCCTTATGATATCAGTAATATTGTTTTTTGTGAACTTTGGAGTGTAAGAACTGGCAATGCAGTACATACTCAGGGGAAAAAAAAAAAGTCAAACAGGGAGCTGGGGAGATTTTTGTTAGAACTTCCAACAATTTTTTCAGCATCATTTGCCTAAATCAAATTCCTCAGACTATACCGGGTACACAAATGATTTGCCCTTATCAGAGCTACTACAGATCTTGTAGTAACTAAGTTTATAACTTAGCTTTACTAAGCAATACACAAGTAAACAAAGAATGTAATTCTCATATGGTAATACAATTTCCATGTGTACATTTTTTGGCCAATTATTCTATTTTCTGGGATTACATATTTGGCAGAAAACCCAGAAGTTTACAGTAAAAAAACTTGACAGGGTCTGTAATTGCTTTTCTGTGATATCAATGAAGTTAATATTCACACTTATTGTTCCTGTCACTTTCATGATTGACACACACAAGAAGAAGTGCCAGCTGAGTATTTAGACCCTGGTTGAAGAAGATCTGGCTCAAAGTTGGGAAAAAAAAAGAGAGGATTTTAAAAGCTTCTAATTTCCCATTTCAGCTGCAAGTGGTTCTAGTTTAGATACATCTGTACAAATAGTGGAAAAACATTTTACACTCTTAGAAAAGCAGGACAATTTTGAAGAATAGCAAAAATAATCTAACTACATATTACAGCATACTGTATACTCAATAATTAGGAGAACAGAATGGTGTTTTAAATGTTTTAAAATTTTTAAATTTAATTATGAAGGAATACCAAAAAGAAGGCAATATTCAATGATAGCGAATGGTAGAAATTTTTTACCTGATTAAACATTTCTTCTACACAATGTCTAACCGCACTGTGGATCTCCTTATAACTGAAAAATTTTGAATCAAAGAACTCAAAAAGACTTAAAAATAAGATTTGGGCTTGTTTCTGGTCACGGAATCATTAAATCACAGAATATGCTGAGTTGGAAGGGACCTGTCACAATCATTGAGTCAAACTTCTGGCCCTGCAGAGGACACCTCAAGAATAACACCACGAGCCTGAGAGCATTTTCCAAATGCTTCCTTAACTCAGACAGCCTTGGTGCAGTAACCACTTCCCCAGGGAGCCTCTTCCAGTGCCCAACCACCCTCTGGGTGAAAAACCTTTTCCTGATATTCAACCCAAACCTCCCCTGACCCAGCCTCATGCTGTTTGCCCACCTCCTGTCACTGATCACAAGAGTGAAGAGATCAGTGCCTGTGCACTTTCTCCCCTCATGAGGAAGCTGTAACTGCAGTGAGGTCTCTCTTGAGTCTTCTCCAGGGTGAACAGACCAAGTGACCTCAGCCATTCCTTATATGGCTTCCCCTCCAGACTGTTCACCATGCTTATCGCCCTCCTTTGGATGTTCTCTAATAGCTTAATATTTATCTGGCTGGAATGTTTGAAATGGATTCTGACACCTCTTACACTGGGGTTTAAGTAAGTTCCTTTCTGTTAAAAAGTTGGAGAAAAAATAATGTGGGTATAATGATAAATACAACAGTGAAAAGTTCTTCAAATTTTTTGTGCAAATTTCTAGTGTAGGTGCAGAGGTAGGATAGTTCAATGGCTCTAATCCTTAATATTTTATATTATTTTACATTATCTCTTCGTGTAATAGTGATTTAATACAGAAGAGAATTATAGGCAAGAATGGGCACATAATATATGAAAGAGTTTGCAATCCTGAGGCTAATTACTGTTGTAGTAAGTGTGTAGGGAGTGATGTTAACCATGATGGATGCTTGGACGGCTAAGAGGATCATATTAATTGAAAGCAGTTGTATCCACAATGTGGAAGGACTAGAAAGGAAACAAGATCTTGAAGTTCAGGTATTAAAGTTGTTACGAGTCAAATGTTTTCATGAATTGTATTCAGGATTGTCCAGGTACTGCTATAGTTTTTGACTGCAGCAATGTGTGGAGTGTAACTGGGACTGTCTTCTTGTTCACTTAACCTTAAATAAAACCAAGCTCAGAATTATCTATATGATACTGGTATTTCAGCTATAGATTTTTCATTAGCTCATTTAAAATATGGAATAATTTGACAGGAAACCTCAGCCTAGTGATAGTCTTGTGAGCTGTGGATGTAGAATGTGACCGTTAAGAATTGGTTTTAAGATTTGGTCTAGCTTAGATTCTCAGAACTTAATTGGAATATTTCTTGTTTGCACATTCAACTCTGCCTATAAATCACGTATTTTAAACCATGAATGAAAAACATGGTTATGAAGGATATGTTTTCTGTATTGTTACTTAGTCTCAAGACCAAAAAGATTCAGGCTGTAGGGAAACAGCACCAGTAAGTGTCCATGTTCAATTTGCAACTTACTGGTTTGTATTTTTTGTCTTTCTAAGAAAACAGGAGGTGCATTTCAGGAAATATTTATGTGCTTATAATCAGCGAAAATTAGCTCATCCTGGCTTTCTGTCTCTTATAAAAGACAAGGTCAATCACTTTCAAGGGGCAGTGGTATGTTCCTTGCAGTGATCCTGCAAAGGAAATAAAGCCCACAGCATTATGGCAGGGTTGACAGAACAGGAACATCACCAACAAAGGCACAGTCCCCCAGCGACTGAACAAGGTAAGCAGAGGTCTGCTGATGGCAACAAGTGTCAGCCAGAAGTGGTGTTTGCCAGAGAAGTCTGCAGTGATAAGAAAGCCTGAAGGCCAAGCCAGGAGGTCAAGTCAACAAGGGGGGGGACAGGATTATCAAAACACAAGGCTAGGCACCAGCATGCCTGTGCTTTTGCTCAGGCAAGGACCAAGGGAATGCACCTGTGGTTCTCTGCAGCTCCTAAGCCAAAGCAAACCAAGGAGGCCCTAATGTGGTTTCTCACAGCTTTTTCGAACAACTCTCTCTTCACAGAGCCTGGATTCAAAAGGTTACACAGTTGCCCTACTTTTGAACTGACCATGAGTGAGCGCAGGCAGCTGAGCCCCTGCAGCAAGGCTGAAGAATTTGGTGGTACACTCACTGCACCAGCTTGTTTTCGTTTTGGGGTTTTTTTCTGAATTCAAATTGATGAAATTTTGGTTTGTATTTAAAGATGGCAATACTGCATGTGAAATTCATCTTATGGAGGTAATTTAAACTTTATGAATATATTTGTTCTGTGTTAATTGTTGTGGTATCTAAGGACCAGAGTTTAAGTTATTAGGACTTCTTGTATATCTCTCTGAATACAACTTTTCGCATGCTGGAGTGCAGATATTGATTGTAAAAGGAACACTGAATGTCTTGTATTTTCGTATTAAAAAAAACCAAAAAAACCTCATGGTAATGGGGAAGGGTATCTACTTGAAGTAATTTAGTATTTTCAGCATTCAGTTGGTCAGTTAGAGACTTATCCAGAGCAGACCTCTGCCAAAATAAGAGCTGATCCTTTGTTTTCATTGAAAACTCTAAAGCATTCTCATAATTTCTAACTTTTTCTTCTGGTAACCTTGAACCAAGTAGTCAGTAAATGGTAATGCACCAATTCAATACATTCAATGGTGGTCAGGTATAGGTATGACTGTCTCCTAAGCCTAGTATTTCACATTTTCAGAATGCCAAGTTCAATTACTAAGCATTGGATCTATGCTCTTCATCATATCTGCCTGTTGCTTTGTCTTAATCTATCATTGCCCTAAAGATTTTGTGTTGGAGAGATCAGTTATTTAAAATTACTAGAATTAAGGTTTAGGGGGTTTTGTTTGCCTGCAATTTTATTGTCATTTGATGATGTTTTCATGAATAGTAAAAGACACTCTATTAAAAATATTTTATCTTTAAACTCCTTTAGAACTGCTGTGTCTTTCTTTTTAGGGTAATCACTTTTTTGGATGGAATGTCAAGTAGGCTATCTGAAACATTTGGTGCATTTGTTTCCATCTGTCATAGGACACTAGGCTGTATGAGAAAACTTAGCCTACAGAATTTTGTAATTTATCTTCTCTTTCAAGTCTGAAGTAGGGTAGTCATAAGCCAAAAGAGAGCTTAAAGCTGCCATGGACCTTGTAACAGTAAATTGAATAGCGGTGCTGAGCTATAGCCTGGAGTATTTGTGTTCATTCAGTTCACAATTTTAGGCAGGTGTGAATCCTGCAGATAATTGACTAGTGAAAGGAGAAGAAAAGAGTAATCTTTGAAGAAAATTATACATTATGTACACCTTTGATATGTAAAAAATGCTCTTTTGAAGAAGTAAGGTTAATATAAACTAGAGGTACTAGAAACCTTTGAATTCAATGCATTTCTGAGTGCCCAGAAGGACTTGTTGGTTCCCAGTCTTGTGAAACACTTCCTGCTAATTTATTTTATTGCATTTCTTGTTTGGATTCTTTTCCCAGTTGATTTCTGAATTCTATTTTCTCTTTAGCAGTTTTTAATGCACCTTGATCTGAGGCATATTTTTTCTCACATTGTTTTCTGCCAATATTTGTATTTCTCTTGTGTCTGACTATGTTAAGTCATGATTTTTAACTGTCAGCTTGATGCTCCAGCTGTCAAATGTGTCAAAATGGTTTGTTTGGATTTCAGGGTTTCAATTTGAGCTCTTGTATACCTTACTGCACAGTCACAGATTCCTGCCACTTCAGCTGGTAAAATTTCAGTGTATGTGCTGGAAATATTGCAGCTTGCTAGATCAAAACATACCTCTCTGTGTCTTGCTGAACCCTACCCAATATTCAAAAAAATCTTTCATATGGTTTCTATCAGTTTGGTTAGTGTGTGATCTTTCCTACTAGTCCTGACTTCTTTTGTTTTTTTCCTCTCTCATCTCCCCCACCACCTGGGAGCACTAATGTGGCAGGAGAGATGAATCTCTGCCACAGAATATCTCAAAAATGACTGCAGATTTTGGAAAAAGCAATTTTTAAGCTTCACAAAATGGTGATATGTTTAGATATTTGCTTTTTTTTCTCTTTTAAATGCAAAAATAAAAAACCCTCTCAGGCATTAAAATTTCTTTTCAAAAATTCTTTTCTCATGTTATTGACCCTAGTCCTTGCATTATGTAATGGGAAATTATCCTTTGCTCACTACATTGTTACTCTCCTTAAACTTTGTTTAGTTTTTGTGCACTCCTTACAATCTGAAGTCTTAACTGTGAAAGATACTGCATTACTTTTGTCCATAAATTCCTCATTGCCTATAAAAGACTCGATACAGTGTTCTTAATATAGTTTCTGTATTTGTTCTATCATATTTATTTTAATAATTTTTTTCTAAGTTATATTGAAGTCTTTGGTCTTAAGTAATGAAGTAATATTTCCTCTCCCTTCTAAAATTTCACTAAAGCAATATGTTATCTAATTAATTAGAAATATTTTACTGCTTTAGCTATCGAGCAATTTCATAATTTTTCATTTATGTTAATACTGTAAAAATCTAGATATTGAAGCAAGGAGGGACAAAAGAAAAAGTAAGTGGGATTAAGAATGTTAGACATGAAACACCAGATATTTATTCAAAAAGTTAACTAAAAAAGCACTACATGAAAAAAATACTAGTAAAGGGCAAGGAGACATCCTGATAAATTTGAATGACTATTTGAATGGTTTCAATTAATTCTGATAATCTGACCTTTTGATCAATGCCATGCTGTTTATATTAAATGAAGATAAGATTGAGACAGATGCAGAAGAGGCAATTGAAAGAGAACAACTGAAGAAGCAGATGAGAAGAGTTACAGTAAAAAAAAATTACAATATATGAAATCATATCTACATGCATAAATTCAGAGTACAAAGAACGTCCCTGAACACTAGAAGTCTCTTTGGTATGGTTGAAAAGGTGGTACACTTCCTAGCACTTCTAAGCAGAGTTAGCAAATTAGAACAGATCTCCTGGTTGATTCCTACACTAACTTCCCAAGTAGTGAGAAGATGGATCAATCTATGCCAGACAGCTTTGATGTTACGGGTCTGTCCTGAGTAGGTATTAATTTTCTAGTAACAGAAAAAACTGTACTAGAAAGAGGTACAGGTGAGGAACTATGAGATACTAACTTGTGTCCAAAAGTAAGTTTGAGTATGGGAAGATTTCTAAAGACAAATGAGTGATCTTTAAACAAAGAGACCTTAGGGGTTTGATACATGCAAAACAAGTTCAGATAAGGTCAATTCAGGAAGTGCCTCATAAGATGCAGATAATTCATAAAGATTGCAAAGATGTGCAAAATAACTTTACTCAAATAAAATAAAAGATTTTCTCTTCAGGTTCTGCTACCATTAAACTTTTAAGTTCAATTTATGATGCGATAATACATATTTAAAACATAATTTATTTTTTATGTTATCTTAGATCCTAAAGTGTTAGGATTTTTCAGATGAAGCTAATTTCATTATGAAGAGCTTAACCAAGATTTACAAAATACTGTGCTGATGAATGCTAAATACCTAATGCACAATGGAATATATTGAGGGTCTGCTTAAAGGGAAAGGATTTACTCTTGGCAAGGAAAGAGCTTTCCTAGCTGTATAAAGGTTGGTGTCTCCGTGGGGGTGCTTACTGGCCAAAGCAGCTCCCCAGACCAACCTAAAACAGTTGGTGGCTGCTCCATACCTGCTGGTTGAAGTGTGGATAAGGCTGGAAGAAGGAGTGGGCCTGGCTTGGGTTGGAAAAGGTGTTTATTTCAGTCCAGCCCCATGTGCTAGGAGAGCACTTGCCAGAATATGTGCCAGGGAGCCAGAAGGGCAAGCCACAACAGCCAAAGAGCCAGACAGCACTTTGGGCCTCTGTGTCCCCTTTTCCAAGGTCGCAGCTGGGCGGAGCACACTCTGGACCACTGGGGGAAGGAAGGGGGTGGGTCCAGGACAGGGTGATACCAGGTGTGATCAGGGGTACAGGGGTAGGGGTATTTTGGAATGGAACAAACCAAGTACAGACAAATAGCAAAATACAAATACAAATTCAAAAACCCCATCCACGCACCACAACAGCTGTATGTAGTCAGACCACTGTGGTTTATAGAGAGTTAATCACACTAATGCACTTACAAAATGTGACCTCATTGTGTGCATGTAAACTAATTTGTTTATGGCATGTGAGTTTTAATTGATAATGATAAGCTACAGTTACGTATGGAATTTTGGAGTCTCCTATTTTCTGTTAATGCTTAATTTAAACACATCAATAAAAAGGATACTGGTGTTTATGATTTTGCAAAGTAGTTTTAAAAGAAGCATATGTGATCAATGTGTATATAACAAGCAAAATTGATACAGAAAAAAAATGCTTTTCACTAGCATTCAAATGCAAACTACTTTATCCTTTAATACTTTAGACATTAAGGTAGACTGGTTGACATGATGAATAGCATGCATGCAACCATTGCATGTTTAACTTAACTGTTGTAAACAGTCTATTAATCTCTTTCACTAAATGTGGTGGTATCAGAAATTTTAAACAATTATCTAGAGCCATGGTGGATTGACCCTTGCCAGTAGCTAAGCTCCAACACATCTGCTTGCTTATCCACACCAAACACAATGGGGGTGGAAAAACAATGGGAAGGGCAAAAGCAAGAAAACTTAATAAGAGAACCAAAGCAATGTGTGCAAGCAAAGCAAAATAAGGAATTCATTTACAATTTTCCATTTGCAAACAGATATTTAGCCATTTCCAGGGAAGCAAGACCTCATTACGCATAATAGTTTCTTGGAAAAAAAAAAATAAAGCCATAACTACGAACTTTCCCCCTCCTATCCTCTCCCTGGATTAAATGCTAATTGTGACATCAAATAGTGTGGAACAATCTCTTGTCCTACTTGTGTCTTCTTCAAACTTCTGACGTACCCTCAACCCACTTACTGGGAAGGGCAGAGTAGGGAAAAAAATCTTCTGATAAAGCAGTCTTATGTAGTTGGTCACCAGAGAAGAGGACTGACAGGGACCCAGTGGTAAGAGCAGAAATTTTCTTAGGAAAAATTCTTAGGAAATATAGTAGGCAATAGATAATCCATAAAAGGACAACTGCTGGTGTGTTATGGATGAACTTCTTATATATGATAAAAGTTTTATCCAACTACAGTGAAATTCTAATGGTAAATTTGTTAGAAACAATAAGAACAAAGACTGGGAGAAAGATGCAATTTATATCATCCTGTAAAGCCAAAGATAAGTTTAATATTGTAAGCTTAACTCACAGTCTCTTCAATAAACTTTGTTAATTGCTTCTCTGAAGCAATTACTCTGATGTGAGCAGATATAATTTATATTAATGTAATTTTGGCTCTTTCATCCAAAGACATCACGAGGATCCTGATTCTGTATGTTAGAAAACAAGACTCCTGGAAGATTCCTAATAATAAAAAATGTTAGATTTGTGGCTAAACCCAAATATATCACCCCAGGCTTATGCAATAAATACACACCACTTTCCAGTAATTATAATTCTTTTTCTTCTAGATGCAGAACGGGGTTTTTTTTTAGCGATTAATGACCTCATCTCAATTCTAGCTGAACTGCTGGTCAAAATGCTCATTTTTGGTAACAAGGAAAGAAAAGTTTATTTGAAATAGTAATAGATTTGCTCATTGATGCATAGAAGTGTGGCAATGGGATACACTTGTCAGGTTTTGACATCCTGAGCACATATTTATCCTGAAAATATGTATGCTTACCTGAGGGCTATTTTGATGATGCATTACTAGTAGTTTCTGTATCTGAGAAAATATCTGACACCTCATAAAAGAACTCCTGATTAGAAGTTTTCAATGCTGTATTCTGGATTATCTACTCATATTTTCACCTGACTATGCATTCAACCACTTGAAACTTTTTGTTTGTTTGCTTGTTTCCTTTGTGGCTTTTGTTGGTTGTTTTTTGTTCACTCTAGAGCCAGAGAACCTTAGAATACTTACATGGTAGAGGGCTTTACACAAAGTTAGAAACTCATGTACAGAAAAACTGTTATCATAACAGGTAAATGTAACTGTAGAATATAAAAGGGACTCTGAAAAGGGACTTTGACAACTTTGCAACACTTTAAAACTTCCTATTAAGACTGCCGTCAATTATTTGAGAGTTTCTCCAGCTAAAGGAACATCCTTCCCTTAAATTTTGCTTATTTGTCTACTGCATTGTCCCCGAATAAGCCTTAACTAGCTTGGGTTCATTCCAGCTTACTTTAGCCATCTAACAAAAGTGGATTATTTGACAACATATTTAATTAAAGCACATTTTACTTTCAGTAGAGGCAAGCACGAGTCATCCTCTGTTTACCAGTTTTAAAGTTGAGAGTAACTTTTGAATCAGCAAATAGAGTTTTATTTGGGCCCTAGAGTGCCAATGACTTAGGTGAAGAGCTGGGAGAGTAGAATTCTATTTGTCTTAGCAAACAGAGGTGTACAACAGGAGCAGATCTGTGGAGTGAAACAGTTGAATATTCACCAAGAAAATTTTATTTTGTAATATTGCGTGATCCCCTACTCAGACATCCGATAGCTGTTGGAGTGCTTCTGGAGACCATCTTCCATGTTACCTTGTGCTGAAGGGAATTCAGTTTGCACATTCGCCCTGGCTGCTACCGTGGAAATATAGATAGATAGAAGTTGAATCACAATAAATGTGATTTATTACCTGTGGGTTTTTTAACAAGGACTCTGATTCACATTGTGTCTATTGAAATCAAGTTCACAGCAGTTTCCTGTCGTAGGCACATGCACAGAGACAATTAATTTTAATTTTACTTCCACAAAGAAGAAAATTGCTTTGACCATATCAGAGGTGCACTCTAGAGCACACTGTAAGGCACAAAAATGCAAGGCAATTTTCAATTCAAAAAACCAAAGCCCTCTATATATAAAAAAAGGCCCTCTCCACAAAACAATGGGAGATGAAAAAACCACCAATATCCTGCACACTAGATTTTTAGTGTAGATGTATACAGAGAAGAGTTTATGATGCAAACCTAAGTGTAGGAAGTAGGGATGATCAAGATATCCCCTTCAAAAGATTAAAAGTGATTAAAGCTTAAAGAGTAAGGTACATAGCTTTAAATGAGCAAAAATGTCAGAAGGATTCCAGGGTAGCTTTTTAGAAACACAGAGGAAACAGAAGTGTCAGAAAAAGAAGCTAAAACTGAAACAGCAACTTGAGATGGAAATAAACCAGACCTTTTTATCTTGAAGCATGCAGTAGCATGAAACATCAGCATATTTTGATTTTAGAATTGAGCCAGTGCTTCTCCAGAGCAGTAATATTTTTGATCCTATGAAGGCATGCTGACAAGCCTATACCACAGATAGTTTATAAGGATATGGCTTAGATAAAAAAAACAGAATAAATAGCCTCCTTCAAATCATCTGCAGTGTTTCAATTTGAGTTTATTGGGACTTAAGTTTATTGTTTAAATACAAGTCCATGCTGTCACTACATTTTTGGATTTGTAAAACAGGTTAATACAATTCAGTTTAAACCAACAAACTGAAAGGAAAATATTTTGAGCTGGAACCGGCAGCTTGTTGTAGCTGCTAGTAATCAGGCTTTGTTGCCTGGGCCACCTTCTTATTTGACTTTGCATATTTCATTTGAATACCAACTGTTACAAAACATATGGACTGCCATAGTAATCCCATATGCTGGATGAGAACTTGCAATTATCTGTGCAGGATTCAGAAAATGATGAGATTACAGACTATTTTAAACTGTATGCCTAGTTTAATGGGCATTTCTGAATGGGCATTTTAAATACCAGCAGCAGAAATTTTACTACCTTTTTTCCTACTCCTTCTTAGGCTTTCAACTTGAAAACTTGAGTTTTCACGCACAGCTCAGGTCTTAAGAGATGTGAAAAAGTTCTCTTACAATTTAGGAGGGAAGTTGAAGAGGACTTCATAGAGTGGTAACAATTTTCATCTTTTTTCAAGGACAAATATGAGTGCTTGACTCTCATTCAGCATATACATATACATATACATAGCAGACATGAACTTCCCTGTGAAATATTTTGACCACAAAGAAAAGAAAGTGATCTTGGAGGTTCATCATGTCCATGACTACAGAAGATCCTTTATGTTACATATTTCCATGTTAACTCCCTAAGAGTTGTTTGCTTATTTAAACCCAACACAGTGCCTTGCAGACTAATCATTTTAGCATTAAAAACATTTCAATATCATGTTAGTACAATCTTATTGTTAGCAATGCACATTTTAAGAGGCACACTGAGCAAATAGGATATTTGTTTATATTTTTGGTAAATGGAAGTATTATTTGAGTACTTATCCCAAGCAAATCCTGACTATTCCACATTTTCCACTCAGGGACAAGCTTCAAAACAAAAATCATAGACATAATCACAAAATATCCTTAAAACCAACATATTTATATGGTCTTATCTCACATTTGTCTATTTTATTCTGTCTTTTAGGAAATGTACAAAGACAGAAGTGATTAGTACCCTGAAAATTACAGGTCATAAAGCAAAGTACTTGGTAAAAACTCAAAGTACATTTCAAAAAACAGGATATTTCCAACTTACACAAGTTTCTAGGGAGACACAGACCTCTCTCATTCAGAAAGACAAACTCGAGAAGATATTAATCCTTTATTCTGAGATATCTTGTTTCTACTTAAATTAAAACAAAATAAAACCAACAACAAAATGAAAAATAAAATCAAGCCAAAATCAAAACTAATTACTACAAAATAGTTTGGGAATATATTTTTGAAGACATAACATAAGTGTTAACAAAATGTTCTTCTGTATTTATCTTCTTTTGAGAAAACATCCCAAGACTTTAATTCAAATTAGAAAATAAAGGATTTTGTAAAGAAGTCCTTGCTCAGACTCTTTTACCAGAATTCTGGAGAGTGGTTAAAAACCTATGCTACAAGAAAATTTTCTGATTGCTGGGATTTGTTTTCTCTTCATATGATGAATGTTATTGTTCAAAAATATTGGCAACGATAATGCTGTGTTGAGACATGTCTTCCTAAATGTTGTGTTTAAATGCAAAGTCTGTATTCTACAGCTCTAGTGATACACTGCAGATGCTAACATGAACTGCTCACATGATGATTCACTAATTGTCAGCTGAAGTAATTTGAATATCTGTGCTGTTACTGATCATAGTTTAATCTAGGATTCACTGCTGGTGCTGGGAAATACATGTTAGCTCTTTTCAGCTGCAAATCAGCTTGATAGCTATATCAGTTAAAACTCTACTAGAAAGAAATACTAAAACTGGATTGTTCACTAGATAGTCACATCTAATTCTTTTTTTTAGAATAATTTTTTCCCTTCCTCTTTCTGTTTGTTTTATCTTGATAGCACTTTAGAACTGGAAAGGGAATAGCACACAGATAAAATTATGGGAAGATGTACCTGCACTGGCCTAATAAAATACTCATTGTCTTAAAATGCATTGTATTTCAACTGTATTTTCAATAAAAATGCTGCCTTATTAATTAACCATCTTTTTAATAGAGAACTGCACTTTCAGAGTCCAAAACTAACGAAGAAGGCACTAAAATGAACAAAATTATCAATTTTATAAGCCTTTTTCTTTTTCCTTATGTGTCTTATTCCCTTTGATTGATTATTCCCTTAAGACTTCATTTCTTTGTAAGGTATGAGGCAACCACATCATCTTCAGATGTCTTTAACACCATCTAAACTAGGAAAGAAGTGAAGAATTTTTTCTGTTCCCCTCTGTCCAATAAAAGCATGCTCAGATAAATCTCCGATATAAAAGTACACCAATGTAACAAGCAATAAGCAGGTTTTTAGAAGTAAAAGTAAAAAAAGTAAAAAAACCCTTGAAATCGTAAGCTACTGCCTTCGCAGTAAACAACAGTTTTAATTTTAAGGCTGGTTTTAAAATTCCAAAGCTAATAAGATGCTTGAAATATGAATTCATGGAAGAAGTCCATTCATGTATTCCCTTAATGATGCAAAGAGAACAATCTTGGTTTGTGGACAGATGTTTACAACTTGCCAGTTATGTTTTGGTATTGAATTGAGTTTTGGAAATTTTAACTCAGAATATAATTTATCCTCCCATTATAATCACATTAGGCACAATATTTTTTTAATATATAGGTCTGTCTCTCTCCTAAAGAACAACAAAACAATATAAACAATTGAATAGAATGTGTACTAAAGGGACAATGTGAATGGAAAACAGCAGGGAACATCAGCAGAAATAGCAAGTATTTTAAAACACAAGCATTGATCAAGAAGGAAGGTCACCTGAGTTTAACTTGTGACTTTCTGTAATTTCACTACTAATCATTTTAGCCTGGAAATTCTAAAATTGTAACATCACTATTAACTTAATATTTTTTAGTCTTGTATTTATAGAGACATTTCTGTATGAGGAGTGTTTTTTAACAGAGATTTACAAATGCAATAAAGTTCTGAAATGTGCAAAAAGTACAGAAGACGGAACGCATTCCAAGAGTCCAGGTGAGGAACAGAACGCCCCTTCTCTTTTCAAGCTGAGGAATGGGAAAATTCACAGCATGAGGAAGGAACTCTGCCATCAGTGAAAGAAGGAAGAGCAACCCCTGGCTTGAGACATCAGAGGGGCATAGATAAGAGTAATCAAATAATGTGTAACATTTTATTTTAATATCCTGAGTTTCTATGGAAGTGGAAAACAACAGCATAATCTCAGGGATTTTGGCTGTAAAAAATCCTGTATGTTAGTAAGTAATATCAAGTCATGGGTAAAAATACTGAAATTTAAAAATTGTTCATACTCTGAATGTTTGAACAATCCTCAGCACAGCTTTAGGCCAGGAAAAAATAGTGTTCTTCCAAGGACAGTGTGGGAACAAGGCATGGGGCAGGTTTCCTTCCATACCAATGGTTTTCATGTGAAAACTGTCATGGATGCTAAAGCACTTTTAAATGTAGCCCACAGTACAGTCAGTCTGTGCCGCTCTGTTCAGGGATAGAGAGCAAGCCTTGGCAGTGTTAACAACTTAGATGTCTCCAGAGCTTTTGTGTGAGCAGAACAATGGAGCAGGAGGTGAGACAGTGAAAGTGCAAGGTACTGCAAAATCCTCTCTCCCCTCATGCTCCTTGGTGTCTCTGCATCAAGTGTGCCCTGTTCTGTGCTGTAGGCAAACAGTCCATGTCACCTTTATACAAATGCTTAGACACTTGAGACAGGAAACTTGAAAATAAAATAATAGAAGCGGAGTAGAACAGATTAGTCTTATATTGCTTAATGTGCAGTAGTTATGATCTTTATTATTTTATTTTCTCAAAAAAGTGGTGTCATAATTGTGCATGAAGTAGCAAGAATTACCAATGCTCTATAGCTGCTGATAACCCTCACAGGGAATAAACTGATTTTAGTCCTCTGTAAATCTTTGTCCATACAATTTATTTTCTGCACTCTTAAGAAAATACAGATTGGTTTGGATCAGGACAAGAGATATGTTTCAAGTTTGGTAGATTCTAGCATGGTCAATTTTTATTTTATGTCACCTGAGGAGTTATTGCTCTGTATCTAATGGGTTTGCTTGTGTTATTCATTTCAGCATTGTATCAGAACATTGAGAAATATAGGATACAGATCTAAGGTGTACTTAAATAACAAAACAAACAAAACCCCTCCCACCACCAAGAAACTCAAACCAAATCACATTATTAAAATGTTGATAAATTCATCAATGTGCACCAAATAATAAATGTGACCAATTTCCAAATTTTTATTAATTTTAAGTATGTATGGTAAATTTAATACAATTCTTTATTCTAACCTACAGAAAATGTTATCCAGCACATGGAAATTTATAGCTCCTAAAGTCAGAGATAATCATACTGCAGAAGCATGTTAATGGGTTGTAAATATGATAGTATTTATAGCTGATACCCAGATAAAAACTGTAGTGTTCCTGAAGCAAAATAGGTATACTAAGCTACATATATATAGACACCAAGCAGCTTGTTATGATCAACCTTTCAACAAATTAAATCCAAGAATATTCCAAACTTGTTTTTATACATAAGTGCAGGTGTGACACATATGTGTCTGTAAAATTGTTCTAGAAAAAACTGAGTGGTGTTGTATTTAACTCAAAAAACATCTGATAAAGTGAGGTGATCAAATACCTAAGGACATATATATTTTTACTTATTAATTCAAATTCATCATAAAGCTATAAAAAGTACTAGGAAATAATAAAATTTATATTCAGAACTACTTTGAAAAATATTTCACTTAGTGAAATTGTGTTTCAGCTGATGAAATCTCACTTAGCCTTTCACTATAGCACTGAGCAGATTTTTCAGCATACCAGAGAGAAATCAAAACCCCAGATTATAGCACCTTCTATAAAACAAGAACAGCTAAATAACTTCTGTAGTTCAGTTCTGTCTGAACTTTATCCCTTTAAGTAACTTTTCGCTTCAAGGAATGTAGGTTATACATATTTTATGTCACTGACTGTTTTCTAGTAATGAATACAGCAGACACACTTGATTAGTTCTAGTCTTACCAGAATTAGTAGCTAAGCACTATTTTAATTCAAAATAGATTGAAATAAAGTGGTTTATTAATTCGTCAGAGACATATAATTAACTGTCAGTGACCTGTACACTACATATCAATATCAACAGGGCAGCAAATAATGAGTTCCATGCAGACCTCCCACAAAGGCCAACCAGGTTACACACACAAATGAGGAAACACAGACATGGGAACACACGCAGCCCTGCTCTGCGACTTTGTTGTGGCCACTCTGGATGGGACCATACTCTGTCTCCCTCAGTTAAAAATCACCATAAAATCACCTCAGTTAAAAATTTGTGCTTTTCAAATTTGTTCTTTGTTTTAAAAATCCCTTTTTTTTTTCTGAAGATTTGACACATACGTATGTCTGTGATATTTTTTCAAGGAGCAGCTGAAGTGAAAGAATTAAATAGCATCTCTTTGAACAGTGTGTTATACTGCTGAATTTTCCCATAATAATTTTGATAATTACACTCTCCTTATGGTACCTTTTTTCATGGGTTGCAATTCTGTCTGATTAGATAATAAAAATCAGGAGATGTCATTAGAATTTACATTTCTTTTCTTCATTTAGAAAAGCTATTAGATTTTATTTTGTTACCTGTCATAGAAGAATGGACTGCATGTATGATACACGTTTTTTCCTAAACACACAACATGTTATATTTTATATAATTAGAAACTCTTGATGTGCTATTGTTTAACTTCGCTAAAACTAACAGAAAGCAGGAACTTTTTTTAATCTGCATTCAACTGGATGTATGCCTGAGTTTTTGAAAGAGTCATTTTATATACACATATCTATTTATCTGCAATTTCATTCACTATAGAATAATTTATTAGAGCATAATTAAAATAGTTTTGATGAACCTGGTCTAACAGTATTATCATCAATATTCAAATGCTCTTGTGCTCTCCCACTGCCATTGAAGGAAAAAGACAGCATTTATGTTGTAAGAATAGCTTGTGTTAGAATTCACAGCTGGTGAAAACCTCCTGATTCTGTGATTCTTCAGTATGCTTAGTGCTCCCAAGGTGTTATTCATCTTGCATCATGTTAGATGATTGTCATTTAGACTTATAATCCTCTACTTCTAATCTTTTCTTGTAGTGTCCTTTGTCAGTTAATAGAGTAGGCTTCTGCAGACATTAAATCACACAAACCCTTTTCAGAAATGTGCTTCATAATGAGTTGATTTATCTTTTGAGAGAGTCTTTTTTTCTCTCCATCTTTAGTTTAAAACACTGAATTTTGGGACTGGGATGAACCCTTATTTTCCATACAGAGTTCTGGGGGATTTGTGGGACATACAAGGTATATGTTAACAATGCATGTGAGAGTAGAGGAACTGACACCTGTTTCAATGACCTTGAAATAGAAGTATGTAATACAAACCAAATTTTCAGTAAATAGTAAAGGCAAGCATCTTTTGCGGGTGGAACCCTTTAATACTTGCTGTCCATACAATTCATGATGACTCAATATCTATTACCTAGCAGGTATGGTGAATGATTGGGATCTGCCAGACTAACAGTCTACAAACCATTATACTCACTTGCATGATAGTCTGTGCTATCCAGTGATTGTCAATCATCAGGTAAAGAAGTGTTAACCTTAATTGCTCCTCTCTAATCAGGCAATTGTTCTTCATAAACCTGTGCCTTGGGTCACAGACAGAAGAGCATTATAAAACTGAGCCATAGTTTGCAACATCATTGACAGCCAGGTTTGCATATTTGAAAGTCCACTAGCTGACATTGTAGAGCTTTCAGAGCAGGGAAACACAAGCAACTCTCCTCCTCATTCCCAGGCATGACATTTTTACGTGTTGTTTCCAGAAGATACAATTTACTTTGATATCTGTCTGCCTGAGTTGGCACTGCTGGACAATGGCACGACTAGGAACACATCTCTACCTCCACTAGTCAGTGGAGGTCACTGGAAGACCAGTTTGGTGTGTTTGAGATCTACGTGTTAGGGCAGATATTTGGCTTTTTGTCATGGTTGTTCTCAGGCATTCTTCCAGCAAAAGTGGGCAGCATTATTAACGTCCTGTTGCTGTGCCTGTCGAGCCGGCTAGCGTCCGCACAGGTAACAAGACGTTTATATTTTAGGATGGGCTCTTTTCCGCTCGGGCTGCTCCTGTGTGGCGATGGTGGAAGGAATAAAAGGGGGGGCTCCGGGACGGCTGGATTGCAACGAGTTTATTGGAACCCCAGCGTG
>JBBMKD010000145.1:70764726-70775767 GCA_037834095.1 Argya squamiceps
AAGGGTAAAGGTGGGGTTTTTTTTTTTTTTTTTTTTTTTTTTTTTTTTTAGAAGAGGGAGTATGGTTTTTTTTGGGGATTTTGTTTGTTTGTTTGATTGTTTTTAGATTTTTTAGTTTGGTTTGGTTTTTGGTTTTTTAGGGGTTTTTTTGGTTGGTTTGTTTTCCATACAGATGCAAGAAACCATGAGGCCTAATTCCTGTAGAAAGAAACACGTGGTTCTCAAAAACTAAAAGGTTACCTAAAGGCCTAAAGGAGTGTAATGGATGGAAAATTTGTCCATCCATTGAAGCTATCAAATTGCTGATGAGTTTTCATCCTCCTGCTGAGATAAAAGTGATTTTTTCTTTATATAACACCTCAGCTACTGAGAGCGAATCCATTCCTCAGGAATCTTTTCTTGGAAACAGTTGCAATACAGGAATTTCTAAACTTAGTTGTAGTACCCTATGAGCAGCAGGGATGCCTGGTTCAACACCTGTTGTAAGAAGAGAAGTTTCTATCTAGCTCCTTGGCCACACAGGCAGCAGGTGTGTATAGCTAAATTTTAATGTCCTCATTCTGTTCTCACCACTTAAAACATTCATAAGACTCGTGCTTTGTTACCCAGACATCTGGCATAATTGTCTGAACTACCACATAGTAATAAAAAATTGCCATATATTCCAAAGTGCTGGTATTTTTGAAGCAAATGTGCAAATTGTCTTGACGGTTGAGGGCAAGTAAGAGTAATGCTCTCTGGAAGTTTGGGGTTTTTTTTTCCTTTCTTTCTCTAGAAAATCCAAAGACAAATTTAATAGGAACTCTCACATCTGTATCAGCTGACTTCAGGAGCTCAAGTGTGGACTCCAGACACAGTCTACCCTTTGCCACATATTCTAGTCTCACAATTCTCATGCATCAAAATCTCTTGTTAACCAGGTACAACCCAGAACCCTCACTTTTTTTTTTTCCAGTGGTTACCAGGACACCATAGAACATTCTTTCTCCTATTTAATTCTATTGATACACAATCAGATGGATATGCAGGTTTCAGATTAATTGATGGGCTTCACAATCCTGATGTGTCTAGGACAGCGACTCCCTCTCAATACAGCAATTATTTCATGGACAAGTAACCTGACCATGAAAATGTTTTCACCAGAAAGCTATTAAGTCAAAACTTTTTCTGAAATCATTTTATGCTTCACTGGCTGTGGTTCAGTCTAGACATAATCAAACCAACTTTAAATGAATTCTCTCAGGCATAGACAGCAGTCTAATTTCATGAGCAAAGCAAGTTGCTCAAGCCGCTAGAGAAATACAAATGCCTCTGCTGAAATACATGTTACCAGCACTAGACTAAACCTACTAACTGAACTAAGTATTTGAACACCATTCATTCAGCTGGAAATGGAGAGGACATGATATCACTGTCAGTGCTCCAGATCAGAAAAATAAAATTAATTGCTCATAGGTTAGGGGCTTTCATGCCAAATATGAATTTTGATTAGGTTCTCTAAACTGCATGAGAATTACTGTAGTTTAAAATTTTACTCAGAAAACTTAGAAATTACCTGAAACATGGTGGATTTTTTTTTGAAAAAGACCGGAATTGGTGGTCTAGTATCACTCTGACTGATCAGTGTAATGAAGTACAGATTGTGTGACTGAGGATCCATATCTTACTGGTTAAAAATACTTTTTCTTTCCTCTTGCAATGTATAAAACTGCAGTCTAATGCTCTTGCTTCAAGGAGTTGTGTATTCTCCTTCAGTGGTAAATGGGAGAAGAATTCCCATGCTTTTGCTTTCCCAGAAACATTAAATGTTAAAAAGAGAGGAACATTTCTATATATATTTTGATTAGTAAGGGAACATATAACTACAGAGACAGTTTTATTTGCATAACTTGAACTGAAAAAATGACAGTCTAGGAAGTGTCATGATGATGTGTTCTCTCAACTTTGACTACGTTGTGAAAAAGAAGTGAAAAAGTACATTTTCAAAAGAGTAAGTCATAAATTACTGATCTTCAAATGAATATTAGACCTATTCTCACTGTGACATCTTTATGTATGCTCTCAGTATGTTCAGACTGCATTTCCAAACTGCATTATATCTACATCAAAGATTCTGGTACTAAATGATGGTACTGGTATCAATTGATGTGTCAAGTTTGGTAATATAACACCTAATTAACTAAAGAACCTATTCCTAATACTAATTTTACTAAATAAAAAGCTTTTTCTTTTGGATTACACTTGCATATGTATGAAAGCTGACCATGAATCCAATGAATGGAATGTATGTTACTTTTGGTTTCACAGGATAGTGTAGCTTTCATCTCCTTTGTTTTTAGAGGAAAAGGAAAAATTATAGGGAAAAAAAATGAGCAAGCAAAGGAGAGAGTGTGTGTGAGAGAGATGAGTTTGGAATTGAAAATGGCTGTTTAAAGTAAATCTCAACAGGAGAACTGGTTTGGATTTCTGCATTCCCTTAAGGAAAAAAAATGAATTAGAGTAAATTATAAAACACTATAACATGTAATATTTTCTGGCATAATTAAAAAGTATAATGAGGAAAAAAATGTTAATTTAAATTATACCTAAACCAACATAATATAATTGGTGCTCAGAAAACTGTCCACACTGAATTACATATACCAAGACTATCACATTTTTCCTGCTGAAAATTGGATGTGAAATTTTGAAGAAGAAATATTATCCAAATTGACAAAATTCATTCTCTTAGGTTTTTTTTCCACAATCCACTACTAAGAAATAATGCAGTTGGCAACAAGGTGTAGCCTACTCTACTCTCTTCTACTTATTCTCCCAAAAGAAACATCTTAACTCTCTGTAAAGGCATATGAGACACTGTTGCAGCTCCTGAGAATAAAGAGTTTAGAATAGATCTAATCCAAATTTCTCCTATAATCAAGACCATGCTGAGTGAGTATTTTGGTTTGAACCAAATAATCTTTCTCTTCTGAGGGAGAGAAGCTGGAAATTAATTATCTCTGTCTAAGGTGTTTCAATTTTTCCTAGGTGTACAGGTTCACACTTTCGTTTTCCTCTATCACATAGATTTTATACACAATTTTCCCTATAGTAATTATATTTTTTTCTGCTGAAAGACACTATGGCAGGAAATTTCCAGCCACTTCCATCTGCAGTACACTACTTAGTCTACTACTGATTGATTTTTACTCTGTTCTGCTTGAGAAGTCTGACTAGTTTAAGACTAAAGAATCTTGAGCAGACTATCTAAGTGATAATGCAAGCACAACATATAATGGATGCTGCCAACACTAGTAATAGTAGAGATTAGTCCTGGATAGAAATAGAATTCTGTAAAAGAACATGTAGCTGAGGCATGCTCCTCTTCAAAGGAGAAGGTACTGACTGGGACAGGATTATACCACAACAGGTCTAGTACTTGCTGTTCAAAACATGCTTTTGCATCAATAAGCTTGTGCATATAAATATGTGGCTATAATATGACAGCACTGTGCATTAATAAAAGGTAGGCAGAAACCTCTTTTTTTGCTTTTTGGAGTTAATTTGGCTTTGGTTTTTTAAATATAACTAATTTCTATTTAATTTTCCTTTGATTTCTATCATCTATGTACTTTTACTTGACCTGAAAAAACTTTATACTACCAAGTTTTTTGAACAATCTTTCCTTATTTTTTGTCACTCACGTTAATCCTATGAAAAACACAATGGCTTTGACTGTCAGGAGGATTTTTTTGATAATTTGATTATTCTGTGTACATCCTTTTTTGATAGAAAATTGAACATGAACTTATATGCCTAAGTACCAAAATTAGATTTATGCAATTGATATAGTGAGAACAGTTATCTCCTCATGGCTATCATTTTGAACATCTCTGAAATCTCAAGAAATGTTCAGGTTGTTCACTGCTCTCCTAACAATATCTATGCAAAGAACTGATTCTTTTAGTGTTGTATTTTTCCACCGTCTCCAACACTGAATCTATTTTGTTTTACTTAAAATATCCTGCTCCTCCCACCAGCGTCAACCATCAAAATGCCAGTTAAATAAAACAATCCCATTTATCCTCACCTCTGGCCAAAAATAGTGTTGCCTTTGGTCACATTAGCTTAAGCAATACACAAGTAGCTTTTAGCACCATCTAGCTAACTTCCAATGTAACATACTTCACCAAAGCTTCATAATTTATTTTGAAAATGTCTTGAGTCACTTTCTATAAACCCCACTCGTCAGTTTTTAGCCACCCATATGAAATTCATCTCATGCATAAAGGCAGAAAACTTTCTCTGATGTGGCTGTAGGTTCATTTTACATATGATAAATTAACAGAATCCAGAAAGCAGTCTGGAAGGGCATTAGTAAGAGTGTCACACAGGTTTTATTCTGTGCTGTAGGTACGTGGTGGGTGCTGCAATGTAGTCCTTGGAGAATTGGTGGTGCAGTCTGCCCCTTCTCAGCAGTTGATATCAATGTGACAGTCCCTTTAATATGAAATGGATTCTCAGTTTTGTTCTGAGAGTTAAGCAGTAAGACAATTTTTTCAATGAAAGTCATGGAAACTTAAAAAGCTGAAAACGTTTTATGATTAGTTCTGCATGTCTTGTTTCTACCCTTCATATGTAAGTGAAATTGTATTTAAAGCATTATTTACATCCCATAGCAAAAGAAAACAGTAAGAGCAAAGAAGTCCTCTTTTTAAGCAGTAAATAGACCAGAAAGTAAATTTTCTTCAAATATAACTGCATTTTTCCTTCCCTTCCTTTCAAGTCACTCAAATATCACTGCCTTGAATTTCCTAAATAAACACAGTGCCTTGAATTTCCTAAAATATTCCAGTTTGACCCTCTACATCAGAGACTGGCAACAGTTTTCTCCTCCCAAGGTAAAAAAACCACTGTATTTGCTGAAACTGACTTTTTCAGTCTCCAAATCATCCTTACATTTTGTGCTCCTCTACCATCAAGCAACCTTCAGCTGGAGCACATGAATAGTAACTTAAGGAGTAAGAGAAAGATGATTGTGGTAAAATGAATGCTATTAGCTAGCAATAAACTTTAGATTTAATATTTACCCTGAGTTGATGTAGGATTTGTAATTTTCCATTAATACAGTTGGCACTTCATTATGAAAGGAATGTTGTGAACTCATCTTTTTTTTCGTTTGCATTAAATGATTAAAATACATTAAATAATAGAAAAAATAAATAGATGATACTATACTAATATATCCAGATATTCTTCTTCTGTTCACCAGGATTCACACAGAAAAGTATAATTCAGAAAAAGGACAAAACTTAAAATATTAAACAGTTCCAAAATTCAGTGTATTTTTCCCAGCAAAATTATTTATGTACTTAAAAATGTAGGAATTTTCAGTTATTTTAAGAATGTTTTAAATTATTTAATAGTACTTAAAACATTTCAACTTGCTTCTCTTGGAAAAAGTAGAAAATCGAAATTAAGGTATTTTTGAGTTATTATGGTAGCTCATTTTGATGGGAATCTCAATTTTGCATAACGTGGTTAAACAGTCAAGATTTATGCAATTGAATGCCACCACAGAGTACATCTCTGAGTTGCTATGGATTGGTCAACCTAACATGGAGAAAAAACAATCTGTTGTTTTATTTTTTTTTGTTCCATATCTACTTTTCCCATTACAGGGATCATTTTCTCCCAGTGGGAGAAATTAATTTCATAATTCAATTCATTACGATGCATTAACTAATTGTCTCCATTCTCTTGCAGTTAATTAAACTAAATTAAGTCAATTATACTTTTCTATCTCTGTCTTTTCATTTGCCTAATCTGAATTTGAGAAAGTGAACCTTAGCTGGAAAATAGAAAAGACAAAACATTCCCTGCAGGAAAACTGGAGACCCTAATATCACAGTGTGAAGACAGTTTAAAGATAAAGTGATGTAAAAGACTTTTAGTTTCCTTTACTTATGATAAAGAACAATTGGCCAGCCTTAGTTGTGGGAATCCTTTTTATTTAGTTGTCTGTGTGTTTTTTTCTTCATAACATAGTGACATTTTTCCAAGAAATGGACATTGATGTTCACTTCATTTAGGAATTTTTAGATAAGACAGCCATGGTATAAAGGTGTAGAGATATAGAACTCATTTTAGCAGGTAAAATTTAGAAGTCAAATATTCACTGCATTCCTGTTGAAATGGGAAACAAATAAGTAAACAAAAAACAAACAAGTTTTTCATACATTTCTTAAAGAATGGTCTATATAAAATTTCCAAATTTGATTAGTTGCTGGTAAGTAATAAAATTAATCCTTTAAGTTAATAATATTCCTCCAACTTCCCCTTTTTATATTTTTTATTACTTATTCTTTATTCTTCTTTTAGTTGGGTAATTTTTCTGCCACTACATAGATGTCAGAAAAGTAAATTTGGGAAGATGTTCATGACAATAAAATTAAATGTTTCCAGAAGTAGTGCTATCCCAGTTAAAAACAAAAGAGCTTTTCTGGTTTGTGGACACCTTTGAGAATGACAATAGAAAATAAAAAAATACCCTTTTCTTTAGCTTACTTTTCTTTGTTCTTTTCTAGCTATGGTTGTTCCCACAAACATTTAAAAGGAGCAAAGCTTGGTTTACTTCAGATTAGTCCAATTAGTCCACAGATGTCCTGGGAATTCTGTGTTTATTTTCTCTTGGCTCTAACATATAGCAAGAGAAGACAAAAGACCTAGCAGTATGAACATAAGAAGTGCTTTCCATTTACACATTTGAATAAAATTTTCAGCCCAGAGCAATTTGCAGTCTGTAGAATTCAATCTGGTCATGACACAGTTTCAGAATTTTACAGACATTTAAAATTTTCTGCTTTACTAGCATTCCGCCACTTTTTCATTCCCTACAAAATGAAAACTCAGCCTTCTCTGTCTTGAAGCTGTACCTTTTGGATGAGACATAACAGTCACCAACTAAAGCATTTCTTATCCCTTTCACACTCTCCACTTGGAATCAGCTGTGAGAATGTGCTTGTAAGGAAGATCACTGTCACTGAAGAGGTGATATGGATAAGGGATTTCAGAATGATGATTTAAGCAGGTCTCTCTTTCACATTTTTTATGTTGTTTTGGCTTTAGTTTTTCTCCTAACATAGAACGGCTTTCTTTATATGGCTGATACTTTATTTCATTTCTTCTAAAGGTGCCTTGGTACAAGAGTTATTACTTTATCATCTATCTATATGTCTATCTGTGTATCTCTACATCTAGATCTACATCAATATATATCTCAACCTCAAAGAATCTTGAGCTCCATGCCATTATAATAATATCTATCATTATATAATAATATCTTATCATAATATAATTATTTTCAACATATTTCCAGATCCAAGTTTCCAAAAGTGCTTTTAAAAGAGTCTAAGAAACTTTTCAATTAATTCCTTTTTTTCACTGTCCCTCTAATTTACCTAAGCTGACCTCATAAAACCTGGGACATGAGAAGCTTAATGACTAAGTTAATTAAGAAATATGCATTTGTTCCAATAAAATCTGCAAGAATGCATTTTTTTTAATCATTTCCATTTTGATCCTTATCCTGTTTCTTTCAGCTAACTTTCAAATTATACATCAATATCCAGAATATGTCAGGTAGCTGAGAAGGCACGAACTTGTATCCATAATAGGACGAAAAATGTACTTCACTCTTCTATCAGACAGATATTACCATATTCAACACTAATCAAAGATTTCTACTTCTTAATTTAAGGAATTGATATTTGTTTGCTGCTGTATGTAGTCAGAGAGGGTCTACCTACTAATATTTTTAAGTTTCCTTTAGGCCTTTAAGGATGTTGTCCATGAACTAGAATATACCTTCAAGAGGGAATATAGGTGGTTTTAGTGTATTTCTGTATCTTCCCTCTTTGAGCACTTCATTAGTCTTGTGTATATGAGTTACCCTGTCACAAAATACTCCAAAGTTTATCCTGCATTTGCTAAAAACCTCAATAACTGACTAGTCTCATTATTGATTGTAACACAGATGTTCCTATGCTGGAAAGAGTGAGCTAAAATCAAAGGACTGTGAGACTAACTTGTGTTTATCAAAGTACACAGTATGTTACAGTAGCTGGGTTACTTGCTGGTGTGTCAAGATAAGGTTATTCCCTGGAATAGGATAGCTGCTCTGATCTTAAAACATTGATTTGAATAAGAAATTTAGCATTTCTCATTCAGTGGTATTGTGTATTGAAACCTTCTGAAAGGCAGTAACAGTGTGTGAAAAAATAATAGCTGCAGGCTGTCTTCGCTTCTGCATCTGGGACTCCTTCTGACTGTAATTCTAAAATTTTACTTTACATCAGAGAGCTGGAATAACCCCTTATTCAGGCAGAAGGTTCCTCTGTAGGTGCACTCTGTGTTCCAGTACTCCAAAAGATATGTTCAATTTGTAAAATACATCAAACAGCACACAAGCTTACCAGGGATGTTGTTTGTAAAAGCAAGCTGCAAACAATTTATAGTCCCACAAGATATCTGATTCCATCCAGGTCTTAATATTTATTTTCCTCTTTTTTAAACAAATACAGATGAAAAGTTCAAACCTCAAGTGTCTTATTTTCTATAAGATAGTTCTACTTCTCAGAGAAAAGAAATGTGACTAAAAAGATAGGAAAATCTGAAAAATAATCTATGTTCTAGCCATGACTATATCATAATTTCATAGATATGATGGTTTTTGAGGAAAGCAAAATTAGAGAGTATATAGGTAAATGAACAGGAGTAATTATTTTCTGACCTAAGTATATTATATAAAGTTTAGAAATTAAAAAAGGCAGTGTTTGCAATGTTTACATAAATATATAAACACAATTTGATGTAGCTCAGTTTCAGAAAGAAACTTCATTTAATAATATTAATGTTTTCTTTTGGAGTTTTTTGTTTGTTTTCATTTTTTTGGTTTTTTTTTTTCCTGGGGAAGGGGACTGGAGGGTAGAACTGATTGAAAAAATGTTACAAATACAAATATTAAGGGAAGAAACAACAACAACTACAACAAAACAAAACCCGCCACAAAAAACAACAACAAAAAAAAACCCCAAAGCCCCCATACCAACAAACCACAAATATTATTGATTTCTTATTTCTGTATATCTACAACATATGGAGGGATTTCAGGTCTTTAGTTCAAAATCACAACTTACTGAAACATGAATCATATTTCTAAACACTATATACCTGGAAAGAAAACATCAGTGACACCAGACAATGGACTGTTTCATCCATCATTCTTGACACCACAGTTGAAATGTCCTTGGAGAGTAGTAAACATCCTTTTTGATCATTGTGAAGTTTTTATACTGCTCTATGACCACATAATGAACTGCATGCTAAAGCAAAGGCTCAGATGTTTATTTATCTGTCTCAAAACGGCAAATAGACTTCTGCTACAGTGTTTTGTGAAAGATCCTGGGTGGAGATACTGTCAGAGCAACCATGTACAGGAATGAAAGTACTGTGTTCTGTTTCCTGGTTTTGTTAATAAAGAAAAACTGGAAGGAGCGTTCTGGATTTTGTAAACCCCGTGAAACCTGCTGTGCTTACTGAAGCTATTGACTGTATCCACATATAGAAATATCTCATGAGAAATCCAGTGCCAGAATATTTCTTTCAAACATTAGATTCCTGAGAACCAAAATTGCCTAGATCAATTAGCCTATATTTAATTAATCTGCCACACAATAAGCTTAGTATCATGAGAAGAAATAGCACTAGGTTAAGTGCTTTCCACCTGCATTAATTTAACAAATTAATGACTTTGAAATAGCCCCAAATCAGAAACACAGAGCTCTCAGAGACATTACTAAATAAGGGGTATTTTTTTGTGTGAAAAATTAAAAGAGAAATTGTGTTGGTGCAAAACATACAGAAAACAAACATTGGTGGAAAGTAATGAAAAAGTGTAGATTAATCAGTGACACTATAGGCTTTTTAATAATCTTGTTTATTCAGGACATTAAAAATAGGAGGCTGCACTAGTGTAAAAGAAGAAATATGAACAATTACAGAAATTAAAGTAGCTGTAATTCCTTGTCACTGCTTGGCTGCTCCATTCTGGGTGACAGGTCATTACCACGGAGTTTTGAGCACTGAGTAAAAGTAGCAATCACACAACTAAACAGCTGTAATTAATTAAATTCAAATTTGACTGTTGGAGATAAGTATTAATTCCCTCACCCACAGGGCACAGGTAAAATACTGTGAACCTGAAAATTTTAGGTGTTTAGAATATATGCTTAAATTGATGGGAAAACAGTGTGTTTTATCTTTGAGTCTCATGCAAATTTAATTTATGTAATTATAGTCCTGGTGCAAATTCCCTGCCAGTTTAGGAGAAAATAACTTTCTGTGCCAGTATCCTTAAATGTCAAAAGGGATGCATACTTTCTTAAAGGACATAAGGGAAGCAGACAGAGAGAAACTTCACTTTGGCTTACATGTTCAGATTTGTTATGGTATCTAAATTGGAAAGTAACTAAGACTAACAAACTTTTGCTAATAAAATCATCAATATTATGAAATTTCAAGCTAACACAAGACAAATCCCAAACCCCCAAAAACTTGCTTTGGCAGGGATTTGTCTAAACCTAGATAGTATTAATTAATTAATAGCCTTAAATGCTCAAAACTTTAATACTCGAATAGTCATAGAATAGTCGAATAATCATAGAATAGCTTGGGCTGGAAGGAATTTCAGATATCATCTAGTTGCATCCCTGTTGCCATGGGCAGGGACACCTTCCACTGGATGGGACTGTGCAAGGCTGCAGCACTTCAAGGGATGAGGCACCTACAATTTGTCTGAGCAACATGTTCTGGTGTCTCACCACACTCAAAGATTTTCTTCCTAATATCTAATCTAAAACATTCAGTTTAAAACCATTACCCCTTGTACTATTATTACACTCCTGATCAAAAAGTCCCTCCCTCTGTCCCTTTCTTCCTTCCTTCCTTCCTTCCTTCCTTCCTTCCTTCCTTCCTTCCTTCCTTCCTTCCTTCCTTCCTTCCT
>JBBMKD010000145.1:70775867-70789626 GCA_037834095.1 Argya squamiceps
TTCCTTCCTTCCTTCCTTCCTTCCTTCCTTCCTTCCTTCCTTCCTTCCTCCCTTCCTCCCTTCCTCCCTTCCTCCCTTCCTTCCTTCCTCCCTTCCTAGCTGTTTGGGGCTGTGTTTTGGGCTGTGTTTTGGATTTGTGCTGGTAACAGTGTTGGTAACACAGGGATGTTTTTACTCTTAATGAGCAGTGCTTGCAGAGTCATTCCATCCCACCAACAGTGGGGCTGGGGATGCACAAGGAGTTGGGACAGGACACAACTGGGACAGCTGAGTCCAACTAGCTCAACAGATATCCCTTGCCATATGGTGTCATGTGAGCATATAAAGCTGGGAAAAAAGAAGGCAGGAGGGGACACTCAGAGTGGTGATATTTGCCATCCCAAGTCCCTCTTGATAGAGACCTTCTTTTCAGGAGACAGCTGAACATCTGCCGGCCCATGGGAAGTGGTGAATGAATTCTTTCTTTTTCTTTTCTTCTACGTATGCCTTTTCTTTACCTGTTAAACTGTCCCTATTTAATCCCCAGCATACCAATTTACTGGTACCTGCTGGGGCAAACTGTGGAGTGCTTGAGAGTTGCACTTTCCTAATCAACCATGTCAAAGATTCTCTTGGACTACTTTCCTCCTTCACTTCAGTATGTGGTGTCTGATTTTTTTGCATGGAAGCCAAGGGAAGAAGGGGAAGGGAACGAAAGGAGGAGAAAAGCAAGGAAGAGAATCTGGATGCTGCTAGGATACATTCATATTCAGAAAGTGCTCCTGAGAACAGATGCCAAGAAATGTTCATAGCCATAAGCCAAGAATTTCTGACGCCTTTGTCCTGGGTGGTCTTTACTGGGGAGAGGCAGATTGATGCTTGGTTGGTTGGCTGAATTTTGTGGTTGGCTGTTGTTTTTGTATGTTGTCCTATCTGATTACTTTTCACTGATATTTATGAAAACTTCAGGACTGGATTCTTACTTTATCTTTCTTTCTAGCACTATGTAAATAATTTTATCTGTTCAGAAGAAATAATATAGAAATCAGGAATAAAATCAGAAAAATAATATTTTAAATTTTAATAATAATGTTCATGAGTTTCCATTCATTCATTATAACTCTGCTAGACCTGTCACTGCTGTATTACGCATAAATGAAGTTTAAGAAGGTACACTAAGGACAGAATCTGAGAAATTTTTAATATAAAATAAATAAGTTTTTGGCCGACTACCATAAAACAGGATAAGACAATCTGTGCAGAGATTGGCAGTTTAGGTTTTGTACCTCAAATTAAGAGCCCTATTTTATTCCAGCCTACTTCTTTTATAAGCAAGCTGTAGATGTCCAAAACAAGCACCAAGCACTTGAATAATGCTTTAAAGCATAATGTCTTCGTTCTTACATAGCTGCTAACTTATGAACAGGTAAATGGAATTTTTCTAAACTTAAGCACAAAAATTTGCCTTTAGGCAATAAGAAATTTAATCTTTTACAGCTAGTTTTTCCAAATGTCACACAGGATTTTGTCAAAGAAGTGCCTTCCCAACCATACATATAGGTCTATGTGATCCTACAATAAATAGAAATTATTGACCTGTTTTTGAATTAGGATGGTTATATGGTACTGCACAGCATTTGAATTAGACCAGGTTATAATTAGGAGAGCCTCTATGGAAAGAGCAATATCCTCATAACATTAGTAGTAGTAATAGGAGTAACAGGAGTAATAATAATAATAATAATAATAATAATAATAATAATAACAATATAGTAATACAATTTTGAAAAAAAGTCTGTAATTGAATTAAACCCCTTAATACCTCTAAAGCTGACACTGGCACAAAATATCAGAAGAAAAGTTTGGGATGGTGAAACTGAAACAACTTCACAATTTCCACTTTCTATTCTTTGAGATACTCTGGCTATTACTCAGGCTTGTTTTGTGGCCAGGTGAAAAGCAAACACCATTACAGTGAAAACATGGTGTAAGCACCTTGGTATTCTGTAAAATATTGTGCACAATATCATGCATCTTCTATGAGTATGTGTGCCACCATACCTATAGTATTGGTTTTTCCACAGCTGTATAAAGACACCCCCATTCAGGCTTTGTTAGGGTCCAGTCATGACAGTCTGGAACTAAATATGTGGTATTTCATCTTACTTCCCAGGTAATTTTCCAAGACAACTAGCAGTGTTTAAACTTGCTCAGGTTTCCATATCAGTGAACAGATGGTGTAAATCCATCCTGGGATATGGAATCTGCATCGTCACTCTTTCTCAGCCAGTTTATCATATATTAGTTTCTATGGAAGGAGACTCTATAGCTAAGGACACGCTGTGATAGGCATTGTACAAGCATCACAAATTGAGAGGTTTTGTCCAGGGAGGTTAAATTTAAGTTTGAAATGAGAGACAGCAGGTGGATAAGACAGATGGAGAGGAAACAGAGAAATAGCAGTAAGACAGCTGTAACCAGTGCAATAAGCAGTGGTCACCAGCTGGCTAATCACTGACAAGTGGTTTCTATCATTGACACAAAGACAAGCTCGAAGGAGGGATTTAAAGTAGAAGTGAGGATTTTTGAAAGTTGTTTCCACACAGAAGCAGGAGCAGGAAAAAATTACATATTTTGTGTGAAAAATGCAACAAACAGGCAGTCAGAAGCTGGGGTTCCAACCACCATGGCTGTGGAAATCTTCACTCTCAATGTGTACACACAACTGCAGATGAGGTGGGAATAATCCTTGGAGGTTTTAAAAGTAACAAGAACTTGCTTAAAATGAGAGCTCCAATAAGGAGGATTAGTGTTAGCTCTTTGAACAAAGAACACTGAGGCAATGAACACCACAGTGATGCGTGTAAACCCACACAGAAATATTTTAGATTTGTTTGAGAGATCTAAGTTTAAATATGACTAAGAAAGAGGAGGAAAAATTTCCTTGTTCACAGGGATACATAAAGAACTCACCAGTATCAATTTCAGAGGTTGGGAGGTTGAATGGGACTTGGAAATGGATATTGATGATTGGCATTTCTGCATTTTCACCTCAAAAATAAAAGTTCTCGGGTTTGGTTTTCTGCTCACCTGAGATTCAGGTGGTGGTCTGAGAGAGTCTTTTGCCCTCTGAAAGCTCTGAGCCTGGCGCAAGAATGAAATGGAGTCTTCAAGGTCTTGTTTTTTCAAGATTTCTCTCTTGTTTATTATTTCTTATCTTACTTATTTCTTATCTTATTTCTTATCTTATTCTCTGTGCCCAGCCAAGATCTTCACAGCAGCTCGGACACAGGCAACTCCCCCCGTGATGGGAGGTCGCTACCTTTTTATACAGATAGTTACGTGCTTATTATTTACAATTCCGTGCCAATGCCCATTACCTATACTAAAAAGGTAATTTCTACTTTGACCCAATCCCCTTAAACTACTTTGTGCCATCATCACATCAGAAGACGGAGGCCAAGGGAGAACAAGAAGAGCCCAGGGTACCGCCCTAAATCCTCCATCTTGTTCCCCATTCACCTTCATTCAAAGAATCCCAAAACTACCAAATTTTCCACCCGGTGATAAACTACACTACTGTCTGTCACACGTTTGTGACTTGTAATTCTTCTCTGTGTTGGAAATTTTTCTCATGGACTGAAATCAAACTCAGTGTCTTCCTGGGCTCTGTGCCAGGGTCTGCAACCCCCCTGGATCAGCTCCACACGCCCCCCGTCCAGGATTCAAACCCTCTTGTACAGATCTCAGAGATCCCTCTTGCTTGAGTCCCAGACCCCACTGCTAAGGTCTGTGACCTTCCAGGGCAACCAAAGGGATGCCCTGGACTCTGACAAAAAGTCAGAAGGCTTTTTCCTGTTGCAGAACATGGACCTCTGTGGATTTCTGATGTTCTCCATACAGAGCATCAGAGTCCTGCAGAAATGGATGGCTCTGTCACTAATGAAACTTCACCCTCTCTTTCTATCAGCATCCAAAAATTGTCTATAGTCAAGAACTTACTTGGAGCAGGTTTTCTATTTAAGAACACAGCTTTTCAGTTTTGGTACTTTATGCCCATCTCTGAAGCCTGCATCTCTCTCCTCTCCACAGATGGTTTCAACAGCTTGAGCTCGCCTCTTTGCAGATGATGCCCAGATGCTCCCTCTCTAACAGGCAGCTTAATTCCCTCGCCCACGTACACAGAAACAGGTGATATCAGATGCCCCCTCAACTCCAGGTCTCAGCAAAGTGACTGCCAACACACACACACACACATACACAAGCAATACAGTAGATCTGCATATAGTAAACAAATGAAGCCAGATATGTTTTCATGAGTTACGACTTGCTGGAAGAAGTTCATCTTTCAGTGGCACCTCTAATGTCTAATCAATATTTACTCTTCTCTTTGCAACTATTTCTTCTCCTTTCTAAATCAACTGTAAATCGATTAAAATTTAATACTTGAGATTTAAGGGGCTACTATAAGGTAGCTTGGTTTATATATGTCACAGATTTGCAATATGGTCATTTGTAAGGTAAATATTTATCCCATTTATTTCTGGATCTGTTAGATATACTTATTCAACAGCTATTGGAAAACTAATGAAGCCACCTTTTGTTTTGATGAAACAAATTGTGTACATAAAACATTTCATCTGGGAAAAAAAAAAAAATATATATATATTACCCCCAAAAGCTGTAAAAAAATTTTATGTTCTACTTCAGGAATGCTACAAAGTTAAATATTTTATTTCTAACTGACATTTATTACCCACTAAAACATATATGCATCATATCTACCCTTATGAAAAAATGTATGAATGTAAGTGAAGGATGCTAAGGAAAGATATTCCTCTGCTGTTTATTTTATATCCTTTAAACATTTTGCAGATGTCAAACTATTGATGCCACTTTTTCTCAAACTTGTAGGCAGAGACAAGTGATACCCTGAAACATATTAAATGACAAGATTGGTTATTTTGTCATCTTTTTCCACCTTGTTCTGTAGGTGGTCTTACTTATTCTCAGGTTTAGCTATACAGAATAATAACAGTTAAATATGGAGACTAGAAGAAACCTATTTGGTTCTACACAGCTGTAGTGGTCTTAGCATGAATTTAAGATTGCAGGACTGAGGGAATTGTGTTCTGATATTAAAAGCTTTAAATGACCCAAATCTATCATTACAGTGTTTTCTATGGGGCTGGGATGCTGATTAAATGACTCAGCAGGCACTCACAGAATACATAGAATTCTAGAGGTCTGTAGGAAAATGCTTTCAATTTTTTGAGTTTCTTCCCTGTTTAAAAACAATTCTTGGATACAAGGCTTGCTATGGTCTATAAGTAATTAACACTGTATTAGTATCCCAGAAAACAGAACTTAAGTCAAATAAAACCAGAAAAATATTTTATCAAATTCTACTAAAAATTTGCTAATGTTCTGTGAAGCATCTTGAAGATAATACTACAATTCAATTCAGAGAGATATGAACAAGATGTTTTATATTCTCTGGCTTTAGTAAAAAGTAATTTTTTTAAGTCTTTCCAGCATTCTGTAGCATTATGGGAGGGTTAGTTGTATAAGAACATTAAGTGACCAACTCTTTCTGTGGGTCAACAGATCCTTCCAGAAGACTGCTCCAGCACAGGCTTCCCACAGCATCACAGACCTCTTTGAGCATCTACCTGTTCTGGTGTAGGGTCCTGCACCCCCTGGACCTCCATGGGCTGCAGGGCAGTCTCTACTCCAGCACCTGGATCACCTCCTCTGCCTGTCTTCACTGATCTTAGTCTGCAGAGATATTTCTCTCACATGTTCTGACCCCTCTCTTCTCCAGCTGCAACTACTGTTGCACAGAGGGTTTTTTCCCCACAGAATCTAGGTGTGTAGACCTCTCACTGCCAAAACATTTCCATGTAAACTCATTAAGATCTGTAAAAGTCACTAGAAAGAAGTGCCTTTGTAATACAAAAAGTAATACTGAGGCCGACAAAATAAAATGAGAGAGAAAGAAACAGTGTTACAGTGCCAAAGAACAGATAAAAATTTAGGCCTGGTCCAAATCGAAATAGTACATTCCTAATGACTGCCCAAATGACTGGTGGTGTTCAATCTGTTTCCTTCTTGCTTTATGACAGCAGTAATTTTGACTTATTTTTCAGTATTATACCTGTGCCCAGTGCAGGAACATGGTATTCTCAGATGTTTTGCTAGACCATGAATAGAACTATCTGGAATATATCTAATTGGTACTCTTGAACTTAGATAAAATGATATCTAAAAGTTACACAATGTTTAAATTAGGTCTTTTATTTCAGAGAAAAGTATTGATTTAGAAAGTGTCCTAGGGCTTTCTTGAATGCTTTGGGGGGTCCAAGCACACTGCTGCTTAGGCATACCATCAGAGACTTTATGCTATATCTAATATACTTTAAACACATATGG
Source organism: Argya squamiceps (assembly GCA_037834095.1). Classification (NCBI taxonomy): domain Eukaryota; kingdom Metazoa; phylum Chordata; class Aves; order Passeriformes; family Leiothrichidae; genus Argya; species Argya squamiceps. The sequence goes on from JBBMKD010000145.1 coordinate 70,782,279, forward strand.
TATGCCCACCTCTAGATTTGATGTGCTTTTTCAGACCACCTGAAGATATGCAATAGTTTCACTATGTCAGACCTTTGACATGTAATTTATGAGATATCTTTCAGAGCTTTTTGTTCTAGCTATTTTGATCTATACAGTAAGGTTGTAAATGAGCACAGAAACTCTGCAAGTCATTGTCTTAGCACTGGGATATTCCAAACAGAGTATCTTCCTGACAGAGATTATAGACTCCACTAAGTCTTTTTCAACAAAATGGCATTTTCAATAGAAAACATTAATCTGAATCCTTTGGTCCTGGAATCTAATATGGAGAATTTAGAAATTAGTTACAGTTTAAATGTCTGGATTCTTCTTTAATCTGTTGCACAAATATCAAATTCAAAAGTATTATACAGAATTATCTCTCCTTGGATGAATTAACTTATCAGTGTTGTTCCCCATGAGGTTTTGAAAATAGCTATTTCAGTGCCTGATAGCATGAAAGTTTCCAGAAATGATCTGAAAGGTAATCATTGACTTAATGGCAAAAATAAAGACGTTTGATTACTGGAGATATTTTAGAGCAGACTGGAAAGCTGACTTTTCTTATTCCAGAATAGCTTAGATCTCAATATAATAAATTCACCTCTCCTGCAAGTGAACCTGCTTCTCAAAATACTAAAACTGTATCAAGGACTCAGTAAAGTTTTGTTACTGTTGATGAAACTTTTATTTGTAAATCATCAATCTCAGGGTATTGTAGCTCAATAAAGATTGAATTTTTTTGCCAATCTTTTTGATGGTTTTTCAATGACTAGAACATGAGACATGGTAGTGGTTTTTCATACCTACTCTTTATACTCACAGTTGAGGAATACATTCAGTGCATTTAACTCCATGTGCAAGCTGCAGTTTGAGCTCTGGGTAGGCAGGAGCCCCTGGCAAGAGGCCCAGAACTTTGGATCTTCTACATAACAAAGGACACAGGGACCTGTGGCCTTGCCAGGTGACAGGACACTGGGAGAAACAACAGGAGCTGACGACCTCCAGATATTCCTGTGCTTAGACTGTCAGGGCATAAAAGCCCAGATTCCTTTGTTTTGGGTCCATCCTTGCACACACCATCTTGAGCTGTTGTTTTTTTATTAAATTATTGCACCATGATTAAATTATTTTAAAGATCTGGATATCTGAGACTGCTGTGGGAAAGGGGGCTGAGCTGGTGAGGAAATCTGGTCTGACTGTGGGTGTGGGGGGTGTGGCTGCAGAGGGGCTCCTGTCCCAAGATCAGGTGGTGTGAGTGTGACTGCCAGAGTGGCTCCTGGATGGTCAGACATGGAAGATATCCTTAACACTCACCCATCACATGACACACTTGGGATTTTTAGAAAGAAATTATACAATATGTGGATCTTGGAAACAGTGACTATATAAGAACTTGCTCTTAGTTACTCATTTTGTAAGAAATATCTTTAACCAGCAGTAAATCCAAACAAACTTAATAGTGCAGATGTTGGTAATTTCATAAAAAAAATAGGCAAATATTCAAGGACTCATAATTACCATCCTGTAACGACTAAAACTTGGAAATAAAGATATGCAGAAGTAAGAGGAGAAAATGGGAAGTAATGATAAAAACCTATGAGGAAATAGCAAATGGAGAAAGGCTGCAAATGTGGGCTGGTGTTCACAGAAAGAATACAGGTAAAATCCAGTGGATAAACAGTTGTGTTGTTGTGACAGGGACATTACTATGGGATGGGAAAGAGAACTGTATCTATATCCCCTTGGCTTGATGATTTACTGTAAATTTTCACAGTCAGTTATGGTCTGGTACATTTAAAATGAGATGGTTTTGCTGACTTTACTGAAAAGCAGTCTATATAAATACAGAAGTAATGTTTCTCAATGACCTTTATATTATTTCCTCCCAAGTGTTTTCTCTCTTTTAGTTATTTTTTCTTCTCTCAAATTCTTTCATTCTTTTCTTTCTTTCTTTTTAGAGTAGTTTACGTCAACTTTTAGTCCTTAGTAGACCTGCACCAAGAGTTAGAGCCTGTCTAGAGAGGAAAATTAATAAAGTACTTAGAGCAATGACAATGTCTAGAATCTGTTTATAATGAGTATTACAGTGCAACTTCCTTTAACTTATGCTCTTCTTGGTCAACAGGTTGGCTGAAAAGCTCTAAATTGCAATATTGACTTATTGAAATTGGAGCGACTGAATAAGGTTTGTGTCAAAAGGTAACACTGCAAAAGAAAGCTCAGTTCTCTGTACAACTTTTTCAAGCCTATTTCCTTAGGAACCCTGGATGAAAACTTGATGAAATGTCAAGTCTTCACAAGTTTGCCCTTAATGAGCAAAACTTCAATTATACTTCAAGGCATTCTACTTCTTTGAGGCTTTTTTTTTCGCTTTCTTGAAACTCTCAGTCTCCAGCTGTTAAAGTGTTTCAGAGACCTGGGAGGTATTATTGATTTTTCTTTGAAAAAAAAAAAAAAAAAAAAAAAAAAAAAAGAGAGAGAAAAGAAAAAAGGAAATAAAACCCCAACCCCCAAATCGAAAAAAAGAGAAAAACCAAGAAAAATGAAAGAAAAAGGAAAAAAATCCAAACCACTAACTCTAGTCAAGGTGTGAATACCAGACTGCTGCATTATTTGCTTTGACCTTCTAATTTCTTTATGTCCTAAATCCAGGTGACTCTTACTAATGTGTTTTCAGTACAAATATTGAAAATTCATAGATCATACCTTCCTTTCAATGTCACAGTTATATATCACAAATAGCACTAATGAAGCTGAGGGGCTTATACAGGTTTATACTCATACAAAGGAGAAGAGAACTTGTCTGTGGTCCAATTCACTGACTGCATAGGCTTAAACATCTGGTTTATATTTTGTCTCAAACTTGAAATTTCCTGAAGACAATAATTGGACAAATAGAAACTTTTATTCAATATATGACAGTATTATTTTTACCTCCTTACTATAGGGCACACATGAATGACTGTTAGCTATGAAAAGTCACACAGTTTTTTAGAAGGTTTGGGTTTTTTTATTAATTTCAAATTTTAATTTATCTATATTGCATTTTACATAAGAATATATCAAGCAAATATTAAATAAAATACACTTACAGTAACTTTTCTTTCCATATTGACTATATCTGTTTTTAAGGGGAGGTTTTAACTGGCTTCTCACAGTATTTCAAATGATCTTCCAACATCTTAGGAAATACACAGAAACACTGACATTTGATCTTACAGTGTTACAGTGACTAAAATTTCAAATGTTAAAAATGTATCTGAATTAAATTCATATAAACTTTTAATGTTTGTAGTATAAAGATGGGAAGATGTCCCATATGATAAATGTCCCATATGATAAAGATTTTATGTCCCATAAAAATGTCCCATATGATCTGGGACATGTTTCTCACTGGAGCTACTTCATGTGTAAGGGAAGGAATGTAAAGAAAACCACAACACAGAACTAAATCAGTAAAAATTGGTTGATTTAGTTGCATAACACAGAGCATTCAAATCCCACCAGTGAAAGAGAGTAAAGGACTCAAAACAGATAGAATTCCAAACATCTGTCCCATCAGAGTTAACTGGTGTCATATTTAATTACTGGTCAAGTATCTCAGAAAGTTATTCACAGTATTAAATGTGAAATTTATTTAATGGCATCTGTGATTATAATCTATATTGTTAATACACCAGATAAACTGGCTAGAGGGAAAGAACTATTCTTATCCTCCAGATATGTAAATAGTCCATCCTCTTAGTCTTTGCAGTGTGACATGACATTCGCACGACATTCGCTCTTTTTAGCTCTAATTGAATTTAGAGATTTAGAGAAAAGCAAAGCAATTATAAAACTACATTTGCAATTACTGCAGTTTTAGAAGAAAGGTGTAAAGAAATGGGTTTTATTGGCTTCAGAGGGAGAGTATGACAACTTATATAATTATTTCCTCACTTTCTGCAGTCATTCTGCAAAAATATTAATTTATCCATTCCAGAAAGGTGTTGAAAGAAAAAAAGGACTGTCATTGTGTACAGCATGGTGTTCAGCTCTAAATGTCACAAGGCATTGTCCAGCATTGTCCATTGCTGTAGTTGTACAGGGTATTTTCACCCCAAAGTAAACCCAAACCTGTCAACTGAGAGCATTTAGATGACAACACATCCTACTTTTGACGTTGATTTTGATTTAAAAACTCATTAAGAATTTTTGAAATGGTTATCTTTCTTATAAAAAAAAGAAAATTGTCTAATAAATTAGAATATTGATTTGCTCTTTCTAAAAATATGTTTAAAAGAAAAGAAAGACACTTTTAATAATTCTTAACTAGATTTATACAAAAATCTTAACATTATAGTGGTTGTTCTTTCAATATTACATTATTCACATTGTTTTCAGATTAATTTTTATTATTCTTAACAAGTTTACATATAAAGAATTTTCTAATACTTATATTTCCAGATCTCTAGTCTTATTGTTATGCTCTTTTACCAGACATGCAAGAAGAGAGAAGAGAAATCTCACCCTTAAAGTAGGCCAGACATGAAATCCAGGAACTGTTCCATTGTCTATCATTTTAGTAAGCAGTTTGCCATGTCAATTAGTCTAACACAAGCAAGGTAGCTTTAAGTTAATTAAGTTAATTATCAATATTATGTCTCTAAAGGCTTTTTAAGTTAAAAGACATTAACTGCAGACATTAAAAGAGGAAAAACTATCATTTCCATGCTGTAGAAAACTAAAGAAACTTCTTCAGGGTCTCAGCTGGTATTTGCTTTCTCAGAGTGGGATACAGGCATGCTACACAAGGTATGATTATCTAGGATTTTCTTTCTTAAACATGACACAGAAATAGTCCTGTGCTTTGGTAGAAACAGATTTTGCTCTTTAGGATGCTAGGTCTTGAAGTTTTTCTCTACATATTTTAATCTTTCTCATCTATTATCAGGTAAAAAGAATTTGTACAATAGAATAAGATACAAAGACAAATACCATTCCATAAATAAGAAATGTTTTTCTGATAAAAACTGAAGAGGCTTCTAACTCTAAGGCATATTACAAACCTTCGGTTATCGGGGTTGGAAATGAGACATTCCTAAAAAGTGAAAATAAAAATCTGCTTGGGAGAAAAAGGAAACAAAAGTTTGGATAACATAAGAAGAGATGCAAGATTCCCAGAAAATTGTTTAATATGAGCTGTATGAGCTACCCTGATGTAAAATTTGGCTGAAACAGAGCTAAGGTAACAAGTTTTTAGAAAGTATGGAGTCGAGAAGACTTATCTTGTGTTGTGTCTTCCAAAATTCCTGTCAGGGAAAATACTTGTCAAAGAGGAAAGAAACAGTGGTTTTGAGTTCAGGCTTTTAAAATTATTATTATTTGTTCAGTTTTGCGTGGGGGTTTTTTGTTTTTTTGTTGTTGTTGTTGTTTGGCTTTTTGTTTTTTCTTTGTTTTTTGGTTTTGGTTTTTGGTTTTGTTTTTTGTTGGTTTTGTTTTTGTTTTGTTTTTGTTTTGTTTTCTTGGGTTTTTTGTTTGTTTTTGTTTTGTTTTTTGTTGATGCTGTTTTGTTGTTTGTTTTAGGTTTGGGGTTTTTGCTTTGTTTTTTTTTCCTGTGTTTTTTTTGTGGTCTGAGGTTTTGGGGGGTGGTATTTATTTTTTGGAGCTTAATAAACCTATATATAACCTTCAACTTCTGTAATTTAGGCAGTTGGAAGGTAATTACAAAAGCAAAGCCCAAGGAATTATTCTTCATATTTATAATTGCTTTGTTTCTTAAATTCCCAGAAAATCCTGTGTAAAGGTAAAACCTCACTGATTGCAGGTTATAATTTTTTGGTGATTTTTCAAATAATTAAAACCAGCTGGAAATGTAAATAAAGAATTAGGTTAACATTAATATAAATTTCTCAGTCATATTCAAGCTAATTAATATCCAACTAATAATGAGTTATAGCAACATTGGTGCCAATTATTGTAAGGAATTAGAACACCAAGTTAGTCTTACAAAAGAGGCAATTTTTCATTACTTATGTTGAGCAAAAGCAAAGCAATATGTTTAGTCAGTTTTTAACAGCTTCATTCATTATCTGGAAGAAAACAGAAGCAGCATAATAATTAAACTTATGTGTACATGCCTATTGTTAACATTTAGAAGGAAATTAAGAAAATAAAAAGTGACACAAATTTAAAAGATACTATCTTATATAAAATAATTGCTAATGTTAATATTATTTTTAAACAATTTGTAGAATTATTCAAAATTCAACTGTCAATGTAAAAGGGGAAACAAATTGGGGCATAAAAAAGACCTGTCTTCATAAAATAATTTAGAGAGGAAGGGACCTCAGAATATTTCTAGTCCAGCTCCCTGGTCACATTAGGGTCAATTCTGAGACTGATTAGAGGCTGATTAGAGTTGGGTCTAGTCAAGCCTTGCTAATCAACAAAGACTGAAACTGTACAGCCTCTTTGGGAAACCTATTCCTGTGTTAGCTCCTCCTCATGATGAAAAGATTTTTCCTTAATTTCAATCTGACACCGTCCTTTTCATAGTTGTTGTCATAATCTCTTATTGTTAAGGTCTCCATCTCTCAACTTGAGGTTCAAGTCTCTTCAATCAGCTTTTGTAGTCTTCATCAATTGTAAAGTTGCTCTGAGAAATGTTGTCTTGTGACAGGAGGTAGACTTTGGTCAAGAATCGAAGTTTGTGAGTTTCTGCTCTTCCTAGCAATGGTACTGGCTGAACATCTGCATCTAGGGCTAAGAATTTTTTCCATTTACAGGGAATTTTCACTTCATATCTACTTTCGATGGTGTCAGAGAAGAGAGCAGTGAACCTCCCTTGCTTCAGCCACGTCCTACCCCTTGCTGTGCTGCAGGGTATGACATTCCTTAAAATTCTGTCATGCTTGTGAGCACTAGATTATGAACCACAAGTTAATCACAGTTGTCATGATCCTTCAGCTGCTCATTTATCTGACCAAGCATTCCATTTGTTCCTTAGAAGTAGGCTGGCAGCCACCTCTACCTTCTTTTGCAATGAAGTAGAAAAGAGAATACTTTTAACTGTCTCTCATCATTGGCATAGATTCTGCTGAAATTTCTGGGTTCATGCCTAAAAAACTAGCTCCAATAAAAAAAAATTACATGTGTCAAGTCAACAGTGCACCCTAAATTCCTCCAAAACAGGACAGTGGGACAAAAAGTAGACATTCAGCCCAGATTATTTATGCAAATATTACTTATTTTATTCTTATTCAGCACTATAGCGAGTTGGCTTCCTGGGAGCAGCTTACCGGCTCTGCTGCTTACTCCAGGCCGCCATACCAGTTCGTGGGTT
>JBBMKD010000145.1:70811860-70828884 GCA_037834095.1 Argya squamiceps
TATTATATTATATTATATTATATTATATTATATTATATTATATTATATTATATTATATTATATTATATTATATCTATGAAGTACAATTTTGACAGACATAAAATTTAAAAGCTATAATTAAAACTCATAATCAAAATTAGCCTCAGCATTTATTTCTGTTGCCTGGAAGTATTATCATTGGGAAAAAATGGTGTGCAATTTTTAATACCAGTACATCTGGGAAATCAGAATTTCCATTCTATAAGAAAATTATTCGATTTTACTTTAATTCTATTTGGATAAACTGTAACTCAGAATCTTTTTGCAGAACAAGTTGATAAATTATTTAGAACCTAAATTCCCGTTGTTTGAACATCTTTTTAAGGATAAAATCAACATTCTTACTGCGTACTTTTCTCTCTGATAAGAAGAAAAAATATAAAAAAGAGAAAATATACATGGATGTCACTTATTCTTCAGAGAATGGCTCTTAAGAGAAATGCACCCTGAGAACTCTTTACTTGTGTGTATTTGTACAGGATCCTTTTATATTCTTTTGAAATTGTTGAAATTTGTCCTCTGAAGTCTTACTTTGATTAACAGTCTTTTGGTTTATGGTTCCCTCTGCAATAAAAGCTCATGGGAAATTAAAAAAAAACAGGGTTAAGTTCAGAAGGTTAAAAATCCTTTCTACATTTTTCTTATAACGAGGAGCTCAAATTTATTCCTTTTCACAACTCTGCAGAATGTTGGTCTGTTTGCACCAGAAGACACTTGTTTATAGCAACCTCCTCCCATGGGTTTGTCAGTCTCTCATATTCAGTGTTTTAGAAGAAGGAGGTTTTCATTTACTGTAAAGCTTTTTATGGTATAGGATAATTCAATTTTTATTAAAAATACAGTGAATTCAAACACATTAGAATATTGTATCTCCCAAAGGGACAGTAAGTGTATTCTGTGGTGTTTTAACACCACTAAGTGATATTACAGTGCAACCATTGAACTAGTAGTTTGCAATCCAGATGAGCATCTTACCAAGCTGAGTAGTGCTGTTGACATACCTGAGGGAGAGGATGCCATCCAGAAGGAGCTGGACAAGTCCAAGAAATAGCCAATGAACTTTAATATGACCAAGTTCCTGGTGCTCCACCTGGGTCGGGACAGCCCTCGTTACCAAACCAAGCTGGGCGATGAACAGCTTGAGAGCAGCCCTGCTGAGAAGGACTTGGGGGTGCTGGTCAGTGAGGGGCTGGACATGAACTGGTAGTGTGCACATGGATTCAGAGAACCAACTGTGTACTGGGCTCCATCCAAAGCAGCATGGCCAGCAGGGTGATGGAGGGGATCCTGTCCTTCTGCTGTGCTCTGCTCTGCTCTGCTCTGCTTTGCTCTGCTCTGCTCTGCTCTGGTGAGACCCCACTGCAGTGCTGCACCCAGCTCTGGGGTCCCCAGCAGAGGAAAGACATGTATGGAAGAACAGATGAGAGATGAAGCAGGGGGCGAGGTCGAGCTTGTGAATCAAGATATCTTAGCCTTGCCTGGATACATGCCGTGGTGTAGAACAATCACAGATATGAAAAAGAACTAGGAAAAGAACTGCATATGTAACTATCAAGGTCTTTATGAAATTTTGTAAAGGCTGCCAAATAATGCGAACAATAGGCTATCTGTAGTTTGGGGGAAAATTCTTGTGACTGTTTAGGGCTGTGGCTTATTTTGAGCTGTAACAAGTATATAACACTGTACTGTGAGAATAATGACTGACTTCAATGGCTTCATTGACTTTGATAGCTTCAAGTCCTTTTTATCCAGACTTTAGCTTAGACTTCAATAAACTTCAACTTGAACTCCAACCTATTTTTGCTCAAGCTTTGACTTAAAGGTCCCTGCTTGGACTACTTTTGTACCCCCTCTTTTCAAGTTCCATCTTTCTGTTGCACAGCAGACATGGACCTGTTGGAGCAAATCCAGAGATGGTCACCAAGATTATCTCCTCTTGGAGAAAAGGTTGAGGGAATTGGTTTGGTTCAACCTGGAAAACAAAAGGCTTCAGGATGATATCATCACAGCCTTCCAGTACCTGAAGGGAGTACACCGGAAAGAAAAAGAGGGACTTTTTTAGAATAGTGTGTAGTGGCAGAACAAATGGAATGGAATTTGGTTCAAATCCAGTGAATGGATTTCAACTAAAACACAATAGGTTTATATTAGATATTAGGAGAAAGGTCTTCACTGTGAGGGTGGTGAGGCACTGGAACAGGCTGCCCAGAGAAGCTGTGGCTGTTCCATCCTTAGGGATATTAAGAACCAGACTGATAGAGCATATGACCTAACTACTGAAAGGTGTCCTTGCCCATGGCAAGGGGGTTGGAACTAAAAGATCTTCAAGGTATTTTCCAACCTGAACCATTCTTTGATTCTGTGATTCCATGATAAATACACTGCTGTGATATTTTCAGGCATACTATCCACAGATTATCTGTAAATATAATTTGGCTCACTATTTCTGATGATTATACTATAACTACCACCAGTAGTATGAGGAAAAAATACCTAAGTTCTCCATTTTACTATTTCTTCTCCATTGTGTATTACTGATTCTACATATTTTCTTCCTCTATTACATCAGTTTGTTTGATAGTTCAATTAACCTAGAAGTAAAGGTGATCTAAGGCAATTCAGATAGATGTGACTGAACGTTCAGCTCACTGCATACAGATAGGGTCAAGAAGGGCTTGTGTCTTTGGTTGCTTTTCCTCCTAGCAGTTCCTCTGCTACATCAGCATACAAATTCATTTTACCTGCAGGCAATTGATTTGGCATTGGTTTGTAGCATACGTTTGTCTATAAACATGGGCAGTATATACCAAATGGTACAGCAAAACAACCTACCAAATTTGCTCGGGATAATGCTTCCTTGTTTCTGTTATAGTTCTTCTACAGGTTTTGTGTCAATAGATGTTGTGTGGCACAGGAACCATGCTGGTAGGATGGCTCCTGTGGACTAATCCAATCCCATTCTCCAATATTATGTTTTGCACACATAAACTGCCTGGGCCAGTAAAAATGACTGTCAGTCAATATTTCTTCTTAGGTATTCTTTCCCTTCTGTTTATTTTTTGCTTATTGTCACTTTTTTTACTGAGCATTTTTCTAACATATTTTTCTGCTAGTATGGCTTTTCCCCAAAAATAAGAGTGACTTTGACCTCTGCATTAGTGTCATGGGGATTAAATAAAATCACTGAAATGTTTAAGTTTTTAAATTCTTGCTTAGATGCTCTGGAGTGTAAACTTTTTATTAACTAAACCCCTGAGCGTATTATTATATTTACTTCCTTCACACACTGTTACTCTTCACTGATGAAAGAGTAATTTTATATACATTTAATATAAAATAAAAGACCACTGCAATGAGGAATTCATCATTGAAATTCAACAGACTGTATGGAAAAATGCACAAAATTTTTGTGGTTTTGGTCAGTGACCTTACTGCAATTAACAGTTATGCAGTGGGAAGATAGACTTTTCTACAAGATACTTTATGATAACACATATCTGTTTGAAATTTCTGACAGTTCTATTCTTCGACTCTTAGAAGTGTGAATATTAATAATAACAGAATGACAGAGGAAGGCCCAAAGCAGAACCAGTACTTTAAACTACAAAATTTTTAGGTATACTTAAAGAGGGCCAAGACAAACGCAATATGCAGAATAATCTCCTAAAATAATCTATAATAGGATTTTTTTTTGCCTCTGTATTCTAATCAAAGAAGAACCAAAACCACCAAAAGTGAAATAAGTTTAAATTCCTTGAGGAAAATTTCTGATTATTTATGCTCATGAGGAAGTATCTTAAATGAAAGTTACATTGAAAACTGGAACAGAATTAGGCTTGATTTTAATAGCTTTTAGCCTATGTACTTCATTAAATCTTATATGTTTATTACTAACTTAAGGTACCTATCCACTTCCATTCCTCCTTATCTTCATATTTCATAAAGAAATTGTCTCTCCCTGGTGCTTATATTTTCCCCGGCTCTTAAATTGAAAAGAAAAGTAGAAATTGAAAGTGGTCGCAGTGCAGTTACAACTCAGTAGAGAAGGATACCATTACAATATGCAAGTGCCTGTTGTCATTTGAGAGATCTCTCATTTTTACAAATCTAATTTGAAGAATTTTTGTGAACTCTTGATATCCTTTTTGTGATGTGGTTTTGTTTGGTTTTTTTTATTATTATTCAGCTGGAGATGCAGCACTCTAAGGTTGTTATGATTGCTTCAGTGCATAAGTACAATGTCTTTGATTTTATAGAAAAAGAAGTCCAGAAAGCCTCAATATATGAATCCACACCCCCTCCTTTATTGAGTTGATCAACTAACTGTCTTCTTTAGCCAATTCATTTTGCGTTCTGAGCTCCAAGCTTTAAAATATAATTTGAACACAACCAATGACCAGTCAGTACAAGATTTCTCAGTGTGACTACGTCTTCCATAAAATTTACAACCACCTTATCTAAAATATTCAGTGCTTTCTAAAATACATTTAAGCTTAATTCTGTGATGGTTTTGACTACGTCATTAAATAATATCTGGAATACAGTCAGCGCTATTATTTGGTTTCTAATTGATAGCTAAGAATGCCAAGACTTTAATTATTATGGCGTAATATCACCAGTATTTACCTCTTTAACACGTTCGCTGTTTTCAACAGATACAAATCTGACCATATCTAAATGACTCCTTTGATTTTGTGGTGAAATCTCCAGAACTGTAGCAGTTTATATTATCTTATTTTCCTAAACTAGTTTTGATCCCAATGAGTTCTATTGTAGTCCTTTTCTCATATCAGAAATAATGTCAATAATTTTAGTATGCATGGCTAACCCACACTTTTTCTTCCTTTTCTATTTTTTTTTAGAAGCTCACAGTTTTGCTACACTGCCACGATTCTGTTATCTCCAAAATTTCTACATTTTCTTTCCTCTGCAACTTGCTTTTAATGTACAACTCATTCTGAAAAGAACTCTTACCTCAAGTGGCAAAGCACTCACTCAGCTTGTGAGGCAGTGGGATTGGTACCTGTATTACCTGTGGTTATTTGACCCTGAAACTAGCCCAGTTGTCAGCAAAAATGCCAGTGTCATGGGTTTGGTATGGGCCATTCACATAAGAGTTGGACTTGCTGATCCTTGTTACTCCCCTCCAATGATGGCCATTATGTTATTTTTTCCACTAAACTAGAAAAAAATTTGTTAATTAAATTCATCATATCTGTAAATTTATTCACAAATCAGTGTTGGTTTTTTTTTTTATTGCTATCATCCCTGTCTAGAAGCTCTTATGTTTTTTCTCTTTTTTTTAAGGAAAACATTTGTTTTTCTCACCAAACATTTTGCACTGAGAGAAAGTGATATTATTCTGTATATATCATAGAGTTTCTGTAAGGTGCAAAAAGGAAGCAAAATACAAATCCAAAGTAATAGAAATTACATCATTCAAAACATACAGGAGGACAAAAATAGATTCTCTTATTACAGAAGGGTTAAAAGTCTTGTTCTCAAAATGAAAAAAAAATCTCACAAAGACTGCTCTGCTTACATGTTTCTGGTCTCTAGATGTCTTCTTTCAGGTACCTTTCACTTAATTATGTGCTTGAGTAAGTCACAGAACACTTTAAATAAAAAATAAATGTGCCATTATTATTAAAATAATCTGCAGGAAGAAAGTACTGAAAGTCAGGCTTCTTTAACCTTCTTATTCTAAACATTAAACTAAAATTGCTATCCAAAATGGCTGAATATATGTAAGTCGAACAGGGCTGTGCTCTGAATATAAAACAGAAGCCATTTGAGAACATTACATTATCACTTGCTTTCCTGTGACATTTCTAAAAGAATTTATTTATTGTACAGGATCCTTCTATTTTCAAGGACTTTTTTTTTTTTTACTTTCTCGTGGTGTTTTTTAATTGGCTTTCACTTCACATATTCTTCTTTTTATTCTGTTTAGATTTCTACAGAAACATTTCTCTCTTAAAGTCATGAAATATTTTTATTCATATTAACAGCAAGTTTCGTCTTCAATTTTTGTGTCCAGTGTTCTTTTAGATACAAAAAATGACAGAAGGAATGAGAAATTATCTCAGTTCTGCTGCTACAACTGTTTGGTCTAAGAACTGTAGAGGAAGCCTATCAAAAAAAAAATGATAAGAGTCTGGAATGCATAATTTGGGATGAAAAAACAAATTAGGAGGCTAGAGGGAGGACATAGGACTGGCATAAAAAGAAGACAAGCACTAAAATTCAGCCTTCACACCACGAATGGGAATCAAATATGGAAATTACTGTAAAGCAAATATTTGGAGGGGTTAAAGGACTCATGCTAGGTTAAAGCCCAAAATTGTAGCAGAATTAGGCTAGGGATGATGTGGTTGTTACTATGTAACAGCAAATCAAGTATTGTTTTGGGGACTAATCAGAACATATTCCTAAAGATTCTGGGCTATACTAGGGAGCCTGGATGGCTTACTTTTTTTCACTTTTCTGAGTATCCATGAAAGTAATTGATAAACCTGTTTCAAGTATGACATAGGCAGAATAAATCTGTTTAGTATCATGCTAATTATATGAAAAAACCCCAGCAGCTTCTCACTCCTGGATTCCAAAGACAGAGATAGAGGGGTTTGAAGTACAGAATTAAAAGACAGCAGAAATTGCTCTGAATCTAGGCTAGAAAAATAAGTAGTTTTTGGTCTTGATCCTGAGGTACTCTGCATAAAATTTCTGCTTTAAGGAATAATGTCAAGGGCTTTCTTCTCAGCACAGGGATGAAATACTTTTAAAATAATATATATGGTGGGTAATGATCTGCATTCCACTCTGATTTAAGGCACATAACAGTGGTGCATTATTTCCATGAAACTATGGAACTGAAGAAATTTCATCATTTCCTTATATTACTTATTTTCCTTCACTTTTTCCTGCATCAAATAATATCTGTCAGGCATCTTCACTGAATGAATAGAATAATTAATATTTTCAGAGCAAGAGTTTTATTCATCAGGTCTATTATAAGATCAAGAAAGAATAATTTTTTTTCTAGGCAATATATAATTTCAGGTTGCTACTCAAGGCATAAATATTTTAGTTCTATGCAAATCTATTTAAAATTATGTTTCAATTTACTAATCTTGCAAAAACCAATTTTGGTTTAAAGTAGTGGAGTATGTAGGGCCACCAAATTCTTTGGCACTTGGTCCACAAAAGGCTTTCAAGCAGTTCACAAAGAGGTTGTTCATCACACAATGTCCTTTCCAAAAGATGATGTGAAAAGAATTTAGTGAAGAGTCAACTTTCTTTCAGAAGAGATTTATTAAATTCAAGGGGAATAAGATTTCATGAAGCACATCTGTGTCATGTGGAGCAAATTGCCACCTCTCACATAACAAAAAGAACCAACCACCACAGACAAAGAAAATAGGGAAACAGGGACTCCAGGCTGCTGGCTGCTCCTCAACAGTTGAATAGGAAGGACAAGAAGACCAAAGCAGTAATAACACAATCAGAGGGCCTGTAACATGAGATCTGTGACACCTTTGCTGCACAAATCACAGAGAAGAAAAGTGGGTACAGAAAATAACAGCCACTAGTTGTAACACACTGTGAAGTGGTTCCACTGTCTGTACTCTATTCTTTAGATGACTTAATCCAGAAAGTCTGGTTACTCTCAGAGAAAACTCTTAAATCTAATCAAGAATATTATAGAAAAGGATGAATGCTCACAGATCTCATAGGTCTCACAAGGTCTTGTTATTTCTTCAGTACACATCAGATGTAAAATCTGCTTTTTAACACAAAACAGATGGAAAAATGTCTTACTGTTTTCCTTGGTACCATTAAAAGAAAACATAAGTACACCAACCTTCCTGCATAATACATTTGACTTTTGATTCCAGCATGATCTCAGAAATTAAATTTAGGATAATAACATTATTCCCTACCAGATATCTTTGGCTTCTGAGTATTCTTGAATTAGAAATGCTACTCAGCTAACAAATTTCTCTAAAAGGAATCATTCTGAAATTCTTTTGCAAGCGAGCAAGCTGTGCCATTGGCCTTCCAGCATTAGCATGAATGGCAATCAGATCAATTGATTTGAGTCCTGTAAAAAATGGTCTTATTTCACATTCACATAATTAAACATCACAGCAATTCAAACAGGTGTATGGACTCTGACAGCTCAACTTTAACAAATCACTTGTGTCTGAATGTCAGGGAGCAGCCAAACTGCCCTGCAAGGAGAACGAGCCCCCAGCTGAGGAGGCCCAGAGCAGACCCTGCTCTCATGACCCAGTGAAGTCTCATGGAGTCTGACAATCGTGGGCACCATTAGGAGCTGGTAAAGGTGTATATCAACAGCACTAGGAAAGGCAAAGGAACAAACTTAGTCCAAAGGCCATTTTGCTCAAGGAAGAAGATGCAAGCAGAAGTAAAATGAGACAGAACTTCCATCCAGATGGAGTCCAGATCTAGTCAGAAAAAAAATGCTGCAGAACAGCACAACTACTACATAACCTTAGCCAGGACTGAATTATCCTAGCTTAGCTTAAATTGAGCCCTGGGTCCATGAAAGGAATGGAAAATGGCCACAAGTGAGGCTAGTCAGGGACATAAGTTCCTCAGAACCCTGACACACAGATGCTTTACTTCATAATCAGCTTAAAATTGAAAGGTCCGGGATAAACAATTACCACTGTCATTTCTTAGGAATGTCTCAATATTAAGGCCTTTTGAGAAGCTATGAAAAATATTTCACTTCCCAGTTCTTTCAGAATTAAGTGTATTTCTTGAAAGCTTGCTAAGGAAATAAAGAACCAAAAATTGAGTGAATAAGACCAAATTTGTGAAACATGTCTAGTCAATTGATACCCAAGGCAAGATTATGATCTTGCTTAACTACTGATGTTGTATCATGATGTAGAGATGTAGAGAGATGTAGAGAGATGTAGAGAGAAAGTTTGGAAAAACAGTAAGATGTTTGAAGGAAACTATGTATCTATGGCTACAATCCAAAAGATCAAAGTTCGGATATTTTCAATCAACCATGAGACCTTTATGTTTCAATTAGCCTAATGAAGTGTGTTATTGTTTTCTTGAGTGGCAGAAGAACAATTTCTATTTGCATAGCAACTTCTTTATAGCAGCCATTTGGGTACAATACCTGTAATTGACATGATAAAATTAACCAGACCAGTCAAATCCTTCTACTTCAAGCTGCAACACAGTTCATTTCAGGCATTTGCTACCAATATCTATGAGCAATTATAGGAAAAGCCCAAGGCAAAAATGTTGATCAGATTACCTACTGAAACTTCTTTCTGGAGAACACTTTTCATGCTCCATGATATTTTTCTCTTAGTGCTTGTTCCAACAGATTTTGGGCACTAATAGTGTCTCCTCAAAATTGTATGTAAAGAGTGAAAAAATGACAATGCAAGGTAGAGTTGTAGCTGTGTCATGGTTTTGTGATCTCAGATGTAAGTTAGTTGCTTGACAAATCTGGATACTCTGGGAATGCTGCTGGAGATATCAACAAACAAGTATCAAAGCAAGGAAGTGAGAAGAATGGGGAAAGAACAGGTCCTGTCTTCAGTTTTTCTATCACATTAAGGACAACATTCTTACTGTAACAATCTGATGCTTCTGAATTAATTGAATTAATTTAAATAAGTTATTAAAACACTCCAAGCACTCTGGGTTAGGGAATTATCTGCCATTAGTTTGCCTGAAAACATAAACTTGAGTTGTTGGAAAGACTATAATTGCAAGTCATCTTTCTAGAATTTCTAAAGAGACTAGACTTATGAAAGTTCTGGAGTTAGCTCACGTATAAGACAGAGAAAACACAGCAGAATTCTGATCTTTAGGGTCATGGATAAAGTTTTATCCAAGGATAGTATATTTACTGTGAAACCAACGTTTACATTTCCTTTGGAAGTGAGTAGATTATAATTTGGATATTTCCTCTATTGTAGTTAATCACACCAGAACCCATGGTGTGATTAACGCTCCCTAAAATGCCGTATTTCTGGATTTGATATGCACAGTGCATGCATTTAGAACAACAAAGGCTTGGAAACATTGGTAAGAGAAGAACCAGGGATGATAACTAGTGTAAGAATGTAGTTTGTGGGCCTCTACATTGCTGAGTTACAGCACTGAGGAAGATTTAAGAGACGGTGCAGATTAAAAACTCTATTTGTTGAAAAAAAAATTGTGTCATGCAGATTTAGCACTGTATCTGACTGACACAAATGGAATGGTAGCTTTGAGAAATGTTACTGGTACAAAATTGTGAAGCTAGACGCTTGGGACAGATTGACTGAATTCCTGCACAGATCTGGCATGGCTATGAGTGCAAAACTTACTGGGGAAAAGCCCAAAGAGGTTTACCTAAATATTGAAGACTGTTCTGAATTTATGTAATCTTCAAGGAAACCCCATTGTGTCAGCTCCTAAGATCAGAACTTGCTTTTACATCTTGGTCTGGAGAAGGTTCATTGGTAAGATGAATTACTCCATTTTTCCAGGAATCTGTGAAATGGTCTTCATACCAGGCTGGGAAGAAAATGGCATGATGAATTAATAATGTATTTTTTGCTCAAGAAAAGTTTTTTTATAATCTCAACTAATCTTATTTGACTTATGTTTATATTTATCCTTTCCAACACATTCAATTGTTGTTTAAAGGATTCCTGGTTCTGAATATTGTTATATCCATAAACATTCATTCCTGTGTAGAATCCAGATAAATTCTATTCTTCAACTTCATACTGTAAAAATTGGTTGCACAAACTAACTTTTCGTAATGTGAAACATTTTCTTTGCTATTCCAAAATACGGAATGACATTTTCTCTTGTGCGGTGAAAGGGAATAAGTTAATGTTTCTGTTTAACCCCTATACAAAATATAATGCATTTAGACCTTTTAAAGGAAATGCTATAAATAATAATATTTTCACAATCTAAATCTCTGAAGAAAATTATTAAACTTCACCAAAATCTCAGCTGAGATTCATAATTTCTTTTAGTTGATGCATTCTTAACCGAATTTTTAGAAGTTAAATTTAGAGAAATAATCAACATTTTTATTTTGGCTTTAATTCCTTGAACTAAATAGAGGAACACATTCTCAACATTGTTTTAAAAATAAAATAACCAATTGAAATATTGAATAATTTTAATATCATCATCATCATCCTTATCATCACAAAACACCCCCCAACACCAAATTATCAAAAAGCATAAAAATCTGTGGCTTGGACATGAAGAAATTTTGAAATACCTGTTGAAAAATGTTATATTAAATGTGTTGCTTTATTTATCATAGTCCAACGTTCTTGTGAAAAGATTATAATTGGGCAATGGAATCTAAAAATATATGTACAAGACCTAAGAGCAGCTGAACAAATTACTTCACATCCCATTTTTCAATTACTTTGGCTGAAAAATAGAGATTATGAGGATAATCATCTCATTTGTAACCAGTGTGAGATCTGCAAGTAAAGAACAATACAAAAATGCAAAATGTTACTGTTAAAATCAATGGCAATTAGATTTGATCTCAAGAAATGTAAATTAGGAGCAGCTTTTCTGATTTTATTGGAATTATACTAGTTTGTACTTATCTGCATTTAGAAAAGACTGACTAAGAAGCTGTGGAGATTGAAATGCACAGAGAAATTATTTCATTATTAAATACAGACAAACAAATATTTCATAAATTACCTGGAACACTCACAATAAAGTGTCCTGCTAATGCTTCTCTTAGTCTCTTTTCCTGTGAAATGCACTGGGTCTAGAAGCATAAAGGAACAGACTGAATGTAGCTGATCTAGTATGTACAAGTTATTTTGATTTCTAGTAAAATTAAGAGAATATAAGAATCACAAGAGGAATTCTCAATGGAAAGAAACACAAATTAAAAAGACCACAAAGACTAAAAATTTTTCTAGATCTTCCTGTAACTCAGATTTGAGCTTCATTGACTTATATAATATGTAAAGTAAGCTGGTTTTACTACACTCTATAATACTTCTTTTTTAAGTATGACTATAAAATTTAAATTGTATAAAACTGAAATTACTATCAGCAGTGTTCTGGAAATAGTGGTGCAAATTCACTTTCTCGAATTTCAAAGTATTGAATAGCTTCCTTTTTTTTGTTGTTTTAATGATACTTTTAAATTAGTTCAACCAGAAAAGTTCACATGGAGTTGTCTTACTTATAACATGAACCTTACTATAATATGAGCCAGAAATAAGATATGACTGCTGTTCCTATAAAGTCTTTCTTTAGATCTGAGAGCATCATAGACAGATGGTCAGGAAGCTCTCTAGTATATGGCTCACTTACAAAAGTAATTTTTAATTCACGGGTAAGAAGTTTTGCTTTTCTTTCTAGGTTTTCTAACAGATTTTGAGCAACTTTTGAGTAACTTTTTTGACTTGATAAACTCACTTGGACAAAGCCATTCTTCACCTGGCATTAGGTCTGTAGTTTTTAACAAAGAGCCTTTAATACGACAAGAGAAGGAAACAGTATTTTCATAGCAATTTGTGCTAACCTTTCAAAGAGACCTTGCTTGATGCTGTTAGTGTTCACAAATGATAGTAATCTTGTCATGTCTTTAAACAGGTTACTTGAAAATTTCCAGCTATAGAAAGTACTAAAGTCAGCAACACAGATGAACAATTTTTTATCTCAGAAATGTGACAGTACTGACATCAGTCCAGTGATTAGTACATATCAGGATTATAAACACACACACAACCCTCTAAACAGACAGAGAACTATGACTGATCCTACTGAAAAAATATTTTTACAAGAGCTACATGAAAACCCAGGAATGTGTTCAAAACTTCCATCAAGAATACTTCAATTGCAAAAAATTTAGAAGACAATTTTCATTAATTCAATCAATAGCCATTTTACCTCTAAGTCTGTAAACAGGAATTCACATCCATCTAATTAAAATAGTTTGTTACCTATGACATACAGTGTGCCACAGAGCTTCGGTACAAGACTTTTAGGCTGAGGTTTGGTTGAGTAAATTACTTAATACTTTCCCCTTTCGATCAAAACTTTTTCGTTGGATAACCATGAAGACTTTTGAGATTAAGAATACTTTTTGTTTTCCATTAGGTAAGGAAAATACTTTTTCTTTTCTCAAGAGGTGTTTTTTGTTTTTTGTTTCTGGTATTTTGGTTTTTTTTGTTTGGGTTTTTTTTTAAATACAAGCCAAAGTAGTTTTAGAAGTTAATAAGCTAACTATGTAGGGCTAAAGTGAGCCAGTATGATTATAGCTTTACTGATGATTAAGTCAAACTGTTTTGAAGAAAATCCTTGTGTGCAGTTTTTTTCTTTGATATTATTAAAAAAAAAAAAAGAACCCTTCATATTCTATTTAGATGTAAATATAAGCAATAAGATAATACTAAACACTAGCAAAATGTCCTAATGATTGTTAGTAAGAATTACACACATTCATTAAGAGACTATTCCCCTACTACCTTTTCATATTTAGGCTTCACCAGACAGATAAAAACATTCTGGTTTGGTTTTGCTTGTTTGTTTGAGCACAGTTGTTTTTGGAAAATTTTTGCAAGATTTCAGTGTGTGGCCTAACAGTCCACATAGCTCTGTGAGCAGAGGTTGTGACCGTAATAAACATGCTACCTACAGCCACTTTAAAGATACCCCCCCTAAGATGTAATTGCCCTGGGTGATCACAGAGCCACTGCAGGTCAGATTGCTGTGGTTTCCAGGATTACCAACTATCTTGTAGCCACTGGTATACAATCTTGATTTATATTAGATTTATTTTCCTTTTTTGAAATATTTAAACCTGTTCCAGAGTAAGTCACTAAACCCAGTTCGTTTGGATAACAGTTGCAGGTGTATTGTGGTCTCTAAATACACCATATTATTTCAATACTGGTTGCCCTATCATTTCACAAAGCCTTTATGCCAGATTCCCTTCTTTATGGATTCAGGTGCTTTTTCATTCCTTGTAAACCAGTGATAGTTTAATCCCATTAATCTTGAATCTGCTTCTTTTAGGCTCCTTGCATAAGCTAAACTTCATTTAGTGAAAAACTCCCCAAAATAGAAACATATTTCCAGATTAACTCCTCCTGATCAAAGTAAGGTTGCCTGTGCCTTATTGCTCAGGGCCACATCCTGTTGAATTTTTAATATCTCCAACAGCGGAGACTTCACAATGTCTTTGTGTAACCTCTTCCTGTCTCTAAACACTCTCCCAGTAGAAAGTGTTTCCTTATTTTTAAATCAAATTGCTTGTGTTTTGGTTTGTACCCTTATTCTCTTGTCTGCTCACTGGGCACTGTTCAGAAGAGTTTATTCCTTCTACTTTGGACCATCATGCATTTTTATGTATTTTTCAGATGCCCCTGACCCTGCTCGTCTCCAGGCTGAAAATTTGCAGTTCTCTCAACATTTCCTTGTATGCCAGCTGATCCAGCCCCTTTATCACCTTTGTGACTCTTTGTTGAGCTTGCTCCTGTATATGTCCGTCTGTCTAGTACTGGGGAGGCCAAAGCAGGACCCAGATCTCCAGATATGTCTCAGGCAGGGCTGAGCGGGAGAAAAAGATCACCCCTCTCCACCTGCTGATTGCACTCTTCCCAATGTAGCCACAAGTAATGTTATTTTACATTGTCACAAGAGGCACTTTGCTGGCTCATGTTCAAGTTCTTGTCCACCAGAACAGGGAAGCAAATCTGTTTCAGTGGGTCTCCAGCATGTGCTGGCATATGGGACTATTCATTCCTAGGAATGATAATTTGCATTTTGTGCCGAAAACTTGATGAGGTTCCTGTTGGTCTATTTCTGCAGTTTGTTGGTCCTTCTGAATGGCAGCTCAACCATCTGGTCTCTGAAGCAGTCCTCTAAGTCTGATATTGTCTGCAAACTAAGGGTGTGCTTCTGTCACATTGCCCAGGTCATTCCTGACTGGCTTAAAATGTACTGGACCCTCTATCAGCCTCTCAGAGCACCACTACTCACTGTCCACCAGCTGGACTTCATGCCACCAATTATTGCAATTTAGGCAGATTTCAGTCCACTTTGTCAACCAATTTTGTAGGCCATTTTTAATCATTTTTAGCATCTAAGAAGATGCTACAGGAGATAGTGCTGAAAACCTTACTAAAGACAGAATAAACAATATCCACTTCATCCTCCAAAGCAGCCATTTCTGTAGAGAAGGCCATCAGATTGGTCAGGTTTTAGTTCCCCTTCAAAAATCCATGTTGACTATTGCCTATTGTTAATAAATTCTCTAGGTCTAAGTGATTTTTAAGATTATTTGCTCCATCACCTTCCCAGAGACTGAAGGCTAACCAGACTGGATTTCTCTGAATAGCCTAAGTAACAGCTACCAAAAAAAGCCACTTAAGCAATTCATAAGAACCACACTTTTTGGGATTGTCCAGAAGTAATTCATCAAATCACATCACATCCTAACATATCAAATCAGTTGTTGGGCTTAATTAGATTTGAAGATGCTCAGGAAACAAAGTATGGTAACAGCTTTAACAGCATTAAACTAGACTGCTTGAAACCAAACATTATTCATATTTTATCGTTTAAACCTGAATCATTTGCATGGTTGCAATATGTTCAATATCAAGCATAAATTTTGCATCTCTGTTGAACTAAAGTCTTGCATAATTTAATGTTGAAGTACTCATATTTGGATGATACAAATCAATGCAGCACTGGTATGTAGTTTGAAAAAAGTCCATCTTTATACAAGATACTTAGATATTTGGGTTTTATTACAATAATTACAATGCTGGTTTTGTAATTGTTCTGTGTTTTTGAATTTGCTGAAGCTTTCCTAGGTATTTAGTTAAAGATTTGATCTTTTCTTTTGTATAATCCTACTAAGAAGAATGCAATGTTGTTTAAGATGAAGAATAGTAGAATCTAGTTTTCAAGAAACATAAAGGCTTTTTATTTTTGGTTTTGTTTTTTGATAGCTAATTATTACTTGGTCTAGTAGTCATCATGAATGGAAAAATAAGAGAAAACAAAAGAAAATCAAACAAAATACTTTAGAAAACAATGGTTATCAACACTCAGGAAACCTTATATTATTGAGGTTCAATTTCCCACAATTTTAGTTGAATTTTAGTCCAAGCAATACGAATTTACTCCATTCTAAGTGACTCTTCTTAAAAGTCATGAACTGCACACCTACTTTGATATAATTGACTTTACCTGAGTATATGAATACCCTAGAGTTATACAATCCTTCATCCTGATGGCATATGCTAAAAACCAAAAAAATATATAGGTAACAATAACAACAGCATCTCTAATGGTGCTTTATTACTAGGATGATCTGAGTTCCACAACTGCCTTCCAAATCTACTTACTGTCATTATTTACATTCTCCATCACTTCCAACTAACATAGTACAGACCTTCAAATTCAGGATATAACTATCTGCTAAGAAGGAATAAGACAAAGATCCTTCTTACTCTTTGGTCTCTATTGTACTTTGGTTTGATTACAATAAATGAATAAAATAATTGTGAATTCAACACATATGTTGAATTCAATGAGGACATCACTTTCACAAATTTCTTTTCCCTATACTAGGTCTTTGTGAAGTGGAACCAAAATACTCAGCCTTAATCTTACAAATCAGTCTCATTAAAAAGTTAAATTTTATAATCAACTTGTTCTCCTCCTGATTAAGACTCAGTCAAATGTATTCTTTATAAAAACCTGCATAAAGAGATTTAAAATCTTAGATAAGTGTATGACAGGATTATATGACCTCTTCAGTGCTTATGATATGTAAGGAATGCACGAGATATGTATACACATCTTCAAGAAGAGAGAGAAAGAGGGGGGAAGAGAGAGAGGGGGAGAGAAAGAAAGAAGGAAAGAAGGAAAGAAAGAAAGAAAGAAAGAAAGAAAGAAAGAAAGAAAGAAAGAAAGAAAGAAAG
>JBBMKD010000145.1:70828984-70839057 GCA_037834095.1 Argya squamiceps
AAGAAAGAAAGAAAGAAAGAAAGAAAGAAAGAAAAAGAAAGAAAGAAAGAAAGAAAGAAAGAAAGAAAGAAAGAAAACAAGCAACCTTCTACTCAACTGTAAGCTGTGCCTAAAAGTGAAGTTTAATTTTTCTGTGTAGGTAGAGCTGGTAAGATTCACAACAAATTACCTTTCCTTATGAAGTGGAAAAATATGAATTATAATCAGTGTATGTTCTCTAAATCCTATCTGCATTTTTTGGAGGTATTCAGATGTTTGGTTCTCTGGCAGTGTTGAGTAAATCATCTGAAAGGGGTAAAATAGAACACTTTCTTATCCAGTACCTAAAGGGTGTCTACAAGAATGGTGTGTTGGGACTCTTTATCAGGGAGAATAGTGATAAGATGCATTTCTCAATTCAGTATGCCTTTCTCCAGCCCCTTTTTCCTAGAACAGTATCTTAGAAGAAGGAAAAGTTGTATTCCACATAAAAGAGTTTTAGGGATTTCCCTTTTCTTCTCATCACCTCAAGCTACAACTCTTTATAACATCCCACTGCTTCTGCCTGATAACTCTGTTCACATCAAGAGATCACACACCTCAGCCTGATGATTTTCTTGCCAAAGCCAAGTTTTTCTTATCTCAAACACTGGTGCTTTCTCCTTACCAACTGCTCTTTCCTTACAGGAGAAAGTTTGTAGACTGGGATGTTGAATGCCAGATATTCTCTGTTGAATAGCCCTCAATTATTAGGACTATGTTAGTGCTGTGTTGGATTCAGAGTTAAAACTGAAATTGAAAAGAGCACAGACTCACAGAAAATTCTGAGCTGGAAGGAACCCACAAGGATCATCCCATTCAGCTCTTAAATGAATGGCCCATATATGTATTGAATCCACAGCCTTGGTGTTAGCACCTTCTCTAACTACCTGAGATAATCTCAGGGTCTGTGAGGAGAAAGTATTTTACATATATATAGACAGACAATCTACCTGAACTGACACAGCAAACTTTCATATACAAATCAGGCTTTCTTTCATGGAATGTAAGTCTTCTTACTTTAATTTAAAAACTGATACAAAGATTTATAGTGCTTGATCCTCTCTTACAAGACTTTTTTACATTTTACTGACAACATATATGATCCTTAATCCTACATAAAACTCAGGCTAAAGAGCTGAAAAAGATACAGAAATTTAAGTGAGACTCAGATTTGGTAGGTTTTAGCTTTTGCAAACTCTAAAAGAAAATATTTTTTTTCAATGATTGATATTTTTTTCTCTTTTCTATTCATATTAAGATCAACGTGGGGTTTATGTCTTTTTCCACTACGTATAAGGCATAGTCCACTATAAGTAAGGGGGCCAGTAAGTAAAGTTAACAAGATTTTGCATTGAAATACTGAAACTATAGTAGTGGTTTTACTTAGTAGAGTGGAGGATAATGTAGGATCAAGTGGCTTTCAACTTTTTAGAGCTACAGCTTAGTTCTATATTTTTAATAGTGACAGCATGTTCATTTCATTGAATGATGACATCCTTTGGAAAAAGTGATAGGAAGAGTCATGGAGCATTTGAGTAAGCACTGCTGATTTGTGGTTGCAGCTCTCGATGCCTGCAGTGTAACTGCCAAGCAGAATTACTGTATCTGATGTTTATTGCACTCAAATGATTGACCTATGTGAATCCTCCTTACCTTGAGCACAACAAACTGCTGACTTAGTTCTATCTTCAAGTTAGTAAAACAGTGACTTTGGAGCCAGCTCAACACTGTTAGTCAAACTTGCATCAAATACATTCCCTTCTTCCATTAAGACTGTCACTTGAAAGTAACTGACTGGAACATAAAATAATTGTCTTTTCTTGCTTTCTCTGCAAATTATCCAATACTTTTTTTCCTCTTTTTTCACAAAAGAACGATGACGGGGTAAGTTTGCACACACTGACTACAAAGCTATTCAAAAACATTAACCAAAACATGTTTGGAATAATGGAATATTCATAATTCCAATAATGGAAACATTCATAAATAATGCTGGAGATTTCATTATTCATTTAAAGTGGATTTAGAAATCACTGATTATTAATAAGAGCATATTTTTTATCTGCAAAGGCATCAATGTTTTTACTTCATGTAATTCACAAAAAGTTCTAATTTGAAAGAAAGAACTACACAGAAGAATAAAAGAAGAAGAAAAATAACTGGACAGAAGAAAACAAAGAAAAAGAAAAAGAAAAAGAGATGAGGGAAATAAAGATTTTAGAAATATATGAATATCCTTATATCACAGAGATCCATGCTATTAAATTTCAGATCTGTTAAACTTTGCTGAATCTGTTTTTATTTGCATACAATATATAGTGAATGCATTTGCTACACTACATTACAAATTTAGAAGATACAATGTCATAGTAGATAAAGCTATATTTACCCAGGAAAAGTCAGCAAATTGTAAGCAATGTAAGGTTTGGAAATTGCACTTTTAAATGGGCAAGCTGCTCCAACTTACCCTGAATTATTAGTGAAAAAAGGACGTTCAGAATAAGTCTCCTAAGAACTAACAGATTTGTATGGCTGTTGATGGATATAAGCTAGATGGACCGAGGAGTGCTGACGTTTTTTCAGAAAGGTGAAGCAGAAAGTTGATGGGGTGATCTCCCATGCTCCCATCCCTCCAGAATAATCTGGTGATTTTATGGCTCATGGGAGACATGCACATGAATCTGACATTTTGAAGAGTTTTATTGTGAAAATCTAAAAGAAATTGGATGGAAACACTCAGAAATTAAGTCATCAAAAGAGAAAGAAGAAAGTTGGCAAGAGCCAATCACAACACTTTAATGTCCAGTGATCATGTCTGACTTTTTGGTGATGTATTGCTATTAATGACCAAACTAGTATGGTCTCAGAAACTTGTCTTACTATTAAACAGTTTATCTGTAAACTTTACCAAATACTTGGGGAAAAAAAGTTACCAAGAGCTTCACATAATTGTCTAAGATATCGGATGATAATATCCTGAAAAGCTAGGCTTCTCCTTACTTACACAAGGTGACTGATATTGTTATGACTATCAAATCACCTAGGAAAAGGCAATATTCGACCATATATTGTTCTAGTCTTTGTAGAGAACTCAACTTTTTCATCAGGACTCTGTAGGTTCCTAGAGTGCCAGCCATTTTCTCTGTGAAACAATACTTGTAATAGGTTGAGTTTTTCCAAAATTCCTAACTTTTTTTTTTTTTTGGCATATGTGCTATACTTTCTATATCAAAAAATTAATATTTCTGTAATTTAACATACCTTTCATGGATGCCAGGCTGTAAATCTCTCTGCAATCAGGAAAAAGACCAAACCAACCCAAAACCCTTATAATTTCACTCTGGTCTTCAAAAGAATGATAGGCAGCAAAAAAAGAGCCAAATACAAAAGCCCCCAAAACCTGCTGTCTTAAGAAATCATGCAGGATGATATCAAGTGTGCCATTTCACTTTTTAGTGAACTATCCAAAGGAAAAATAAAATACACTACTAACTTTTTATTAACCTCACAAACTTTCATTTTCTCTGTGGTCACAGCTTTTCCTTTGAAACACATTTCACCCTTAATAATGTTATATGACTGTACTAGTTGAGACATAGGTTTGAGAAATCCCAGCCAATCCTTTATAGTAGATTAAAGAACATATACTATATGTTAGAATGTATTCCAAGTAGTATTTTGAGATATAAGAGATGGCATTTAGTGAACACTGAACACTGTGTCTGTTACCCTTTAACATATATTTAAGCACCACAAGTATGGGAAACCTTCGGCATACTCAGAAGAAGAACTGGCCTAAACAACAGAATAGCAGGGCTAAGGGCACAGATAAAGAAAAGAAAACAGACTCTAAATGATATGTTCCCTTGAACATGTGCCAAGAGGGCCAAAGCACACATAGGAGAGATAAAGGTGAAGAGGTGAACGCCAGAAGACCACCACCATGTCCAGAGACCACACCCACCAAGAACTGAGCATGCCCAGAAGGGTGTGGAGTAATTATCGTACCAAGCTAGGATGGGCGGGATCAGGGAATTAATATGTATGAAGGGGACCATGGAATGTCATGCATATGTAAGGCAATAATAAGGGGGGCAAGTTCCTGGTGGGTATGCATGTCTGGTGAAATTATTCCCCACGCATCTCGACGTCAATAAACACATACCTCTCTAACAACTATTATTAGTTGTGGAGTTTTTTCCGGGGCATTTCACTAGTGTGCATAGTTAGCAGGATAAGTATATGACAGAATTCTGAAACACCACTGTAGGCCTTTGGGGTTTTTAAAATTTTTTTAATATATACTCATAAATAACAAAATTGAATTTAAGGATCGTGCAACAGTGATTCCTCATGTTTTGGCCAGCTGACACCAGAATAAAAAGATGTTGGTTTGAAACTTATAAAAGTACAACTGGAAATTTACCATTTGGTTTCACATAGACACAAGGAAACAGCCTATATCACCCTACTTAGTGAGGTGGCTTTGGGAAAAAAAGTTTGGTCAGCATTGTTCACACATTCATTCTTGAGCATTCTGGTTCATTCAATCAAAATAAATTTTATTTTTCCTGATGATGACATGATGTGGAAGAAAAAATGAAAGGTATTGTTTTCCTGCTTTTTAATTATGTTGATAAAATTAAGATACACAGTATGCACTGTAGTCTTTAGTAAGGGCAAAATGTTGTCATAGATAGTAGGTCAATTCAAATAGGTCATAAATGAAATGGTTTACCCGGCAGTTTAAAGCTGATCACTGTGCATGGATTAGTTCTGCAGTTATAAGACAACTAATAAAATATGTACTCAAACTAAGAAGAAAAAAAAATTAAAAAGTGAGAAATCATTCTTTTAACCCACAAACCCAAATGTTTCTGAATTCCTTCCCAATAGAGTGCAAAACTGTTACGATGAGCAAACTAACAATGAGATATCATCATTAATACAAAGGTAAAATGAAACATTCAGGTTCTGACAAGAACAGGGGAGAAAATTTCCTTTTATAATGTGTGTTTGGATTAGAAATGTGCCACAGAAAGGGAAGGGGAGCAGTTATATTCTCCCTTGAAGTCCTAAAACATTCCTCCTACTGATTACAATGGGAACTAAACTAGTTTTTATATAACCAAAGAATCATAGGAGGATTCCACGTGTGAAAATTCTTAAAAAACACAAAGTAAAATTCTTTAAATGTTCTCAAAAGACAAGAGAGAATAATGCAACAGAAAACTTGGAGAGTAAAAGAGATAAATTACTTTTCTTATATATTATTTAGAGTTTATGATCTATAAATATTATTATATGTGATCTAAACTCTATGATAAAAATCCATGTTTCCAGAAACAAAGATTTTGCATAATTGTGGTAATTACCAGCCCCACTGGACTTTGTAACTTCTCTGCTTTTTCTGGTGCCTTATCTATTCCACTGGGCTCCCGGGATGGAAGCCGGCTGTGTCTGTTATATGGTCCAACCAATCACTGGGGGAAGTGGGTACCTTGACTGCTGGAGGTCTTAATCACTCCTGGTTACACAGGAGTATTTATCCACCATACAACAGCTTCATAATTGCTTTCGTGGCCTAATACGTAGGATCTCAGGACAAATTTTGCAGCAGTAAGCTTGCAAAAGCTGTTCTTCAGGCAATGATTAGAAATTGTCAGGAAATCAATGTATAACGCACAGGTCATGATTATTCTTAACTTAATTTGTCACCTTTCAATACCAGATCAAAAACAAAGCAATAACAGCTGCTTAATCTGAAAGACAACTAGCAGGCATTTCTTTAGAGAGAAAGGAGGGATAGAAGGCAGGGTGGAAGGATGGAGAGAAGGGAAGATGTACATGAGGGAGGAAAGAAGGAAGAGAAAAAGGAAGAGAGGAAGAAAAGGAAATATAAAGGAAAGTGAGGGAGGGAGGGAGAGAGGAAGGAAGGAAGGAAACCCACAATAACTGCACACTTTATTGTTCCAAATACCCAAAATATGGGTTCCTGTCTCAAAGAAAAAAAATTAAATATATGCTATTTTCAATTAATTGGGACAAGATTTTAAGTATTCTGACATATTTTAACGAAATATCCTTAAACGCCATGCTTGGCTTGTTTGTGTCAGTCATACATCTGGCACCCAACCAAAAAACTTGGTTTTATGGAGGTGGACTGAATTAGGTCTTTTTGTCAAGGTGTAAAGGAATTAAAGTTGCTCCTATAAAAATGTTTGGTTTTTTTTCCTAAAAATGATACTTCATTGCTTCCCTAAACTCACTGCATAACATTATAGCATTATTATACTGTAAAAGGTGCTGATATTAAAAAATATAGATTGTACTCACACAGTAATAAAGACACCTTCATTAGTATTCAGATGAGTTTTATAATTAAAGTCAATATCCTTTCTGTGAACGTCCAAATGATAAGTACAATTATAAAGGTTGCATTAATTTTATGAACATCTGTGCAAAATTCATACCATCACGCCAGTCCTGATGTTTTGCCAGCTTCTTGCTTTTGAGAGTGATTAAAGGATAAAAATAGGAAAATACTTTGTTTTGGTAAATATATGTGTCTTTTAAAATACACGAAAGGGATGGGAAGTGTAGCTCAGTTTGGAAATGAGTAAACTAATCCAGATCTGAAAGTGCAGAAATTGATCCCTCGAAGTGTACCTTGTGCTACAGAATGCTGTAATAATTCATTATAAGAGATTATTGCTCCATACAAGACAGACAAACATGGTAGACTGCACAAGTTAATTTACCGTCTTGGAATGAATCCTGTTTTATTTAGATGGTTACTGAATGAGCTTTTGAGATTATTGAAAGGACTGATTCTTCCCACAGTCTGCGAATAGGGAAAAAGCCGCCATACATTTAGTCCACAGGGTCAATTACCTGGAATTGCAAATTTGGCCTTGATAAACTGGAAGATTGTTGATTTATACAACAACTCTTACTTTCCAGACCCATATATGAATAATTTGTGTTGCAGCTATCATTAGGAATGTTCCCTTTTCTGTTTTATGCTTAGGCATTTTCTGCTGTTTTAAAAGCCCTGCTACTTGAAGAGCCCCTGCCATGGTACTGAAAGGTGTGGCATGGGACACCAAAAGGAAGCCAATACTGCTGTGGCAGGCAGAAGCCAGATGGGATTCTTGAGGGAATCTCAGGTTAAGTTAATCACCTATTTTTACCATATTAAATTCTCTGACTTGTTACTCAGAGGCAGAAATTGGTCCCATAACTTCAACATGACAGTTTAAATTTTTAGAAATAGCTTAACACAGATCTGCCTTCAACTGCAAAAAGACAAGTTATAGGCCCAGTACCTGTATAGAGGTGTCCTGAGATATCAACGTTAGTTGAATATGA
This sequence comes from Argya squamiceps, assembly GCA_037834095.1. Classification (NCBI taxonomy): domain Eukaryota; kingdom Metazoa; phylum Chordata; class Aves; order Passeriformes; family Leiothrichidae; genus Argya; species Argya squamiceps. The sequence goes on from JBBMKD010000145.1 coordinate 70,836,377, forward strand.
AAAGCAAATGGATGATAACTAAGTTTGCCTTTAATTATTTTGTTGTCTGTTTAAGTAAAACCACATCAAAACACTGTTACAATCAAAATGTATGTTTCCTGACACCAATAATATAACTGTCACCAAGAGATTGATAATGGTCACCAATGGAACTTATAAGGAGTTCAGAAAAAATATTTATGGCAAATGTATGAAATATGTTCCTTAGATATATTGTCCTAAAGGATGTTTTGTGTGAAGTCACTTTACTAGTTTCCAAGAGTGTGCTTTCAGCAATGATATCCTGCAAGTGAATTTACAGCAGCTATGGTTTTGATCACAGTGATAAAGAACTGGATCCAAATTATTTTTTTCATTTGATGCATCATACAAATAGTGCATTGTCTTGTATTATATAATATTTTATTAAATTTATTGAAATATTTTTAAAAACTTTGTGATATCTTAATGCTTTTTTTGTCTTTCACATATTTTGTTTAATTTCTCTTTCTCTGAAGTAATAACATTGGCAGAATAGAGTGTGTAATAGGTCTGTCTATCATGAAACCTGTTAGTGCACAGATTGTAAACTCAAGGACAGTAATGGATCCTCTGAAGCTTTATAGCGTCAGAAAGATTGCTGCACATACACATTAAATTCATGTGCTGAAAGGCTTCGGGATTTTATGTTGAATAATATTCCTATACACATGCAGGAGCTGTTTTTCTTAACAAGATAGCTTTTGTACTTTTCCTACTAAAGACTTATATTTTAAGTACATCTATGAGTTGTAAGGGTATAGAAGATAATTTTAAACAGGTAATTTCTAATTTTATTTCTGGTTAAGCAGCTTACCAACCAGCAACTGCATTGGTTTTAACTTCTTGAAAGATCACACTTGTTTTAAATTTAAAAAATTATTCAAGCTATGTCCAAATTAAAATGGTTTCATGCAACAGTAACAGAGTATCTGAGCTATGCAGCTTACAGAGTTTTTTCAGATGTTCGCTACCTCATTCTTGCTGTAGTGCAGATGTTTAATGTTTAAAAAACAGATAGGTACAAAACAAAACCCTGTACTCCTGACTTCAACACATTCCAACCATCTGGTGAAATACATCAAACATTTAAGCATGCATAGCAATATCACACAATGTGACAGAAGGAAAAAAAAAAGGTATAAGAATGCCACTTCTTTGAAAATACTTTTCTATATGGTATAATTCAACTGTCATTGAAAAAAACTATAAAGCCAGTATTGAATTTCATGTGACATAAGTTTCTCATGTAGCAGATTTTCTTGACAATGCACCTTAGAAATGTGGAAATTAAACTTCAGGAGAAAATATTTTTAGGTGTTTTATGTTTGCAACTGTGTAAATCAGTGAAAACACTAAGGACAATACAGCTTTATGTAGCTAAACAGCGCTAATCATTAAATTGAAAGATACAAGGTTGTTCATCACACAAACTTTCTTATTGTATTCCTAGCATACATCTGTCCTTTCACAAACACAAAAATAATTCCAGAAAGCATCTCCAGCATCATATTACCCACTAGTGACATGGGGCTTAGATATCAGTACTTACACATTAACACCACTTTCTGTCATATTCAGTTCCACTAAAAATTAGAGGAGTGTTCACAGAAGTTAACTTTCATTCTGGGTAACTGTTGTGATCTCATTATCTCGAAATTTTTAGAGATACCTCTGCCTGTAACAAGGTACAAATGAGACTATATGCTGAAGTCAATAGTATGGATTTTATTTAACAGTGAGGTAGAGAAAGAGAGCAAGAAAGAAATAGCAAAGGAAGGCGAGGGAGGGGGGAGGGAGAGAGGGCAGAGAGAGAGTGACAGTGAGAAAATATCACCACTGTGTGGATCCCTGCAATATCCCATTGATCCTCTTCCTTTGGTCTTCTTGGGGGTGACTGTCCTGAACATAGAGTTCAGTGGATTTAACATATGTTTGGGCCAGGTGGGAATGCCCAGGTGCTTCCTCTGGCTGGGTCGCAAATTTGACACTGTCTCTTGCACCAGATGTTGAATCTGTTGAATTCCTTTGCATCATGTGCAGTCCTCTGATGCAAGACCTCAGGAATTCCAATTAGAATAAAGTGTTCCAGTTGGTATTAGCTTGAGAAATACCTGAAATGGAACACATTTTTTAAAGTTTTCTTTTAATTGTTTAGGCTTATACCTTGAAAGTTAGAAGTGTCTCTTGAACATATATATACTCTGAATTTGAAAATATATTAAAACATGTATAGCTGCAGGTACAGATGAATCTTATTGCCTTCATTGGGACAGATCACATTACATTTTGATATTCAAAATTAGTAACTTTTGATACTTCCTTTAAGACACAACTGAAACATTGCAGCATAATTGGAACTTACTGAGGAGTCTGAAAATGCTCAGGATTGTTTGAAAAGGCTTACTGCAAATACATAGCCCTCATATTGTGCCCCAAGTCTATAAAACATGGAACATTATTAATTCGTAGCTATTACACCTTTGATCACTGATACAAAGGTATAACTGTTTGAAGTAAGCTTAGATAAGATGGATAACAGTTCCATAGTTGTTATAGTCTGTTGCCCTGATGCAGAAGCTTTTAGTTGTTTATACTCTTGAACTAGAGTTTCTCACGCAGCTTCACAAAAACAATATGTATTTTTAGCATTTATCTATTGT
>JBBMKD010000145.1:70839157-70849901 GCA_037834095.1 Argya squamiceps
GCTGAAGCATGGATTCAGGCTTGGAAGAAGGAAGCGTGCTCTCTCTCTTGGGTTAGGAAGATGTTTATTCAGTGCAGGCCATGTGGAAAAGGCTTTGCCAGAGCCTCTTCTCTGCATGGAGGGAACATGGAGAGCGAGTGGAGAGAGAGAGACTGGGCCTGTGTCTCCTCTTTTTTCCAGGTCGGGGCCTGGGCAGGGAAACACTCTGACCCACTGGGGAGGGGAAGGGAGTGGGGTTACATCAGGAGGAACCAGGTGTGTTCAGGGAATGGGGGTAGGGTGAAAGGAACATACCATTACAGACAAATAACAAAATACAAACACAAATTCAAAAACATGAAATTCGTGCTGCTACATATAAATAAGCATAAAATAATATTCTGTGAACTTGGTTAACACTGAGGAGTAATTCACACTCAGTACTACCAATTCTGGCTCTTCTTAATCCAAAAGGTGCCTTTTTATTATTCTGAAGGGAAAGGCACAAAATGGATTTTTTTCCTTCTTTTGCACATTTTATAATAAATAGTTATTGATTTCACTGTGCAAGTGGTGTCCTTGCACAAACTTGTGTGGTCTTCAAAAAGTACAATCTACACCGGCTAAAAATAAAGCAGAAGCCTGAAGTCATGATATTAGCCAAAAGTGAAAATCAGATGCTATGCTTATAATATTATCACTTGTAAAATGAATGCTTTGAAATGTAACTCTGTCAAAACAGAGCCAGAATTTTATCAATGCTTCATCAACTTTATATAATGTACAAGGAGAAGTAAAATATATCATAGCTTCAACAACCATGACTCTTTCAGGCCAGCTTAACAATATTCACAACAAATACTTTATACTATCCATAAAAAAATCTATACTTCACTCCAAACTTTGAAAATAACTATGAACCCAAATCTGCCAACGAATATTTTATCTGCATGAAAAGATATTATACAAGACGTTAAATATCAGTTAATAAAATACAAGCACCTTTTGGTATTTTTAAAATTGCAAAAGTTTGCTCTTATGAAAGTTGTATTAAGTATTTAATTAATTCTTTTTATTCCACAGGAATTTTCAGCCATATTTTGCGTTGATGAGATAATGGATTAGCTTGAGAAAACCAGAATGAAAATGGGTGACTAACTGACCCTTCACAATTAAGTATTTGACTGCTTATTAAAGGTGGGAATCTGGAATATGTCTAGAAATTTCCTCTCTCTCTATCTTAACCAGCTGATATTTCTCAATGTGTTGATCAACATCAACAGTTTCAGTGTGTTCCAAAGTGTCTTTGCTTCCGAAGTGATCAGTTTATTCCTATATAAGAGGTTTATAAAGATCAATTAAAACTGCTTCTGCAGCAAAGGTCACATGAATCTTTTGCTTGTAGGTAAGATATTTAGGAGATGTTTCACGTGGAGTTTTGTAGACAAATGTAGACATTTGTTATACCAATAGCAACAAATTATGCAGATGTGGTGGATAGCTGGATTACAAAAAGCAAACAAAGTAGTGATTCGAACCAAAACAAAGACACAAATAGTTTCTGCTGCTACAGTTCGAAATGACAGTGGAAAGACTCTTACAATAGAGGCTCCTTTTACCACCAAATGGATACTGACTACTAAAGTGAGATTTAAATCCCTATGCATGTGTTAACCAATTCCAAGATCCCAATATTTTCCTCTGCCTTTAATAAATATTTTCTCTGAGTGCTTTCAGAGAAACTGATGACCTCAGAAGTGATAATTTCCACCTTAAGCATGGACTTTGGCAATTTGCCTAGTGTGCTTTGATACTGGACCTATACTACATAATGGCATTTGGTTCTGGCTCTTTGAAAGAATTGTATGTGTTCTCATGGAACTTTTGGGTTTTTTTCAGAGGTTGCAGGCAACCTGCAGATGTCATACAATCCTCTCCAATCATGATTTTTGTTTTCTTACATTCAGAATATTAAAGCGTAACAGAACTAAAATTGGTATCTCATTTGTCATGTTACCTCAAATCCTTCTCTTATGTAAGGCCCTGTCGAACAATGAAGATAAGTAAGGCAGAGAGTTCATATGTATTTCTGACTGCCAGTGAGGTAGATTTATTATAGAAAGCTCCTGAGAGACCAATTAATATCACCAGGTTGTCAAAATAATATGCGTACCATGAAAAATACAGGCAGCCCATTGATGCACAGTGAAAGTAAGGTCACCAAACACAAGAGCACCAGGGGACGAAATTAGTCAGAATGGAGTAAAAACTGCACTTTAATTAAGTAAAATAGTGAAACACTCAAAATAGCAAAATGCTGCCTAGTCTAGAACTGCATTTTCTAAAGATGCACTCTTTTTTATAAAGAAGTACCACAGTTTAATACTGAAAAGGCAAGATTAAATATTATTTCAACAAAGCTTGATGCTTCCTATGTGTGAAAGTGGTCAAAGTTTAGAAATTAAAATGGTAAGTTTTACCTTAGATTCCAGTAAGACTTTGATTCAAGACTTAGATTCAAGTAAGACTTCATTGTTTTATATTACAAAAGAAGATATTGTCAAATGCAGATATCTCCAACATTTAATTGTGATCCCCAAGGTTCTCTGTTCAGGCAATGCTGTTCAACTATGAATTGTATTTATCGGTGTCCTAGGATACTAAGCTAGGTAAGATTTGAGACTGGGGAGGGGGCTAAAAGATTGCTTGACATAATGATCGCAAAATCATAAGTGACTTATAATTTTGCCTTTGTCATTGTCTAAGTTATTTGAAGTAAAGACATTGGAGCAGTGTCTATACTGTGTTTAAGATCCTGAAACAGTAGATGGCAAAGTTAACTGTGTTCTCTGACTTACCCTCACAAAACCATGATAACATCTGCAGAATATCCCTGAGTGGAGCAGTGTGCTGTATGAGGGCAGATGAACTTAATCTGCATTCAAATGGCCATGGTCCAGAGATGCTTCTACCAAGGAAGAAACCTAAATGGTCTCCTTGACCATCTAAATGAAACTGGCATGCACATATCCAGTCACGTATTACAAACATCAGTACAAGTTCATACCTTGACGTGTACTTTCCAGTCGCATCTGTGAAAAAAACAACAAAAACGATAAACAAGTGTGCACACACAGAGTGTCTCCCATGGCAAATATAAATCCTACAGTAAAGCTGACCTAGGTAGCTAGCATCTGGGAAGAAAAAAACCTTTCCAAACTGTTTACATGGTTTAAGGGTTTGACATAAGTTTGACTTAAGTTTCTACTTATTGTACTTTAGCTGTCATTTTTCTGCCTTTTTATTCATATTTGAAGTTTCTAACAGTTTGGAACGTTGTAAGAACAAACACATTAATTATTCAGGGTTTATTTAATTTTAGTACCATTTTGTATATATATGCCTAAGTAAATGTAAGTCTTCATGATGCAAGATGTTTTTTTGTCTCTTTGTTATCATATAGGTTATTAATTTTCAGCATTATACACTCAAACACTTAAAACCAAAATGATTTATGACACTGGTGTGATCTGCAGATGGGCATTTGTATGAGAGAGACAGTTTTGCCACACACTATCCCTTTTTGAGAAGTAAAGTTCATTGAAGCAAAGCCAAATAGGAGTAGAATATGCTGAGAGAAAGGCTGTCATGAAAGTAAACATCCTCTCCTCAAATGACTGGTAGCTGATACGATCATAATTGCTCTTACAGGTGTCAGAGACATTCATTAACCTTTGCAATGAAGAATGGGCACTCCCCAAAATATTTAGGTATCCTTGTATACACAAACAAGTCACCTCATGTCTCTGCCTGGATGTAGCAAATCCAACTTTTTTCAGGTTTTATCTCTATATCAACCCTAACAATATTGCTTTGAGGATGTTTGTTTTGAGAACATAGAGTCAGCTATCTGGTGAAAATGTCTGTAATTCTAAAAAACTGAGATAACTATATACCAGTGATTTATGATTCAGGGTAATTTATTTTCCACTATGATAGAAAGAAAAAAATTGCTAGATGGCTGTATATAAAAACTATAGTTGGGGAAAGAAACATGGCTTTTATAAGAAGTGTTTTCTCATAAGTCTTGAGCTTTCTAGAATGCATATCAAATATATGAGTAAGGATAATATGGTTAATAAAGTTTGGGTTTCCAGGCAGATTTTGACAAAGTTCCTCACCAAGGATTTTTAAGCAGGCATAAGAATAATGGCAATTTGTTGCTCAAATAGTTCATTTAGAAAAGCAGAATCTCATAAATGGTCAGTTTTTGCTGTGAAAGGAGATTACCCATTGAGTTCTGCAGCAAACTGGGCTGCAATCTGTATCATTCAATGTACAAATGACAAGAAAATTGAAGTGAAAAGATTGCTGATACTACACAGGGATGAGAGCTGATTCTGAACAAGTTCAAAAGGACTAAAGACTGAGCAGTTAGGGGACAGAATTATGTCTAGACTAATATGAAGTGACACTTTCAAAAAATATTATTAACTTAAAAAATAATATGAAGGACTTTAACCTAAGTTCTGCAGTTAAGAATAAAAAAACTTAGTAGTATGAAACTGTTAACTTAATATGCCATACCAGGCAAAACCTGCAAAATTATTATGAAATTAATATAAAGTGGCTCGTTCAGTGGGGATGCTTTCTCTGGCTAGCTGGTCCCCCAAGACAATTTATAGAAGTTCATGGGCCCTCCAAACAGCTTGCTGAGGCATGGATTCAGGACTGGAAGAAGGAATCATGCTCTCTCTGGGTTAATGTTTATTACAGTGAAGGCCCATGTGGTTGGAGCTTTACCACAGCCCCTGTGCCCACATGGAGAGAAGGTGGAGCGAGAGAGCCAGACTGGGCTGCGTCTCCTTTTTCCCAGCTTGAGGGCTGGGCGGGGAAACACTGACCCAATGGGGAAGGAAAGGGGTGGGGTTACACCAGGAAGAATCCAGGTACAGGCATAAGAATGGGGGGGAAAGGAACATGCCAAGTACAGACAACAAAATACAAATACAAATTCAAAAACCCTGAAACACACACTGCTACAAATGAATTCTGTAAAAAATGGAAGATACTCTGATGTAGATTAGCATATCCTTGGTATTCATATCTTGAATACAGACTTTATTTTTGCCTCTGCATATTAAAAAAATGTATAGGAGAATTGGAAGAAATTTGGATAAACATAATTATGATGTTCAGATATATGAAATTACTTCTATCTAAGAAAAAGAAAGTGTAATATTCTTACCATAAGGTTGTTGTTAGTCTGGAAAAAGGACAACAAAATATGATTATTACAAAGGCCTACAAAGTCAGACGTGCTAGGGAAAGAATAGATATGGATTAAATATTCACTATTTCTAACAGGACAGGAACGAGAACTTCACGTTAAGTGAAGATGGTAGGAACTTGGTTTATGAAAGAAAAAAAAAAGCCAATACTTCAGAATACAGGTAGATGTCCTAGGGAATTCTAAGCCTTCTGAGTGCTGAAGTATGGGGTAAAAGAGCTCAAAGACCAGAGTCTTCCCTAGTCATCCATTTATAACTACTTCTCTTAATGGTTGTCACCTTAGACATAATTCTGTCCTTAACATAATTGAAGGATGTTCCTGATGGGAGCAAGCATAAAGGTGACTTGGTTATAATGCAAAAATCACTGACAGAAAATGTCTGCTAAAACATTGACAGAAGATGACTACCAGCCTGGAAACTGCCAGAGAGATGTTAGACTGAGAATCTGCCCTGGGAACCAGATGCATCCTTCAGAACTGTAACTCATTTCTTTCAAAAGAAGATACAGTCATTAGGAGTAAATACAACAAATTGCAACAGGAAGTTATAGAATCCCAGAACACTCTGTATTGGAAGGGATATTTAAAGACCATCTAGTCCAACTTCTCTCAAAATGAGCAGGGACATCTTCAACCAGATCTGGTTATTCAGAGCCCCATCCAACATGGCCTTGAATGTTTCCAGGGATGAGGCATTCAACACTCCTCTGGGAAACATGTTCCTGTGCTTCACCATCCTCATTGTGAAAAATTTCTTCCTTAAATCTAGTTTGAATGCATCCTTTTTTAGTTTAAAACCATATTCTTTTTCCCTGTCATAACAGACTCTGTTAGTTATCATCTGAAAAGGTGACAAATTATATTTAAATATAGAATATAATGACATCTCCAAATAGAGCAAATGAAACTACAGGAGGCAATAAAACTGATCTATCAGTGTCAGATGATATATTAGATATTTTTATTTTTATAATGCTGAGTTACTTTTTATTTGACACAAATTTCTGGTTTCATTAAGAACTTTTACTGGAAGATTATAATTTTAAAGTTCATTGAAATTAGTGGAGGGTTTTCTATTTTCTTCAGTGAAATTTAGAATAGACTTCTTGTCTTGATAAAAAACATCAGTTCACTTTTTAAATGAAAACCTATTTTAATAATATTGATGCTTTTTTTTTTCCATTTGGTTTTTTACTCTGGTCTCAAACTTAAAAAAAATTATGTTCTTTATTCATATGACAATGACTGCATTAATTACTATTTTGGGCACTAAAAACCATTTTGATACACAGGCCTAATCAGAAACTGACATTTGAACTGTCAATAAATTGAAATGCTGGCCTGCTTTTATAGATTAACCACTTGCACTAGTGTTCCCTTTTTATTTTGTTCCTTCATGAAGATTTGCTATTCATCTGATTTATATCTTTCCCCCTGCAAAAGAAGCAGCCACAAATTAATGATGGAAAAAATATAAGAAATTATGGCAGTATCTATTCACACTCCTGTTTCCCTGAAAATTCCTCTTCCCCCGAAGCACAACCTTTAAAGGGATCTCTCAAGTTCTATTTTCTAATTTAAGACAGAACTGTAAATACTTTAAACTAACCAAAGTTTGCAATTAAAAGAACATTCTGGCACCTTCTATTTCTTATAACTGCTAGAAATAATGACTAGACATTGTTATATAAGGAAAAGGAATCTGAATTTGTGCTTAGACTGAGACTGAACTCCAGTAGTAGATTACGTAAAATGCAAGTTGTCTCAACTTCCAAAAGGGAACTGATCTTGGTTACCAGTAGAAATATGAAGACTTGGTAAGGTGTTGTACAACTAAAATCTCTTTTGTCAAAATAGTATTGTATTTTGTCAAAATAAGTGAAGGAATCAATAAAAACTGCTTAGTTTTAATAAACTTGCTCTGGACTGAATTCAGTCTTGTTTCTTAAAAGGAAACTCTGGCAATAAAATATCCAGTGGGTTATAATGAAGCCCTCCCTGAAGAAATGCAAAGAGAAGACTGCTGTCTTTGGGAAGTGAGTTCATATGGCCTCAAAAACCAGCAATGATACCTCTGTCCAGATTGTCCCTAGACCTGTTCCTTTGTCTGGATAGTCATGACACCTGTTCCATCTCCACTGTCACATCTACTTTCTGTTTTATTGTCCACTCAGTTATTTCTATTTATTTTCTTAAATTTTCTTGTAATGTCTTTTTTACCCATGATCCTCCTTTCCCCTTTTCATTTTTTTCATTACTGTTGTATCTATCTGTCATGATTATTTCTAGAAAGAGTACTTTGAAATGCTGATTTATCTCAGCAGATGAAAGTCATGTTAACTTTTCAGATTCAATAGCATTTAAACAGTGGTATAAATTTCTTCAGGAATACTTTGCTCTGTTCTTAATTCAAATTCAAGCTGCCGTCTATCTTTCTGAAAATTAGATGTGTGCAGTCACCCTGTCTACAGATAATTTTTGTATCTAATGAAATAAGTTTGAAATTCTATGAAAAATGGTGTTCCTCTCTCAATTCCTCAAAATTTAGTCAGGTAAAATATTTTATGTTAGGTTGTGTGTCAAAAGCTCATCCACAATAGAGCAGAGAGAGACAATGACAGATGCAGGAGCTCTGATTGCAGGGCAATCACAGGGACTACTCCTTTAAGGTCCATCTCCAGAAAGCCAGAAAAGCACAGGAGCAAAAATGAAGGCAGAAAACAAAAACCGAATACTCAGACCAAGGGATATCCTACTCAGACTCCTACCAAAGACAAAGGGAGAATCAGGAGTGTTGATTGATTTGAAAAATGCCAAGAGTGAATATTTTTTTAATTGAATAAAGCATTCATTTTTTTCAGTCTTAAACTCGAAGAAAAGCAATTAAGGCCTGTGTGTTACTTTGAATTTTATGTATATCTCTTTACAAAAATACAATAATTCTTGGGCCAGCCGCTGTACAGCTTGTAAGAGCATAAATCAATAGTTTAGACAATTCAGTGATTCTACACTTGTGTGAAGTTTCAAGAACAGTTTCATATAAGATGTACTAAAGCTTGCAGAGCAAAATCTTCACTGAAATGTTCTAAGTCAAGAAATCCTGCAAATGACATAACCTAAGCCTTAAAATAAATTGGGGTTCTCTCTGACTTATGACAGAGGATGAAGTATAAGGTCCTTTCCAAAACTTCTTGGACTTTAGTACATTTTAAAAAGAAGTTGAACTATTTTCTCATTTAATTAATTAAAACAGTTATTTGCTAGTTCCTTGAAAATCACAGCTTAGTTAAAGGATAAATCTAAGGAGTTCATAGGGCTATGAATCTTTCTAAAATTATGAAAGTTTTCTTTTGCTCTGTAATTTAGAATCTCCACAAAAAAGAATCATTAACAATTCTAACCTTGTTACAAAAAGTGGGAGATAAATGAATCCTTCTACAGCCTGATTAGGTACAGCACTTCATGTACATCTTGCAAAACTCTTAATTTTCCCGGGCTCTTCAACTAATTTGTCTGATAGAAAAAGATTGGATATCCTTTTCTATACTTCTGCATTTCTAGATATTTATATTATTAATCAGATGACTATCACATTAAAATTGTCATTCAAAAATGTAAAGCTTTTTCTCCTATTTAATTTTACTTTTATTGTGTGGTTTCAGCTGCATCCTTCTAAATTTCTTTAATTGTTTTTATCAAAAGAAAATTCTAGGATTATGGACGTTCTTCTGAAAAATATTGTGTACTGCCATTATTCTGCTGTTGTATATGGATAGATAGGAATAATCCACTCTTTTTCATTAATAAAGTGTCATGCTGGACTGGAACTTAATGAAAGATGGCTAATATTCTTTAGTGCTCATATAAAAATTCTTCCAGGCCTCTGATGGCCTCCTCTATTAAAACAAACAAACAAACACACATAAAATCTTCTTTCAAGGATTTCACCATCTAAATACAACTCTGATTAAGAAAATGGCAAGAAGGAAGCAAAGTGTTTTGATGCTTGGAATGAAACATTAAATCTGTAGTTAATCAGAAATAGAATTTATATTTGTTATACCCTAGTTAAACATTGATGGCTTAATCCATATTCTATTGCTCCCACCTTTATCATAAATGTGGAGGACAGAGAGGTTGCATGTCACTCTAGCAACCAGAAATGTATGATGCAGGACAGGAAAAACATTCATCTTCTTTTCTAAACACAAGAAATATATTGTACTATTAAATCCAGGATATGAAGTATTTAAAAACTTAAAAAGATATTCCCTTTGTCATATTAGTACTCTCCATTACTATTGTAATTGTTTGTTTAGGTTCTGAAAAAGGGTAGGAACTAATGTGCATTAGATAAGTTCATTCAATTGTCTCTTTTACAAAGATCTGCCCATAGCAAGACAACCAAATTACCATTTGTATAATTCTTTAACCACCTACTTTTTCTACTCAATGGAATGCCAGCCTGCCATTGTCAAAACCCCATTACTCCTGGGTCATCTAATCCATACTTAAAAATATCTTTCTCTGAATTTGAGAGGCTTTCATTTCCATCTTCTTTGCTGCATGTCTCATTCACATGTATTGATGTATTATAAAGCATTGACTGGGAAACACAGCAAACAACTCAAAATCAGCCAATCCCTTAACAATAATTAAGATCATTATAGTAAAGGACATTGTGCCATTCATTTTCCACTAAGTGATAGCCAGTACAGAAGAATTTTTGGAGATGTTACTTTACTTTTATTATTATGAGGTTCCTTGAGTTTCCTGACCACTGAATTAAGTCAATCCTGTACATTTAATTGATTAATGAACGAAGACTCCCTCTGGTTCAGTATAAAAAGTCATATAACTGATGGAGCATGTCCAGATAAGGCCACTAAATTGATCAAAGGGCTGGAACACCTGTCCAATGAAGACAGGTTGAGAGAGCTGTGGTTGCTCAGCCTGGGGAAGAAAAGGCTTTAGGGAGACCTTACAACACATTTCCAGTAGCTAAAGGGGGCCTATAAGAAAGATGGAGAAGGACATTTTACAACAGTGTGTAGCAACAGGACAAGGGAGAATGGCCTAATCTCAAAAAGGGTAGGTTTAAATTAGGTGTTAGGAAGAAATTCTTTCTTGTGAGAGTGGTGAGGCACAGGAACAAGTTGTTCAGAGAAGTTGTGGATGCCCCATCCCTTGAAGTGTTCAGGTCCAGGTTGTTCAAGTCCAGGGTCTTTGAGCAACCTGGTCTAGTGGAAGGTGTCCCTGTGAATTGGATGTAGATGATTTTAAAAGGTTCCATGATTCAATGATTCAATGACTGTTTTCAATATAAGCCTTCCGAACATTCAGCTGGCAGACTTAAATGAGGAAAATCAAAATGAGGTCATAAACAGGGAGACTTTCTGTGGGAGTGCATTTTTTAATTTTAGGTTTTATTTATAAGTTAATGTTCTATTGTAAAATGGTTTGTTCTCTGTA
>JBBMKD010000145.1:70850001-70890881 GCA_037834095.1 Argya squamiceps
GCCACGCAGGAGCAGCCCGAGCGGAAAAGAGCCCACTCTTAAAATATATCCGTCTCGTTACCTGTGCGGACGCTAGCTGGCTCGACGGGCACAGCGACAGGACGGCAATAACTTTCTTCATTAACAAATATGTGTTTGAATTAAGATTTCCTTTCTAAAATTATTTTTTCACCAGTTATATACATGAGAACAAGTTTATGGCCTTCATGATTGATTATACTATTAATATTTTTTAATTACACTAAAACTCTTGTGGCTTAGTTCTTTAAGATATCACAAGAAGTCAATATAGATGATTAAAATTCCACAGATAATTATCAAATAACTGCCTTCTAAGAAAAATCTTATAGTAGCATGCAGAAACTTTTAAAAATTTATGTTGAAATGAAATTCAGTCTGACTTTAGGCACTCCTTTCCAAATATTTCCATTTTTAATTTCACCCACCACCTTTCTTCTCCTCCACTCTTCCTGCCCTTGATCAGTGCCATCTAAATGTGGAAGAAATGAATTATCAATTGTTCAGACTAAATAGCGAGCACTGCAAGATGTAAAATTTATAACAAAATTCAGGTGAAAATAAAGCTTTGGTCACTCCAAAGGGGAAGTTGAAAAAAGGAGAATTACAAAATTGAAGTTGGACTTTTAATGTCTACTTAAAATTTACATTAGGTATCTAATCTTTCTTTGAAAATCACCCTGCATGAGCACTTGCAATTTTTCAGATTATGAAGACTTTCAAACTAGGAGTCCTTTCCAAGGACATTCAGTTTTCATTTAGTATTTCTTCATATTATACGGCATTTATTTTCTTTCCAGCTATAGATCTTTACAGCTGTACAGCTCTCCAAAAAGATGATTCAACAGTGAAGCTAGAAGTGCTGATGTTGTAAATGTAGCTGTAGCACTTTTTTATTCAATGCAGAAAATTCTGTCCATTCTTAAGTATTTTCCTCTACAGAGGTGACTAAAATTTTTTCTTCTGCTTCTGTATCAAAGCTCAAGTGATGTGATAATTACACTAATAATAGAAATGATGAATGATAAATGTAATAATTGTGAGAATTTACATAAATGTGACTAAATATCACAATATCTGCAATGTTTGTCAGATGGCCAATAAAGAAGTAAAAATTCTGAAATATCACTAAATAGTTCTGAAAATAAATACATTGACACAAATTAAATTGTAGAGTTTATCTCAGATAACTTCATGTTTAAAGATGAGTAGATAATATTGTATATTTAAATGACTCAGTAAGTCTTGACTCATTTAACTGAGCTAATTTATGACATTAATTTGAAAAAAATCTCATATTTGCTCAGAAACCTCTTTCAAATATGCCACTCTTTTCAATACATCAAAATTAATGTCTTAGTATTTTCATATGCAATTTTCAAAGTTTTCACTTACAAAAGGATGTAGAGGCAGTTTATTTTTCAGATGAAATTTTTCCTGTGTTTACAACCACGTTTGTATTTGCCAAGTAGGACATTTGTAATCCACCAGCTCGACATCCTGTTTGCAGACCAGTAATTAAAGCCCCTCATGCACATATAAAAATTGCCTGATAGTATGATAATGTACATTAGCTATCTCTTGAAATGCAATATAGTATCCTATTATAAATTTTAATCTCCTCTGTTTCTTTTGTTTTTCTTCTGTTAGTAAAAAGCAGTGAGTTAGACTTTAGCATATAAAGACATGCATTTTTATTTCCTCTACTGGAAAAACTGTATACGAGATTTTCTCCATCCAGGACAAAAAATTTTGCTCTGAGTGCATGTAGTGGGTTTGGTTTGAAAACCGGGCAGAAATGTCAATTAAGTGTCAGGGTTTTGATTTGCCAATCTGAGTTTCCCAGCCAACACACCAATTACTGTAGAGGGTTAAGCACTGGCCAAACGCTAGTGAATCCACTAAAATTATTTATTCATTTTCTGCTGTGAGATAAGGATTAGGAGAAGAGCAAAAACAGGCTTAAAACTTTAAAGAGATATAAAGAAAACTTTATTAACAGAACTAAAGAAGAATAATAAGAATCAGAATAAACTTTCAGAACACTTCTCCCTCCACCTCCCCTTTCCATTCCCACTGAAAAAGTAGAAAAAAACCTATGAGTTTCAGACAGTTTATCACCTCTAAAATAGTCTTTTTTCAGTTCCTTAGGGAGAGGAGTCTCTCCTCCCATGCCATGGAGATTTTTCCACAATAAACAGTTCTCTCATGGCTTCAATGTCACAGCAAAGGAGCCTCCTGGGAGGTGAACATCTGTTGCTATGTTAAAGTCTCTTCCCTCGACTTACAGCTTTCCCCACAACTGTTTTCTAGGTCTCAATCTTCAGCTAATGGGGTAGAAGTCTAAGGATGAGCTGCTCAGAAGCAAAGGTTCTCTTCATGTATCTCTGAGATTATCTTCCTTTTCTCTGGGGGCAAAGGGCATCACTCTTATCTCTCTCTGTTCAAGCTTCTCACTGGATCACAGCTAATTCAACATTTGCTTGCTTCAGCATGGGTGCCTTTACTCATGTCTATGATGTGAATGCTCCATCCATGCTTTTCATTAATTACAGGGAGATTTTAGTATATTATAGTCCATCACTATGGCTTTACAAGAGAAATTCAGCCTAAGACCAAGACATCTCCTTATTCTCCTCCCATCTGGCATTTGGCTCTTTTCTTTACTGATGTTAATGTCTCTATGCTGTTCTCTTCAAGTGCCTTCACCTTTCCTTTTCTCTCACTTGAGAGCAGATTGATGTCAGTAAGTTTCACCTGTGCACTGAAAGAGTTAATGTTTTGCCCCAGTCCTGCATTAGGGAATGACTTTTTGCTCTTGGTCATACAACCACAGCCAGAGCTGTTCACAGTCGAGCATTTTTCAGCTGCTGCATTGTGGGGGAGCAGCTAGGAACGCAGCAGCCAGGTTAGGAGTCAGAAGCAGCGCGCCACAGGTCGATGACTTCTCCTTCCCCTGCCTGGCTGTTACTGGTGAAACTCAGAAGCAGCAGAATTTCAGTCACACCGTGCCATGCCCATCCCAGCGGTGGAGCTGGCCCAGCCTGACCACTGTGGGAAGCGCTCAGCAATGGCTTGTGCCATGGCTCAGCCCAGGCTTCCCTTCACCACCCCATCCCAGCAGGCCAGGCTCTGTGGGCCCAGTGCAGGCCGGCCTTACCGGGAAGGGCGGGAAATGCTTGCAGGAAAGCAGAAAGTAAATATGGTTTGTAGAGGCGGTTCTAGCTTCTCTAATTGGTTAATTAGCATACTAGTCTTTAAGGCCAGCTTACAATTGGCTCTGCCAGGTATGGAGGAAGTTATAACGCTTTCCACAGGGGAGGTCACTTCTATGGTTGACCTTTTCTCCCTTACCAAAAAATTCAACCAAGGTAAACCCAGAACAGTGCAAAATTCTAGTTGGCAGTAAATATCATCTTTATACTGTAATTTTTGAAATAATATTGATTAATAAATGGTAAGAAAATATCTATAATAGATAAGTTGACTAAATCTTACATTTCCATTACTTAATTTTCAATACACTAGTAAAGTTTTTCTATTCACTTCTGCTTCTCATTGCCACATAAGTTATCCTAATGACCTTCAGGAAAAGCAGCTACCTAATCTCAATTCTCTCAATCTAATTATCGGCATCTTCCACTAAAAAGTGTTTCACTGGTTGTTTGGGATATCAGTAGGAAGCTTATTACTTGAGAAATTGTTCAGTGTGGTAAAAAATTAGATGCTTTAGACCTACCACAAGAATTTACTGTAATTTACTGAAATGTAATTCAAGAAACATGAAAAAAAACATACATGTTTTTAGAAGTATTTGTCACCAACCAAAAAATCTCTACCTTGACATTTTCTTTTTTGTAGCATTTCACCTTCAAAAGACAGTATTAGCCCAGTGGAGGAGGAGGCTTACTTTCATTAATGTCCATTTAGAATTTTAACCCTGAGATGATACTTTGCTGTTTTAATGAATATGAATATTTATTGTTTGTCTTCAAAAATTAAGAGCAATAACAGATACTTTAAGTTAACATATAATAAAATGCCTGCTCATTGTCTTAAAATATGAACAAGGGGTATACAGCTATAAAATTGTTTACAGAATTATGAGCAAATTTTGTGCATTCTTTTAACCTTAATAGAATTATTAAATTTCTGACACGGTTTTTAGCAATAAGAATATATATTTAAAGCTATAAAAAAAAGCAGTAATACTCATCAACAGAGTTGTCAAGACAAAACTATGTTATTTTTTCCTGCCAGACTGGCTACCATGGCAACATCTGGTTAGGAGAAGCTGAAGAGATATTTGAAGGTTTGCAATTGTTAGAGTCATTGGTCTGTAACAGACATGTATTAATTGCAAGTGAATATGACAGCCCAGACCAGATTTCTGAACAGGAAGAAAACATCAGCTTCATTCGAGACTAAGGAACTGAACAAGGGATGAATAAAATACTGTGATGTCTGACTTTAAACCTGGTGTCATGCTTGTGTACTCATCATTTACAAGGGCTGGGGAAAAGGTGGAATTTTATTACTTCTCAACATTCTCAACAGAATTTAAGATGTTGAAAAACCCCCAGTGTTTGACAGCTCTAAGAGGGCAAAAATTATACATTTCAAAATATCTCTCAAACTAGTTGAGAGTTCCAATCAGGTGCAATCACAGTATTTCATGTGAAAAAAAATTGTGGCATCATGAAAGTTTTCCTTGGTAACTGCTGTCAAATTAGCTTCCAGAAAGAATCATTACTTACACCTAGTATGTACTTTTAGGGGAGTTATGACAGAAAGCTATTTTTTTCCTATGCATATGCAATCAGAAAGGCTGTTAAATATGTTCAAATGGACAGCAAACATTTTAATACAGATCCTAAATTCTGTACCGATCATAAATGCAGGCTGCAAACTACCATCTTCAGACATGTAGGAATGCTTCCTGCTGCCTTTGTGTCAGTATTTCAAAGTGAGAATGCTTTCATGCTTCATTGAAATGACAGTATGCAGGAAGCAGGTATCATTGACAACAGTTTGACTGCTTTTTCAAGTCAAAGAAAAATGCTTTTGGTTCTCAGAGCAAGCTGTTTATACTATGCTATGCCTTCTGTTATATGACAAATGCCAATTATACTTCTGTTTACATAATAAACAGAATATGAACTGAATTAGATAAAGTTAATTCTGGTGAAGAGACCCTGTGAATAACTTCCATGCTTCCTAATTCTATGATAAGAGGAAATGTGCCCGATTGAAAGGCACATTGTGGTTTAACCCCAGCTGACAACTACCTACTACATAGCCGTTCATTCACTCCACCTCACCTGCAGTGGTATGGAGAGGAGGACCCAAAAAGCCCGAGAAAGTAAAACCTGTGGGTTGAGATAAGAACAGTTTAGTAACTGAAATAAAATAAAAATATAAAATTATTAATAATAGTAATGAAAAGGAAGACAAAGAGAGAATCACAAACCAAGACAGATGAATGATACACAATATAGTTGCTCACCATCCACTGACAGATGTCCAACCCATTCCCAAGCAGTGATCAGCCCCTCCTGGCCAAGTCTCCTCAGATTATACACTGAACATGCCACTTGGTAATATGGAATATCCCTTTGGCCGGTTCAGGTTAGCTGTCCTGGCCATGCTCCCTCCTAGCTTCTTGTGCACCTGCTCGCTGGCACAGCACAGGCCAATGAAAAGTCATTGATTGAGAGTAAGCACTACTTAGCAATAACTAAACCATCAGTGTTTTATCAAGATTAATTTCATACTGAATACAAAACACAGACCCAAATCAGCCACCAGGAAAATTAACTCTGTCCCAGCCAAAACCAAGACACTGTAATAGGAGAGAAGGCCAGTGTTACAGCAAGAGGGAAGCTAGGTTGGAATTTGAGAAACAGATAGCAGTTCTGTTCTCTTCCTCTGAGAAATGCAAAAAATTAATGTTATATCTGCTAGTGCCAAGACCAAAGAGCAGGTTCCTGGCCATCACAACAGAATCCACAGCCCTAAATAGTTCAGTCCATAGGCTGAGATCTGAATAATTTCTTCCAAGGTATCTGAGCAGTTGTTCAGGGGGTCTCAATATAATGGCTAACAATGATTCCAGATCACAGGTCCAGTTTTAAAGTCCTGATGAGAAACATCCTTTTGATCTTTATATTTTTTTATACAAGCCAGTCCAGAAAAAATTATCTGGTGTATTGCTTAAGATACTACTCCTACAAATATGATGTTTTAGAAGGCACTTACAGTTCTGAAGTAAAACTGGGTTTTGACAGCTAGGGATCCCAGATGCAGGCCTCATGTATTTGAATAGCCTTTACAGTGGAATTAAATCGCCAGAATACAGTTACATAAGAATGAAGTTCAAAATACATATTTAAAACCAGACATTTTAGGCAAAGAAAATAACAAGTTTTTATTTAAATAGAAGACAAAGTACTTGATGGCAAAACTAAGGAGGAAAAGGGCAATGACAGCAGTTCGAGGTTATATTCAGTTCTGAAACTTTCTTCCCTAAGTGTAACATGAGTCCCTTCCTTTAATTTGATTTACTACCTGATATCATAATGATATATGGATTTCTTCCCTTCTTGTCCTTTGGAATGCACTCCTGCTTTTAATGTCAATTCAGTTGAACAGTATGCTAAAAACAGCTGTTCAGGGATTACTTAGCAGCAGCCAGGTGCCATTGCTGATCCTCTTCTGGGTCTGCTTCTTCAGAAATCTTTAACTAGGCAAGCAATATACATACACATTCAAAGTATGAAGCAACAGCTTCTTGGCTTAGGCAGAAAAAAAGCAGCTGGGGTTTAGCTGTCAGGATAGGAATCTGCAGTGTCGTAAGCTCTGAGGCAGCTCTCAGAGAGTCGTGGTTGGACAGGCAGGATGAATCAGCGTGATGAGGATCAGGCTCTATGTCCTGGCAGAGGAATCTCCACCTTGCAGAGCTGCCTTTGCTGACAGCTCTATTGACACTTTTGGCTGATGCAATAACATTGAACCACAGAGTCAGAGTTGTATACATTGGGGACTGAGTAATTTGCAAAGAATCTGAGTCAATTAAATTGCAATTACATCACATGAAATTGAGGTGGATATAATTCAGATACTCATCATGGAATAGGACTTATTCATTACTCTCAAATGTCTGATATACAGAACTGTTTGTTAAATGAGTATACTTTGCCATTAAAAGAGCAACAATGATCTTTTTCTAGGAACATCAGCAAATTAAATATTCAGAATGTTTTTTGTTGTATCCACTTCTGAAACAGATATAGTTGAGGATAAGATTTCCCAGTGTCAGAGATGAAAATGGGAATAGCTTTTCACTGACAAATGTAAAAAGTTTAAATTGGATTGCATTCCAAAACCAACTTTGTCATCTTATTTATGACAAAGCTTGCATTCCAGTGATGCCAAATTTCTGTATGTATAAAATCTAATAAGAATACCATTTTAAATGGAAATATTTTTTTAAAAATTGAAACAAGAACAGTTATTTTAAAATGCACTTAAAATCAGTTGCATACCTTTATTTCACATATTTAGTCACTGAAACATACCATTATATTTATAAAAATGCAATATGTCTCATGCACAGAATTTTTTTTTATAAATTTCTAGAATTCTGGGCCTTGTTTCAAGAGACTTTAACCAGAAGAAGAAAGCATATAATCAGAGAAGCTTTTAAATAAATAAACTTAGAGCTTGTCTGTTATTTCCATCTTTACTGGTTTGCTTAAAATAAAATTAGGACTATTAACTAGATAAAAGAACTTAATTTTACTTATTATATGACTAGCAACTCCTGGCTGTTTATTCATACCTGTAATAACCACTACAAAAAGATGTGCAGCAAGCCTTGAAGCCATTTTGAAAATGGACAAGAAAGACATTTCAGGGACTTACAGTCCAGTCTGCTTCACTTCAATCCCTGGGAAACACATAACTGTTTCTGGTCCTGTGAAAAAGAAGAATGTGACTGGGAGGAGCCAGCTTGGATTTACCAAGGGTAATAACAGCAAATATCATCTAGCTTGACTACAGCAGAACTTTTGTCACAGTCTCCCACAGCATCTTTGCATCTCACTTTCGACATGGAAAGGGAGTAGATGGACTACTAAATGGAACAAAATTGGATCAGAGAATAGTGGTTAATTTTTCATATTCCACATGAAATTTGGTTCCAAGCAGAGTTCCTCTATGCTGTAGGGTAGAGGAGGTCTACAACTGTAACCTATGCTATTTATCAGGGACCTGGAGGAGATAGAACAGGCCCTCACCAAGGTTGCAGATGATGTCAGACTGGGCAGGGAATGGGCGTGTTGGACACGCTGGAGGGCAGAGGGCACTTCAAAGGCTCCTAAACATGACGCAGAAGTGATCCAGCAGAATCTTAGTGTACTCCAAAAGGTGCAAAGTACTACATGAAGAACAGACTTACTGGTCTCTGCATAAGCGTTATCTAGGGAGTGACTGAAGCATGGCCAACAGATTAAAGGGAGCTATTGGTCCCCTCATTAGATGATATCTGGAATATTGTGACCAGCTCTGTGCTGCTCAGTTCCAGAAAGAGGCTGATAAAAATGAGTGAGTTCAGCTGAGGACTACCAAGATGATCAGAGGATAGAGTGCATAGTCTGTGTGAGACTGAGGGAACCAGGATTATTAGTGTGGAGACAAGAAATATTTGTGAAGAAGACTTAATAGCTAAATTCTAGCATCTTGAAGGAGGTTGCCACAAGAACACCTAGCCAGAATTTTTACAGAAGCTATAGAACATGCAAGTAAGACACAACTAGTGACACACTATGAATTGAAATGGTAGTTTCCAACTGGATATAAGGAGAAAATAAAATAATAATAATAATAAAAAAAAACCAAAAAAACCCCCCACCAAACAACAAAAAACCCCACCAAAACAGCAATCAGATGAGATAATTAAGGCATAATTAAACGTTGACACAGGATATCCAGCAAAGCTGTGGAATCATCTTCCTGGGAGGCTTTCAACGCCCAGGTAGACAGAAGTGAGATCTGATCTGAGTTCAACTTAAACAGTGCTTTGAGTATTTGACTAGATGTCATGGTGTGTCTTCTAAACTGAATAATCATACAGTTGTGTGGAAATACTACAACCAATGAACAATAATAAACTGACAGTTTAGCATGTCAAGCAAACACATATTCTATCTCTGTAGCTCATTTAGGTTTATTATCTGTATTGAAATGTGAAATCCTATAAACATCAAGAACTCTTAGCAAAATCTTTAACATTTCTCCATTTATTATATTATTATCCTTTTTGTTGTTCATAACATCTTCATTGTTGCCACTAAATCCATTTGAAACACGACAGCTAGGTTAATTTTTATTATTTTTCACACTACCAAACATTCATATCTGTGAATTCTGCCACTGGTCCTCTTCCATTTTATAATGTTCAAGGTTGTTTCAGATACCTTCAGAAGTGAATATATCTGTTAACTAAAACTTCAAAATGGTCAGGTACACAAGAGAAATGAAATTACAATCTATGCTGTCTTGTAATATTGTGAAGAAAAACCCCAAAACACAACAAATCACCCTGTATACCTGGTAAGAATAATATTCCAATCTCAACATCAACTAAAATCCAAGAAAGAAAGAGCAGAGAGAGCATGAGAGCTTTGCCCTCACAGAAGAATTACTTAACAGCTCTGTAAATGAGATAACTGAGTACAAAATTTGGAAGGTCTTTGTGGCCTTATAAAACTACAAACAGCATTTGCCAGATGGCTTTACAATCCATTTTAATAAAAATGTATGTAAATTACTCCAGCAACTCCTAACCAACATATAAAAGGTCTCTGTACAATAAGCTTCCTCCTCATTACACTTTAATCTGTCCCAGATTTATCTAATAAGTACTGCAGACACTAAATCCACAAAAAATGTGCTTTAAAAGGTGAATAGTTATGCCCGATGATGACCTTTATAAGTAGCGAAAACAAGTTAAAATTTTTTTAAAGGACTGATGAGAATTTTTGTCTGAATGCATGGCTTACACAAAAACTTTGAACAGCCTGCTGTTCTGCTTGTCCATTAAAGTTCCTTTACTTCTACTTCAAGCTCTGAGTGATGTTACTTAGGTCAAATCCCAGTCACTAATTTCTAGGAAAAACTTTACCCTTGCCTATCACAGGTGAGATGCTACACAACCAAAGCTTTGCCTGTGGTTTACCCTACCTTACCAACACAGCAAAGGCTTGTCAGAAAGGGAGCATAGGGGACTACTTGTCAGATTCTGTAATGGCATTGTTTCCCTGACATATGTCACAGTGGGGTTCAAGAGCAGTTAAAATTTTGGCAATATGCTTCATGGCTGAAATCACATCCTTTTCCTTCCTTCACTTACTCTGGAGATCCTTTTCCTCAGTTTTAACATGTGTGCTTGTATATAACTATACTGTATCACAGTGATGCCTGTGTTATCAAAACTCATTGCAGCAATGACCTTGCTAGGCCCAATGTGATGTTTCATTCTTATTCTTATATTGATCACAAAAGTGACCATGAAATAAAAAGATTCACTTTTACCTTTCTGAAAAATTTGATTTGCAACTTCTTCAATATTTTCATAAATTCCAGTCAATCATTTTTGTTTCAATCAAAATTTATACTGAAATCAGAACAGAAGATGGCTTTTATATATGAAATACGTTATAAGGGAATTATTACTTTCTAAATATATTATTTCAAGTACATAACCTATTTCAGCAAACTGGCCCTTAGTATTATATATTGAATTAAGTTTAAGGAAAAATAGCAAATTAAATGGTGTCTGGAGTTCTTCAGGTAGCACTTGCCACAGAAAAAACTAAGCAGATATATTGCATTGTTTGATTTGATGAATGCATTCTTTAGTAGATTCATCTGTCATGGAGTCAGAACTGCTTCCAGTGAGCATGTATTCTGATTTTGTGTTTCATTACTTGAATGAGTTTTGCTTTGCAACACAACAGTAGTTTTCTGCATTTTAAGTTATCGACATATAAAATATTCCCATTAGAGGTGAGATGCCTTTAGAAATATTGCATTCATGCATTATTGTATAACATTTATAAACTTAGTTGTATCACTTTTTGCACCCCCAGAAAACTGTTACCAAATTCCCAGATTTTCAGTGGTCTGCTGATCCTAGTTCCAATGGTTCCAATGTATAATTATAATACTCTGTATTGATCAATATTGTTTATTAACCAATTAGAATAAAATTAATTTTGAAAAAAATGCTATTAAAAATCAAACAGGTATCTTAATGCAATTGAAACTCTGGATGAAGTGAATAATAATTCAATTTTAGTGGAACTGACGAAAACTTATATCTGTCCTAGTAATGCAATATATTATGCTCTTATTCATATATGCCCACAGATCTACTGTGTCACTTCTAAATTGCTTTTTCACTTCTGGAACACAACCAATGTCTTAGGCTAAGCTCTTAAAATCTTGGTAAACAAAAGACATAGCTCTTCGCTAGCAGGGGGTTTGTTTTAGTTTTGATTTTATATAATTTATTTAATTTCTGGTTGTGATTCATATCTGTGTACAAATATTACAAATAAATCAGAGGTGCAAGACATTCATCTCTGCATCGTGAAAATATATCACATCACCTCAGTTTATCTTTGATAATGTTTGCTTTACTTTGGAAATTACAGTCTGCAGGATATATTGGTGAAAATTGAATTTTTGAATTTCAGTTTTGGGTTTGTTTGTCTAGTTTTTTCTTTAATTTTTTAAGGGATCTAAAACCTAAAGAAACCAAAAATGATATCAGAGAGAAAGATTTTGTGTGGATAACTAGGATGATAAATACCCTGTAAATAACAGTGAAAAAAGCATGAAAGATACCAGTCCAGTGAATAAAATGGTGTGATACATGAGAAAATGCATCAGGAGAATGCAACATTAAGCATACTTTTCTTGCATCATGGAACAGTAAAAAGGAGGAGAGATATTAAAGGTAAAGATACACACATGTTGCGGTGCATGGTTTAAACCTTTCATTTACATGTATCTTGTTCTGTATGTGCCCAGCTTGTTCCTTCCCAAACCCCTCCCCTGACCCCCTTGTCAATCACCCTGCATAGGTGCTCAAACACCTGCCCCCTTTCCATTTTCCTGACTACTAACCCCTTCTAGAACACCCAACCCCTTCCCACCTATTGGTCAAATTCCCCTGTGGCCTCGAGCTATGTTCTGAGGTACTTAAGAGAGAAGCATAGGCCAGCCCCTGCCCTTTCCTCGTGGAGCTTCCAGCAATAAACATCTTTCTACCCACGGGAGGGGTCCGCTCTTCATTTCCAAAAGCTTCACCACGCTTCCAGCTAGCAAGACTTGAGGGACCCACGAACTTTCGCTGTGGCCTGGAGTAAGCGGCAGAGCCGGTAAGCTGCTCCCAGGGGAAACCGCAGCACACACAGAAACCTAACACAAATACTTGGAGCTGTGAAACTAACAGGAGGAGGGGAAATGGCAAGAACGCATGTTTAAAAGGAATTGTTTATACTGGATATGCCTATGTGTAGAAAGCAACAACTAAAGTCTAATTAATAGAATTTATTCAGCAATTCTAGTGTGTTATGAATTTTCTAGTACAGTGGAATATATATTTTTACAGAAAAACCCCAAAATAAAATAAAAATCCCACAGCAAAAACACTGGGTGTTATCTTCCAAAGAAAGACACATCTTTGTCTGTGTCTAGTTCTCAGACAAATTCTGAATTTTCTATTTTAAGGATGACTTTTTTTTCTGTAAGAAAAGTGGATAATAACAAGACTGAATAATATCACTGATAATTATTTAGGATACATTAACACAAATTCTCTCTTAAACTTCATCAAAAGAGACTGAAACATCAACCTGCACTTTTAATACATATACCAGGAGGGAACAGCAAAAATGACATGCTCTTGCAGACATGTCGATTAACCAAACCGTTTAAATGTATATCTAATCATATTTTAGTCAGTCAAAATACTTAAACATCTAATATCATTCAAATGACTTAAAATTAAACAAGTGCTTAAGTGCATTGGTTAATTGAGGCTATAGGACTAAATTAATTCCCTGGGAATCCCTATTCAGGGAATTGATTTGGTAAAATAATACTAATTACTTTGAACTTCTGTAACCCGATGGATTCATGAGGTACATTGTAATATTCATTAGACAGATGAGAAAACATCTTTTACCTGAGTAAACACCAGCTGAGTGATTTACCAAGATCATATAGTGAATTGGTAAATATAACCTCATAAAAGAACATAATCCCTACTCCGAATTTTAAACTTTGCATGTACTGCTTATTTGTTCTCATGCGGAGTTATAAATATTATCTTGTGGGGTTTGCACTTTTAGATGAGAACATGACAATCATCACAAAGTGATATACTGTAAGATACAATTTATTAACCTTGATGTTTACTTTTGTTGAGCATGATTTGTATGTATGAAGTTGTTTGAGAAACTTTGTTTGCACAACAGCCCCAGGACAGAGGCTGGTTTCTTCATACATGTATCCATCTTACATTATCTGCAGTAACAGAGCTTACTATTTACTTATTAGAGAACTTACTTTACTTATTAGAGTAATAAGTAAAGTGGTGACCTCAGCCACCGTTCAAACATCCACCTAGCCTCCTGTTCACACCCCTGTCCCATGGGATGAGGAGAAAAATGGAAGACAAAGAGGCTCATTGATAGAGGTAACAACAATTTAATAAGGAAAGCAAGGGCTGTGTGTACAAATCAAGCAAAAAGAAAAATTCATTCATTATTTCCTATCAGAAGAGCAGATGTTTCCTAATTTCAGGAAAGCAGGGCCTCAGTATGTACAGCAATTGCTTGGAATGACAGACCCCAGAACTACAACCATTCCACTCTTCCTCCTAGAAGATAACTCCACAACCTCTGTGGGCAATCTCTTTTAGTCTTCTTTCAACTTCAAAGCAAAAAATCTTTTCCCCATTTAGACGGAATTTTCTGTGTTTTTCAGACTGTTTTTCAGTCCATTTCCTCTTCCGCTGACACTGGGAATCACTGTAAAGAATCTGGCCCCATTTTCTTTACGCCTGCCCTTATGACAGTTGAATGCAGTGATAAGATCCCTTCTGAGTCTTCTCATCTAATCAGGGCCACCTCCCTCAGCTGCTGCTCATAAGAGTGATGCTCCATTCCCTTGATGATCTTTGTA
This sequence comes from Argya squamiceps, assembly GCA_037834095.1. Lineage (NCBI taxonomy): Eukaryota > Metazoa > Chordata > Aves > Passeriformes > Leiothrichidae > Argya > Argya squamiceps. The sequence continues at coordinate 70,864,276 of JBBMKD010000145.1, forward strand.
GCACTTTGGACACACTCCAGTAGTTTTAGGAAAAATAGCAAATGTCCCAAACAAAATAGTGGCATACAAACCTCTTTTTTAAAATTTTCATTTTAATCAAATACACTTTTTCCAAGAAACACAGAAAGGGAAAAATATTTTAGGATTATAGAAGTTACTTTTACAACTAAAAGCAGTACGTCAAGGTTTTTTCAAAATTTTTCACTGTCTTGAGCATATAGTTAGTAATAGTAGTGAGTCTTTCCACTTCTCGGTAGACTACTTCTTATCATTTTTTCTCCACTGTCAAATCATAGTCTAATAAATGTCTTCTCTAAAATATATTAAACATAGGCTGTATTATCAGCTTTTTTTAGAATTTTTACAAGTTAGCTATTTTAAATAAAAAATTCTCTGTCCTTGCAAGAAAAAAATCTATTTTATGAAATGCATTTATTTTGATAAACTTACATAGGGTTTTGGTTTTTTCTTAATTGGATTTTATATGTTTTTTACTATTTTAAGGCTAGAAGCTGGGGCAGACTAGAGGCAGAGAAAAACAAAAAAAGAGCCTAATGATCCAGAAAATGTGTATGGAATATATCTGACTGGACCTTTGATATTTTAAATCAAAAAAGGGTGGGGTATAAGTGATGCATTTATACTCCTGATTTATTTTGGAAGAAGGAAATCCAACACTCCGTCTGAATACCCCCAAAAAAGGCTGAAATCATGTTTTCTTCTTTTTAGCCAATTCAAGTTATTATTTAAAGGTGTCCAGATAAAACTAGTAAACATAGCAAATAAAGCATCATAATTTTCAATACAAAACATCAAAAAATTGTCAAAACTCATTTTGAATTAATTGCAATAAACCTCAGACTTGAAGCAGTTCAGTTCTTGAGTTTCACAGATCATTCTCTTGTTGGTCATCTGACTGAGCTGATGGGATCAGAGGTGACAGACCTGTTTCTTTTGGTATTTGTAAATACTCTGTGATTATGATCTACCCTACTGTTTGACATGAGTGAGTGGTTAATCTCATTCTGTTTGCTCAGAGTTTAATGCATACATCAGTTGTGTACACAATTGCAACTTCTGTGCTATAGACCAGGAAGACCAAATAAAACAGGTTTGAATTGAATATGAGAAACTTTCTCCCCCCCATAGAGCTCTGTGTACCATGCCAGCAAGGGAGTAGTAGTTAAGATATGCAGCAAACATGATAAAAGTATTTCAGTAGCATAATTAGGCAAATTTTTTGTATGAAATAAAAAAAGCTGTGAATTCTGCTACCTAATGCAAATAGGAATCTATAAAGTGTTATACTGACGATGTGCAGTACAAGACTAATACTGCTAATCAGTATTGAGATCACAGAATCATAGAATGTGCTGAGTTGGAAGGCACCCATCAGGATGATCAATGCACAATTCCTGTCCCTGAACAGGACACCCCAGGAGTCACACCCCGTGCCTGAGAGCATTGTCCAAACTCTGTCAGGCTGGTACTGTGGCTACTTCCCTGGGGAGCCTGTTCCAGTGCCTACCCACCCGCTGCGTGAAAAACCTTTTTCCTGATATCAGACTTAAATGTTCTGTAACTCAGCTTCATGTCATTTCCTTGAGTCCTGTCACTGGTAAAGAGATCAAAGAGACAAGTACTTGCTCCTCCACTTCACCTCACGATGCTGTTGAAGACTGTAATGAGATCTCCCTTCAGTCTCTTCTTCTCTAGAATGAACAGTCCAAGTGACAGTAAGAAATTGGTCAGCAATGGCAATAAAAGAATAGATAAAGAATTAATAGAGTTTACTGTGACATACAAGCTAAGTTTAGAAAGACAAAACACAATTCTAGGTGAAGTCATGTTAAAAGGAATTAAAGCAATGCTCAACAACGGACATTTGGAGGATATAAGCAGTGACCACTAAATGGAATAGCTCATAATGTTTTAACCAAAACACTGATCACAATGAATATATATCACAGGTGATGATATGATGTACAGTAACGTTACCAATATCTTAAAATCGCAAAATAGTGTTAGGTTCCTAAACAGATTGAAAGAGTCTGAAAATAGCAGCAATTCTGCCCCTTTTTCAAAGGAGAAAAAGAAAAAGAAATAAGAACCACAAAACCCTGTACAAAACTCCCATATTGAGAGCAGAATGCAATGGTAGACATAGGGAAGCATTTTAAATATTGGATGCTGATTTACCAGCTCTATAATTGTGGCTCATGAACAAGGGAATTGAAATTAATCACAATTATTAATGATTAAAATAATCAGCATTATTTTCACCTACTTGTAGTGTTTACACCAAATTAAGAATTATAGGTTTTGGATGTCCCATTTTAATATAAATTTCAATGCGATCTTTACAATTAACAGAATAATCTGTCTGTTTGGACACAGTGAATACATTTCAGCCATGATCATCTTGATAAGAACAATTTATTGTGTATAGAGTGTCAAAATTTGGCAAATGCACAAAATCCCTTTGAGGCAACTGGACAAAATAGAGGAGTAATTTTTTTTCTGAGGAGAAAAAGCAAGAACTGATTAAAACCATAAGAAAAGTTTTTGTTGTGAGGATGGCCACCAATATCCTGAGCATTGAGATCAGATAAAGATTACCTCTTAAGGAATTGCATTTTTTTTCAGTCATCTCAAACTTTCTTACCTTGGAACAACATATCTGCAATTTAAATCTCTGCTAAATTTGATTATTTTGCTTTTCCAACTTTCTGTACTTATTATGTGAGAAAATAAAATCCTATCTTGATGTGAGCTCAAGATGAAAGGACTCTAAGAAGTTTCACTAGAAGAAACTGGTTGTTTTTTTTTCTCTACAAGACAAGGACTACTGCTAATAAAAGGTATGTTTCATTTAAAAGCTGCTCTGGCATTGTTCCTAATATAATCATTACTGGCAACTGTTACAAAAACTTTAAATTATAATAATTTGGTGTCTACTGTGTTTAGACATCCAGCTCATTCTTACTGATCTCCACTTAGAGAAGGTTTTCACTTAAGATGAAAAACATTCATAGCAATAACAGTTTTGCTATACTATGAAGGGTGCAGATGTTTTAAAGAATGATGTTGAAATAATACAAATTACAAATTTTTGAGTAAAACCAGGAGTGAGATTTTAATCTTGGGTTTATTCAGACAAAAATACCCATTAATTTTTTGTCCAAGGGTGTACAACAGAAGCTTTGCTGCAGGAAGTAAACCAGAATCTTTCTAAAAATTCTGGATTTTTTGGTCTGATGGGAGTAATGTTTTTTCCTCAGAATACAAATTCACTGAGAATAATTTCAACACCTGTAGAAGGTACAGGTTAACCCATTAACATATGGGTTAATTAATGATAATGTTTATTGTTAAATCCTGATGGACAGGTGCAAGATAAATCCTTATAAAATATTTTTATATGATCTATCTTGGGATATAGTCAGTATTCAATCAGAAAAACATCAATAACTCTTGTAAAAATAATAGTATTTATTTTATTGTTTCTTATGAACACCTGTCTAATCAAAATTTTGCTATTGACCAAATATTTTCAGCAGTTAAGATACTGTAAGTAGAAATGAGAAAGATTCTTGCACATTTTTATTTCTGAACTTTTTTGGTTCACATAGAAAATATAGTGCTAGAGTTTTAAAGTTGAAAGCATTTTTGTTATCTTATTAATTGTTTTATTCTATTAATTCTCTAATTCACAATATGAAACCTTGAAATGTGATCATTTATGTGATGCCAACATTCAAGTTAATGAATTTGTGACAGTTTGTGGAAAGACTAATGTAAGTTTTTCTGCCATAAAAAGAATTGTTTATAATAATTTTAAACAATGAACTTAATGTTAGGAAGATGGAAACTGTTGAAAGAGAAATTTATTGATGATTCCAATGAAACTGCTATGGTTACATTGATGGATGTTTTAAAATTCATATGAAAAACAAATTAGATGCCCAACAAATATGTGTTTAGAAGATTTTCCAACATAATTTTTCTATAGCATCTGGTTTTTAGTTTCCCAGGATAGAGAATGGAATTGTAATTAAGAGATAATAGTAGCAAGAATATTACAAAAGATCCTCTTTATTTCTAATCATAAAAGATGCTAGTGTTGTTCAATGATTTTGCTTCAGTTATTCAATGAGTTTTAATAATTTAAGTGTGATTGTCTAGTGAGAAAAAACCCAAAACACTGCAATATTGTGAAATGTTAACCTAATATCACTCTAATCTGAATATCAACAATGGTAAGTGATGTTTTCATAAATCATAAAATGGTATGTAGATACTCTCTCAAGGACATCAATAGTAGAGAATATTAAAGTAGCCTTAAAGAACTTATGTCATTTATATTAATGCATACTGTTTTGTCTGTTTGTACTGAAAATAATTACGAATGTTATAACTGAATGAATCGTTCAATGTCATGAAATTTTTATATGTACTGGACCCTGGTAGTACTTGTAAGATTTACATTAGACCTTAAGATATTGTTGGGAAAAGTACAAAATCTCACAGGATAATAGAGTGGTATGTAGTAGACAAAAAATGGATTCTAAAATCTGCAATATACAGAGCAAAGAGTACAAAGTAATTGCTAAAATCTTTGGAAAATTTAAGAAGAAACTGTTTTCCTTCTGTTTAAAATTGGCCAAAATATTTTAAGTCAGACAGCAATAGCCACAGGTTAATTGGAGAATGCAGACCAAATATGATCTTTCCAACCAAATTGTCATATTGTAGGGGAAAAAATAAAATAGAGATTAATGAACAATGAGAGAAGAGAACATGGGCTATTCATGGACAAAAAAAAAACCTTAATTAATAATTAATTCAAAATTAATTTCTTAGTCTTGAAATTCCTGTACTCAGAAATATTCTGAACTTTGTATTTTTTCCTGTAATAAATTTGATTAAATGTAAATAGCTCTTTGTCTTATCTCAAAGAAGGAGGTTTTCCAGTTATTTTTATTTGTAAATATATGTTTTAACTTCATAAAACTTGCTGGTCCTCAGGATTTTGGTAACTTAAAAAAAGTTTCCATTTTCTTAATTGGCTTGAAAAAGAAAATGCACTCCCCCACCCTCACACCTCCCAAAAAACAGCTAAACAAATTAAAACCTCAGCAAAACCCAAAAACATCTTCACAAACAACCTGAAAAAATATCCTCAGGAAACTCCATTATCAAGTCCCCTCTGTTGGCACATGTGCCAGGTTTGAGCTCTCAGTGCTCGAATGTGTCTGGGATAAAGTATGCTAAGATTTCCTGAGTCAAACTCTCATACTCAACTCAAAAGAAATTGTTATAGATCATAACCCTGGCAAAAGAAAATGCGCTAACTTCTCTATAAGGAGCTATGTATGACTGAATCCAACTGGACTACATTTTTATATACAAATAGAGTAACAAAATATCGTGCTGATATTCCAAAAGGAACGGCTTTATAGAAGTGGAGGTAAATAGGACCAGAGTTAAAATGCAAACAGAAAGTCAATGCCAGACAGAAATTAATTAAACTATGTTTCCACTGTAGTGTTTACACAGATATTAGCCTGGAGAATATGGGGTCTGTATCTTCCTCATTAGTAGCAGCACAAAAGGCACATATCCACATCCAATGCTGTTCATCTCAAATTAATGAAATATCTTAGGTATTTGGTTTTGAGCCCAAACTAGCCACCTGGTTGTTCAAGACAGAAAGAATCTCCTTGGACAGGATTTCTTTGACCAATATCTGCAATCTGGTCATCAGTATCGTGGTTCAAATTGCTGATCAATGTAGTTTATAACAACAGTCTCCTAAAAGAAATAGTCATTTACAATGTCTTTCTTCTCATCTTAAAATATGTATCAGCTGCAGAAGGATCTTGAGAAAAAGTTTAAGAATTGAGTGAACTTGGGTTATTTGTTCTGGAGAGAGCAAGGCTCAGGGAAGACCTTATGGCCCTCTACAACCACCTGAAAGGAGGCTGGAGTGAGGTGGATGTCAATCTCTTCTCCCAGGTAGCAAGTTACAGGATGAGAGGAAACAGTCTCAGCTTGCACCAGGAGAGGTTCTGATTGCATGTCAGGCAAACATGCCTCACAGATAAGATTGTCAAGCATTGGAACAGACTGTCCAGGGAAGTGGTCAAGTCACCATCCCTGGAGGTATTTAAAAGTCATGTAGATGTGGCACCTGGGGACATTCCTTAGTGGTGAACTTAATAGTGTTAGATTTGAATACAATGATTTTAAAGGTCTTTTCCATCCTAAATGACTTTATGATTCTATGATTTGAAATAGTCAACAGAAACATGCAACGCTTGTTCCTCCTCTGCTGTAAAAGTAGTTGCAGGCAATTAATTTACATGTATAGAGTTTTGTCTGACATTCCTAAAGTTAAACAGAATGGATTATATTCTCCAGGGCAGTAATTCATATCATTCAAAATAGTTGGCTGGGAAAGGTGAAATGACTCTCTGAAGATACCTCTTTCTCTCCAGGTCCTTGGAATAAGGTAATGAGTTGAGAGATAATATATTTTTTTTGAGAGAGATGGCTTCTATTCATTGAGTGTCAACATCTGCACAATTGCATAATTTGATATGTTCACCTTGTGGCTGAACCTGAGGCTACTACCACAAATTCACAGTACTTAAAAAGATCACAGAAGGAGATAGTCTGAAAGTAAGTTTAAATAGTAAGAAGATTCACGTAAAGAAATAAGAAGTAAAGCTTTGAATACTACAAGAAGGGAAAAGGGAGCATGTTTTGCTTGTTTATTGACTGATCAGAATTACAGTGATCTAAAACCAAAAGATGTCATCTCTAAGGAGTAGGAAGAGTTTAGTGGAAACAGATTCTTTGAAAAATTAATTCACGAGGTTCTGGAAACGCAAGTATAGCTAAAGAGTACTTGATTTTGTGATCATAAAGTATCAGCTACAGTTTTACAAAGTATTGGTCAGTGGAAATTCAGAAATTAATCTGAATATGATTGCACAAGTCAGCAGAGTCAACTTCATGAATTTCCTCTGAAGTACTTCCCTGGAAGGATTTGTTTAACAAAAATTACAGCCTCATGTCATAAAGCACTAGGGAAGCTAAACCCAAAATTTTTTAAAAAGTGTGAAATGTTAGTTTTTTGATATGCCAACAAATCAAGAAGACAATGCAGCTCAGGTAAACTGTTTCAGACACAGCACTGGCAGAACTTTGGATAAGGCACTTGTGATAGTCAAGACCTAAACTATTAACAAGGCACAAGACATACTAACAATGAAAAATAAATTATGATAGAATTTTGACTTGAATATGGCTAAGTTATCACAGAACTTAAAATTGTTCTTGAAATGGATACAGTGCCAGCGCAGTCAGTGTGGTCAGAAAATAGGGCAAGTTTCACCTGATTTAGCTACATATGTGTCCATTTGAACTTGTACTCAGAGACAGTAAAAAGAAATGGACACTCTCAAAGAGTGAGTCATCTGGACCTCTTTTAAATGTTTGTTTTAGGATGCAATGAATCAGCTTCTAAATTCACATTAATAATGAATGCTTGTTCAGATTAATCTTTCATGTAGCGTCTGTGAAAAGAAGAATACAGGAACAATCCCTTAAGAGTCCATGAGTAAGATACTTCTAAATATTAATAATAATTCCAGTGTAGCAGGTGTCTCAAGAAAGCAGTTGGCATTATTATAATTGTCTCAAAGAATGAAAAGACCTACATGAGCTCCTGAAAAGGGGCAGTTTGACCAACATGGGGCATTTGTTGGAGAGAAAGAAAAGGACACTTACCTGAAGTACAGGAAACAGAACTGAGAAATGCTGTATCTAAAGAAATATTTCAGAGAAACACAAGGAGTATCTTCATCAGATTGAGGATGTGAAGATATTATACCCTGAATACATAGCAATACCAAATGCAAGATAATGCTTTTTCCACAATATTCTAAGGCAAGATGGCTCTGCTGTTGAGACAAGTTGCTCTGTGGGTTCCTGTGATTTGGTATTTTTTGCTTAACAGTCTAACTTTAAAGAAATCAATAATTTAATTAAAATTTATGCACAAATAACTACTTTAATTACTAAGATTTGGATAAATTTGAATTTGATAACAAATACAAATCAGGAACCATGAATTCTCTGGAATATAATAGCCAGTGGTAAAGCAATCCTAGTGCTTATATTTATCTATTCATATAAGAAAACCATATAACCATGGCATTAATAATGCATAAGAAGCAGAAATGTACTCATTACTCTCCTTGTAGTTAGAAAAAGTCACAGTGGTAGGTTCGTATCAGGTGATGATGATGAAATAGCTCCCATTCCTTCAATAACTCTGGAGGTTGTTAAGCAGCAACTACTAAAACTAGGTAGTTTAAAATTTGTCTGGCATTCAATAATTCTAAAAGAGCTGGCTGGAGAGCTCCCTAGACAATTGACATTGATTTTTCAATAAGTCTTGGAAAACTAGGGAAGCTCGAGAGGACTGGAAGAAACCTAATGGGTCAATACCTCAAAAAGACAAGCAGGATGAGCTACATAATTAATTGTCCATAAACTAGCTTTGATCCCAGGAATACTCTGGAATATTTCATGAGGACTCCAAGAAAAAAAGATTGAAAAAAAAGGTAACATAGAAAATGTAAATCAATATTTATTCATTGAAAACAGAAGTTTTCAAATTTCTATACTTTTTCATCAGATTACATGACTGACATGTCACAGCTCTGAGTCAGTTTTCAGCTGTATGTAAGTATTCTATTTCATATAAAAGGTCATTTTAGAAACAAAATACTGGAAGGGATTTCCTGTGCTGCTGAAATCATTCATCAACACATTCTTTTATATATGACCTCCAGAAAGTAATTACTGTCTCAGAATTACCTAATATTTTTTGCTCCTTTTTCCTAGAAATCAACCTACAATAGCACTAAACTATTTAATTTTTTCACAGAAAGTACTGGTTTTATGATTATATGTAACTTTTTTAAAAATGTAATGTAAATATTGTCCTGTGTATTTAAAAAGGTTTTGACTTGGGATTTTTTTATTTTATTTTGAATTAGTTTTGATAGAGCCTACAAAACCTTTATTTTTCCAAGGGTGTTACCTCATTTAACAAGTTCTTCAGTCACTTTTCCTACAGTGGTCTTCCATTTTCACAGACAGCTTTAAATGACATATTTATAAACACTCTTTATTCATAATTCATATTATACTTGGGGGACTAGATCAACACAAAAGTGGTACGACGAATAATATGCACAGTAGGCATAGAAAAGCTATAAAATAACTCTTTATTTTAACTTGCACATAAACCTTTCAATGTCAAATAGTTGCTCAACCTTTCAAGGTCATCCAAATCTTTCCATTTGCTATTTTAATCTTCAGTATTAATAGTATCTCACATCACCATATAATTAGAATATATCTTTGAGCTAGTTGCTAATATCAGTCACCTTAAAATGATCAAAGACAAATTCTTAAGGAACTCTATAAACAAATTCTATCAAGTCTCACAGTCCTCTTTCAGAAGAATTTTCTTGTCTCTCATTTATTCATTTGTACAATTCACAGTTCTTTGTCCCATCTTCATCATCATAATTAATAATTTCCCATGTGGTGCTAAACTAAATATTTTACTAAACTCTGGTTAGATTAGATATATCACAGTTCTCTTGACTACAGAAAACTGATTATCCTAGTAGAAACAATCTTTGAAAAACCATTTAAATTTATTCTTAATGTACCTATGTCTTTAATTGCTGTTTTCTTTAAAGATGGCATAGGATGATATCTATCTTATGGATAAGTCTAGTAAAGAATTCTTACTCTTCTTCTCATAAGTACAATATTTGTTACTTTTCCATGAACTGATAGTTTTAATTAAAAAACTTTGTCACTTCCTTGATGCCATTAAGTAAAAGTTCATTTGATGTTCTGAGAAGGAAATGTGGTTCAATAAACTGCTAGGTTTCAGTTCTGATTCCAGTAAGAGGCTTTTTGGACTTTGTTGGTGGGCTGATGTTTTTGCTTTGTTTGGTGCTAATTTCTTTGCATTACCTGCTTTACTTTTGTGCCATTTTTACTGTGGTAAAATGAAAACTTTATTCTGGGTCACATCTTAGCTACAAAGTGTATCCATAGATCTGCCTTTGATTTTGGTTGTTTGTTTGTTTGTTCAGCTGGGTTTTCCTGTTGCTGTTGTTTTGGGGGAAGAATTTGTTTTTGGTTTTGCTTTTTTTTTTAATTTAAGAATTTTGGATACTTTGTTTATTTAATTTTGCTTTGTGAAATATGAATTGATTTATGTTTTCTTTTAATCACTAAGACAAGTTTCTTTGACAATCAGCAATTTTCCCACTGTTTGTGGAATTTCTGACTACCCTTAACTTACTGTTATTTTTTACTGTGAGATTTACAAATCTTTTCCACAAGCTACTTCAGTACAAGTACTTATATGCTCCCTTAGGAAACAACCTGATAATTTTGAATACAGTGAGTGATATAAATTTTGAACTTGCTACGCTTTCAGGTTATGATTAAATTGCTTCAGTAAATGGTTTTGTTAGCTTTTCAGAGTATCCCTCTTTGATAGAAGCAACAAACTATAAATATTATTTTGTTTTTAATTTAACTTTCCAAAAAAGAAAGTTAGATGTATCATGGCTTTCTGAAACACAAAGGTGTGGTAAAGTTACCATTGTGACATTATGTGCAGAAGTATTATCTCTGTAACTACTTAAAAGTTACTTCAGAAAACTCCACAGAACTTCTGCTTCACATAACACTGAGGAACTACACGACATGAAACGTGACAGGTCAATATGTTGTAAAGAAAGAGGCAATACCTATTAGTTATGTTGTCAATATTATTACTGATTCCTATTTTCAGGTCAATTTCTTTGCTAAAGAAATTTATAGAAAATCAAAATCCATATTGTACTCTTAATAGGGAATTATCTTCAAGCAGTTTTGTTTTCAGAAACTTCCACTCAACAAATCCAATTTTTAATCCTAAATCATGTTAATGATGACCTGGAGGAAAAATACTTTTGCCTGAATTACTGGAATTCTTCACCATCTGCATTATGCCAAGGAGCCTGTCTTTTTGAAAATTCAAATATATCCTAAAAAAAGGGGTGTATTTAAAATATGGGGACTTCATTCCCTACTTACTACTTTGCCCTGAAAAACTTGGTGTTCATGATGCATAATTTACTAGGGATAAGACCCTGCTTCAGTGTTGTGGTCAAAAGGTCTAAACAAAGCTTAAATGTCAAAAAACCAACCAAACAAACAAAAAAAACCAACCTGACAGAAACATGGATTTTGTATTACTCTGTAGATGATGTGGCAACACTGCTTAATTTCCAGCAATTGACCTTTAGCCACATTCCACTTTTCATATTACTGCAATTCAGTATTCATTTAAAGTGTTCACTGAAAGAAAAAGACTGCTGAAATACCTAAGTTATTAGAAGAGGTTCAACATGGAATCACAAAAAGAATTTTGAAGTTGTGAAGAACAATCAATCCATTTAATTTGAAAAGAGAAGATCAGGAAATTATTTAAACACTATAAAATTTGTATGTACTGAGTAGAATTGTTAGATTTTCAGGTGATAATGGAAATTTTTATGAATGTAAGAAAGATGATGTAGATTGTAAACATAAAACATACTAAGTATTATGTGTAACTGATACATATATACTTTGACACTGAAGTACATATATAATTTATTTACATTTCATTAAGTAAGTTTGGAGCTTGACATCTGCAAGTTAATGCCAATAGAATTTAATTTAATATGTTAGTTGATTATTGGAATAATTTTTGCAGCCTAATAGAATTTTGCTGTCTCTAATGAATTTTTTTTTTAAAAATCAAGTTAGGATATTTTGACATTGTGTTTAGGAATGATATACCTAAAATCCTCTTCTAGAGATTTTTCTCGGTGGACAATTTTAATTGATAAGGATTAAGATGGGTAAAATAGTCTTTCAGAATAGAAATATGCCAAGCACAGCTGATTGTTTACTTATTCATTAGTAAACAATCATGAAAAGGTATACAGTGCTTCTACCATTCATTAAAAGTTGCAGAGGAATTTCTGAGGATGAAACTCAAATAATTCTATCATGGATCTATTTGCAATATTACAGGAGGCAGCACCCCTCTGATCTTGTATTATTGATGGTATTTGAATCTGATTATCAACTGGTGTTTAAAACTTATCAATGGTTCTTTTTATTAATGAGTCTATAGGACATGTTTTTTTTGTTTTTCTTGTTTGGTTGGTTCAGGTTTTTTGGGATGGGATGGGTGGGGGTGGGAGTGTGCTAAAACTACTGCCAAGAGAGATTAACTGTGGAATATTATTCTGTTTAGCTTGTAAAACCTCAATTCATTGATAGATGTTATATCTGCCACAGCATTCTCAATTTAGATTTCAGTCTACCTCTGGACAGAAAACAATTATGATTCGCTCTGGTTGAGAGCAGAAGCAGAAAAGGCAAAATTTTGTAAATGCAGTAAACTTCATTCTTAATAAATCACTTATCTCTGCTAAAGGCTACCACTGTGCTGTCCTCTATTTTTCTTTTAATCTACAGATGAAGCAGTTTCCTGTGTAGACATTTATTTTCATTTTCTTGCAGAGATACACAGGGTCCAAATCACTAACATCCTGAGGGTCCTTATCCTTTATAATTAGAATTCAACTCTACTAGAAGTCGTCTTAAATGGGAATAGAAAAAAAGCAATGTGTTGTCAAAATGTACAATCAGACAGGTATACAAGTCAGGTGAAATGGATCAGATCAATTTTTATATTCTGGTATTTACTGCATGCTTTTCTCTAATAATGTACAGGTATTCCTCACAAACCATTGATTTCCAAACAGATTTGTGATGTATTTCATACACCGCAAGAAAATGACATTGCTATTTCACTTGGTGTCAGGTTATATTCTACAAGGATGTAGCTGTCTCAACTATTGATGAGAAAATTTCATTGTGGAAGATGGGAAAAAATGATTTTGAGTTTTTTGGTAATAAATATCACTATTGTTATCACTACTGTTATTATTTTAAGGGGAGATTTTATTATTCTACTCATGCTGAGTTCTTGGACAGTTAAGCGGGCAATGTTCTGTTTTTAGGAAAAGTAAGTAAAGAGATTTGACAGTCAGCTGTATACGAGATCTACTTTCTATATATTTGGCAGATCAAAACAATCCTAGGATAGTCATTCTGTCAAGCAAAGAGTCTCTTTTATATTGACCAAAGTACAGAAATAAAGAAATTGATTGATTGCATTGGTTACATAATGTCTGTGACCGGGTGTTTCAAAGAAACAACCGCAACCAAAAAATTAAATAAAATGCCATCTTGCAAAGCAATGCTGAAGGCCAACGGAGCAGAAGAACACAGCATTTTCACTGCACTCATAGGAAAGGGTAAAATTCAATTAACGTTTTGAACCCTCATTTGCAGGTTTGTGGGGACAGAACTTGATTACAGTCCATGGCAGTCAAAGAAGTCAGTAGAGACTAAGGGAAATTTGGAGTATCATTAAGCAGAGAGAAAGGATTCAGTTCCATAGTGCCTAATCCCATTTGAAATATCTTGGTTTACGTGTATGCCTATGCACAGGAATGGCAGATATGGCAGAGGAAGTACTGGAAGATCTCTTATGACAGTGATCATTTGAGTCCAGTGTAGCACGTGAGTCGTAGACAGCAGAATTGAACTGAGCATCTGCACAGGAGCATGCAGATACCCACACACAACAATTAAGTTTACATATCTTCAGACTGATCTAGAACACACATCCACTACCAATTGCACTGAATCACCTTACATCAGTTGTAAAACACCAGCATGAATACAACATAAAAAGAACCATAAGAGTTCCCTAAGCAACTAAATTAAAAAAAAAGGGGGGGGAAATGGTTTCTGCAATGTGAATTTTATACAAAAAGTAGTAAATGGAATCTTTTTGGAATATCAAAAGCCTAAATAAACCTCTGAGATTTTACATCTTTACAGTTAAACAACCTGGACTCTCAGATACAGCAATTTTTTGTTGATAGTAGTGTGACTTGTTGTGGTAACCCCTTTAATTTAAATACATAATTTAGTTTTCCATAGAAAAATATGAATAACAACAGAATTAATCTTCATAGGTTTAGTTAATTCGATAAAAAAAAATTGTGGAACTTGGTTGTGAAATGCAATGAAATAATTTAAAATTAAGCTGATTTGCTGAACACACAGCCTCAGGAGCAGAAACATTGCAGAAGCAATTTATCTGAATTATTGTAGAAAACAAAATATTTTGAAAATTTCTCTTTTAAGGAAACACAAATATAAATTATAATAAAAAAAGAAAATGCATTTGGCTTTCTAAACTGTTTATAAATTTGTAGCAGCTGTCCAAATTAGAAGATATTGGAAAAGGCACATTGTATATTCTGAAAGTAGTGAAGAATTATTTTGTCACAAGTGTTAGACTGTGTCTTAATTTTGGGCACTTCATTATACATTACAGTATATAGAACTATTTCTTAGTTTTAGTAGAAGAAGGGGTTTTTATATTTGATCCATATAGTAATGGACAAAACATTCCAATTTATAAAGAACAGGCTAGATCAATGATTTCAGATATTTCCATTACTTAGATATTCTATTTATTCTATTTATCTTTTACATTCTATTTATTATTCTTTCCAATAATGGAAATAATTTTCTATAATTCTAGTATGGAATTATTATATTAAAATTAATTATATAAAAGCATAGAACTAATAAGATAACAACAATAATACATAATACAAATATCAGCCTTCTGTAAAGTCAAATGGATAAAGAAATGGGAATGAATACTCAAGTCTAAAGTGCAGTATATTGTAGGTCAGCTTTGTGACTAATATGCATTGCAGTAGTAGTTTTTCCTCTAACATTCTTTTTCTCCTTAAACATATTTAGAATTATTCACTAATTTTTCTGTGTGAAGAATGCCAAGTTATTAAATTTGGGGCAAAAATAAAAGTTTATAATGACAAATTTCATTATAAATGTTAAAAATGTGGGAATGTTTACATGTTTAGAATATGCATATATTTAAAATAAAGGGACAATGTTTTTGAAAACAGCATGAAACAATCTCATCTAAATTTTTGAACTGGATAAGATGTTCAAGATCATGTTTTTAAACTACCTCTATTATTAGTTCTATAACAAATAAGTAATGCCTAAGTTGAGAAATTAAATATAGCTTTTCAGTTAATAGGAATCTTGATATTTGAAAATATTTTCCTACTCTTAGTTGATTACCATGGATTTGAGATCTTTTAATGCTTACAGAATTTTGTTTGCAAAATGCTCTGCACTAATATCTGTTTGGATGATTTACCAAGAAGCCTCTTTTATGGTATGAAGTGGGATTGCCTAACACACAAATTCAGGACATTACTGCAATGAACATTTCTGAAATGTTTTAACAATATATCAAAGAAAGTTACTAGTGCAACTATGTCCTTTATTTTAAAACAAACGAACAAGCAAACCTTTAAAGGCCTTTAAGCATTTCCTTTAAAAATGCTGAATATGTACACAGGATTGCTTTATTACCTTACATAGGGTCTGGTCATGTCCCTTTACTTCAAGGTTAGCCTGTAAGAACACATAATTGGAAAACCTTAAGATGCTGAATAGGATTTAATGCCTTATAACTCACTGGTGTAGCCACAGCCCCAGACATACAGTTAGTAATGTTATTAATTCTTTAATTTATACAACTTGATTCTAACTAACTAACTGGAAAACAAACAAACAAATAATTATTTCATATGTTGTAAAAAAAAAAAAAATCAAAAGGCTGACTGTCACTGACTCAAAGCATTTGGGGGGTAAGAAATTCTATCTAGGCAAAGCCAGGACAATAAGTGGGAACCATGTGATCATCTGACTCAATTAATGCTTCTAAATTTAGTAAATCTCTGTGTGAGGTCAGGTCTATACTACGAAAACAATGTCGGTAACCTGCAGACACTACATCTTTCCTACCTCCTATTAAATTTATAGTCATAAGATTTACATATGCACACATTTTAGGAATGATTTTCTAAGTTTTGCAGCAAGATATGTTACAGTCTTGTCTTTCAAAGGAATTCTTTATGGAGCAAGTATAGCAACATGTGCCTGTCAATAATTAGCCTCTGCTGTTAGGGACTATTTTTAAACACCTGGCAAATCTAGGACATCTGCAAGATCTAGAAGTCCAAGATGATTCTTAGCCTGTTCTGTTACTGTCACTTACAATTTGCATATTGATAGCAAAGCAGCATTTACTGCTTTGTGCAAGCTACTCATTATAAGGAAAAGGCTTCCAGAGAGATGTGTTTGGAAAAGCAGCCAGACTACGGGAGAGGGTGTCTGAAAGAAGCCTTTACTGATGCTGTTTAAACATAACAAGAAATGGTACACCTGGAAATGGCTTGTGTGTCTTTCAGAATCTCAGAATATCGACATTGACTTTTACCTTTTTTATTATGCTTTTCAAAAAGGTGACTAGTTATATAAATTGACATAGAACTGGAATTCACTTGATGCTGCTTGTTCCTGAATTCTTCATTCTTTGTTTTGGGCACTTCATTCTTTAAAATGCAGAGGAGTGGATAGGTGTAAATTTTTCAGTAATTAAAGTAAGAAGTTTGTAACTTGAAAACAAGCATTTTTAGGTGATGGAGGAAAACACACAACTCCTTGAATGGAGTTTCTGCAGCAGTTTGGTAACCAATTCACCTCAAGCAGCTTCACAAGTTTCAGAGCCTGTTTGCATCCTTTTAAAGGGTTAGGAATAAAAATTAACCACACATTTTAAATTAATTTAAAACAATATTCAGCATTTAGTTAAAAACTTGGTTTCAACTATTTAACATGCAAGTGTCAACTCTGTTCAGAGACTCAGTTGATGGCCACTTAGCAATTTGAATTATCAAGATAAGAAGAAAACTTAGGGGAACATGCTAAACATGATTGAGGACAGAACATAAGGACTGCATTTTCTGTGTTGTATCAATTTTCACAGGATGCCATGAGAAAATATTGCAGGATGGAACATGAAACACAGGGGGAGAGTTATACACTGGGAGGTGGGAGTAAAGAAAAGAAAGAGGAATAAAGGAAAATTTCACATGCATCTCTTAATGAACAGAGGAATTCAAGTTTGCTCATCTCTTGAGAAAACAACAGGCCACTTCCACAGAATTATTTTATTCCAAATTGATTATTGGCAACAATGGCAAAATTTTTCAGGTGCACATGAATTTCTTCTGCACATAATTAAAAATATTACAATTTCAATTACTTCCATATTGAGTTTTTCAGGTGAAGCATCAGAGGCAGGAAACAGAGTCAGTTAAGGCCAATAGTCATCCCAGTACAATATTGCCACTTAAAATAGTTACCTAGCAACTTTTCAAAGTTACTTGTTCCAAACAGCACAAAACTGAGCTGAACAGAGTAGCTCAAAAAGCAGCT
This sequence comes from Argya squamiceps, assembly GCA_037834095.1. Lineage (NCBI taxonomy): Eukaryota > Metazoa > Chordata > Aves > Passeriformes > Leiothrichidae > Argya > Argya squamiceps. Next base: position 70,881,832 of record JBBMKD010000145.1, read on the forward strand.
GAACCTTGCCTGAATCTAAAAACTATTTAACTCATAACTAATACATCTTGACCTCTGGAAAAATCACTGCAAAAAAATTCTCATAGTCCTTTTCTTTGAAAACACCACTTTCTAAGAAAAGAAATTACATTTTCAAATAAATGGATTCAGAATCATCAGCTACAACTATTAGTTTCACAGTATTATTCTAATGTGTTTAATTTTCAGGCTGTTTAAGACCATATCATCCCCAGACCTTAGAGGTATCACAGCTGGATCCTACATGGAACATAACCTGTGGCAAGATGGTGCTTTGACTAGATCTCAGAAATATTCATATGTAAGCACTCTTCTAGCCATAGGGATAAAAAAATTCTATATAATGTAGTATATTATATTGAAACACCTCATTTTGACTAGAAATTAGGCTTGAAATCACGTGTAGGACAAAGTAGCAAATAGATCTCTGTAGCTTTAAAAAGTTAAATACCAAACTGTTAGAACTAAAGTATTAAAGCCAAGATCAAGTCATATGTGGAATTCAAAACAAGGACCAACCCAAAGTAAAACTGACTTATAAATTACAACAGTGGATTACTCACGAGGTCAGGGGAAGAAAAAGAGGAATGCAGCAGAGATATTGTAAAACAATTTTTTTAAAGGTGTTTCATTTTAGGACAACTATACAGAGTGCATTCATAGAATAAAATGCTTTTTTGCTTTTATAAATTAGAGCACAGCACTGTCTTTTCTCCCTAAATAAGTTAATTGTTGATGATGCTAAAGAAAGCTTCATAAGGTATGGTACAGAATTGTGTATCAAAAGTGTTTAGGCATATAGGTTTTCACACTGATCTGACCATTTGTTTGTTTTGGTTTCTGTTGTTTTAGAATCATTTGGGTTTTGGTTTGTTTTGTTGTTTCTTCCACTTGTGACTTACAAATTGGTACAATAACAGTAAAATTTTAGGTGAGGAATCCATCATGATGAGCAAATTTTTGGTTTATCACCTTGAAGTATTGCAGAATTATTTAGTTACTAGGTAGAATCAGCTCTGTGTTAGTAAGCTCATTAGTCTTTGCAGTCATATCCTATTCTGATTCATCTCTCTGGGCCATTATCCCACTCCTGTGTAGAGAACATCTCTGTATGATCAGAGAAAAACTAAAATTTAACCGTGTAAAATAAAATATTGTGAAAATATACGGAGGAGCAGTGAGAAGGTAGGATACCACAATGTCACTTAAGGGACTGTTTTCAAGAAGAGCGTGCATCAATTCAACAAAAGAATTGTCTAAGGCTTTTAATGTAAACAGTAAGAGAGTAATTTCCTCTAACCAATTTCTTTAGGAGTTTAATCTCATTAAGAAAAAGTGAATAAGCATTTTTTAAAATTTTATGTCATCGGTGGTTTACAAAAATGAATGACCCTTTCTTTTTGATCATCAAGAAATTTAGAGACAAATGCTCCATATTTTTCAAGGTACAGCATCCCTCTTGCATGTATGAACAGGAGAATGATTGGCAGTGTGCAGGAAGGGATTTTTGTAAAAGTTAAGAATTCAAGAGTAAGTGGTCATGTTTTGCAAAACCATTCTATTTCAGAGTTGATTAGTAGAATAGATGAATGTGAGTTCAAACGTGTTATTAATGAAAAGTTTTTAAGCATGCTTACTGGTTAAGTTTGGCCAGCTCTAAGTATTGTGACTTGTTTCTGTTTATGGTTAATCTTATATATTAGCACAGCTAAATCCTTCACTTTAATCTGTACTAGGTATTAGCACCAAATGATTTGCTTTTAACTTCCTAGGAATCTACTCTTTCACTTTAATGTCAAGGTCCTTGGTTATAACTCCTACTAGAACAGACTCCTTACAAAGAAGGATAATCCTTTATTTGATGTTTACTTACTTAGTTCCTCTTTTATCTGAAGTTTCTACATAGCAGGTTTTACAGTAAATAAGTTTTTAATTTTTGGGAAGATAGACATATGTAATAATTTGGTTTCTTAATGTATCTTACTTCACTAAAATCATTCATAAAATGCCAAAACAGATATTATTATTTTGCAATCATAATTAAGAGTAAGGAATTGAAAACACTTGCATTAAGATGGATCACATTTTTTAATTTTTCATGTGCTTTCCTTTGGCTTCCTTTCACTTTAAAATACCTGTGCCTTGGAATATTACTGCAAGTCTATAAAATTATACAGTCCAACTTGTGAATAAAAGCAAGAAAATAATAGGAAATATTATATCTTTAAATAACTTTTTCTAAATAACTTTAAATAGTTCTTCCTAGAACAATTCTGCTTGTGTATCATCTCTTAACTTGGATTGCATGTATCTAGTGACAAGCTGCCGACATGGATACGTCTAAAATTTCTGCAAGAAACAGTTCTTTCAGACTACCCACTTGTCATACAAAGTCAATGAAAAGAAATGTATTTGGAAGATTCTCTAAGAACATGTTCTGCACTAAGTTATTTCTGTAGACTCCAGTGGAAGATTTTCAGAGAGACCTCTCTCTTTCTGTGGAAATGGCAAGATGGTGATAAAGGGGCACAGGTGCATAAGACAACCTGAGAGGCATATACAACCAGAGAGAAAAAGCCAGATGAGTCAGATTCTTTTCAGTCCCCATAATGTTTCTCACTATGTTACTTGCAATCTATTTAAGTATCAGAAGATACAAAGACAAGGCAGTCATTTATCTCAGTAAGACCAAATTTTTCAATAATAAATTTGCATAGTGATTTTTATTTAAAACAAAACAAATTTCAGAAACTGAATAATATTAAATATCATCTTCATTATTATCATTATGATATGAAATTTGACAGAACAAAAAGTTGGGTCCCGCACTTAGTTCACTTAGTTGGGAAGAGTGGCTGGAAAGCTCCCCAGTGGAAAAGGACCTGCAGGTGCTGGTTGATAGCAGCTGGACATGTTCCAGTATGTTCCCAGGTGTTGGAGTCCTAGAAACTTAGAATTTGGGGTTTTAGTGTATAGTAATACATATGAGTCAAGATGGAGGATTTGGGGTGTTGTTTTTGTCCTTCTTCTTCACCTTCTTCTTCCTTCATCTTCTTCTTCCTTCTTCATGGGTTTAGGTAGTTTTCTGTAACTGGGTGAAAAAGGTCTAGGTTGAGGGCCTTGGGTGGTCATTATTGGGTCAAAAGTTTAAATAATGTAGGTGTCATCTCGTTGTTGGGGGATTATTGCTTAAATAACCTTGGAAAGAGTTAAAAGCTCTCCATTTTTTACCTTTGTTTTTTAAGAGCTCACGGAGTCTTTAAATACTGTAATATAGATAAGAATTAATAAACATTTCTTTTCTGAACTCGAGCTTGGCATTTCCCAAGTATTATTCATCCTGACCATGGCAAGAGAAGAAAAGAAGCCAAAACTGTCATACCCAGGCAACTGAAGAGGCCAATTGCATGCTGGCCTGTGCCAGCAATACTGTGGCCAGCAGGAGCAGGACAGGGATTGTCCCCCGTACTCAGCACTGGTGAGGCCACAGCTTGAGTGCTGTGTCCACTTTTGGCCCCTCACTACAAGGAGGACATTGAGAAGCTGAAGCAAGTCCAGAGAAGAACAATGAAGCTGGAGTAGGGTCTGGAGCACAGGTGTTGTGAGGAGCAGCTGAAGGAACTGCAGTTGTTTTGTCTGGAGAAAAGGCGACTTTGGGAATTTTATCAGTCTCTAAAAACTACTTGAAAGGAGGTTATTGTGGTACAATAATCTCTTCTGCCAGGTATATAGGAAACAGGATGAGAATAAATGGCATCAATTCGTTCCCAGGGTAGGTTTGGATTGCACATTAGAAAAAATTTTTCCCAGTAAAGATTGTCAAGCATTGGAAAAGGCCACGTAGGGAAGTAGTAGAGTCACTACTCCTGGAGGTATTTAGAAGACACTAAAGAAGTTATAACACTTGGGAACACAGTTTACTGGTGTACTTGGCAGGGCTGGATTCTCAATTGGACTTGATGAATTTAGGCATCTTTACTTACTGAAATGTCTCTATGGAAACATAGAAATATTATTCTATTAAATCTTTTTTATAACCAAAATGTTTTCTTCTTCATTTTAAATGTTTCTGGTGTAGTTATACTTTTGTCTTGTGCTACAGCAATCACTGTTACCTACATCACTACAAATAAAAATATGTAAAAGTTCAGTCATGTGGGACACCATATTTTCCTGTACTAATTGAAAGAACAGGTCTCTAATGTCTTCATAACAGCTATTACTATCTCTCTAAACTTCTGTAGTAGAATGTGATTCTCTCTATACCCTTAACCATCACAGGTTGCTTCCAATCCTGCCAAAAGATGCCTGACACAGTTTCAGTTATTGACCTGACCAAAAACAGATGATAGTTTCCTGGACTGTTTTCTTCCCAGATTTCTTTATGGATGTTGTGGGCTGGTTTCTATTTTCCTCTCACTTTCCTTACAGAAGTGACTTAGAAGTGCTTGGGTTCTTGAACTTTAAACCTCTCCAGTGAAGTCTCCAAATTACAATTGTAGCTATCCATTGTGTATTTGTGGTGTAATTTTTAAACTCAAGAAGTGTCTTTCTAACTTCAGCTTTCTCACATCAACATAAATTGCAATGTAAAACAATGGGTAGGGATGTTTTTCCTGAACTTAATCAAATTACTAATGAAATTAATGAACTGCAAATTCTTCACTATTTTTTATTAGATGAGGCTGCTTTATTTTCTTTTTTGATTTTTTTATCTTAAAAAAATTGTTAAAATTTCAACTTTTTTGATTTAAATTTATTTTTCTTCCTTTTAAATAAAAAAATGAAGCATTGCAAAAAAATCTAGGGCAACAATAACATTGCTTAATTCAGTATTTACAATAGAAAGATATCAAAGCAAATACAAGAAAACAGAATTTGTTATTTGAAACAAAATTATTGAAATGGTAAGTGGAAACAAGTGTCAAGCACTCTCGTAAATTCTCTAATCTTCCTTGTCTTATTTGCTGATTAAAAAGGATAATATCACTGGGCTTCATCTTGTACTTTAAATAGTAGAAGAACATCTGCAGAACAGAAACTCATTTGTTTTTACCAAGACATGGAGACTTCTGGGGAAAACTCCACATCAGTTAATTCATTGGCTTTACTGAACAATAGTAGTTAGAAAATGTACTTCAGAATTTAAACATAGGGTTCTCTTCTGCCTACTGACTTCCCTGGTAACTTTTCAAAGAAAGGAATAGTTGTAGGACATAGGGAATCAGAATGAGTTTTGAAAACAAGGATTGGTGACTTATGTTTTGCAGTTTTAAGCAGACTTTTCACTATTGCATATAACCCACATAAATCAAAGGACTTTAAACCTCTTACAATCCTTCACTGGGTAATCATTTTATAAAGTGGCCTGGGGAGTCACTTATTTACATTTTTCTTGCCTTTTCTGCATTACAGTAGACTCAGAGATGCAAGGGGTTTTGTTTTTGTTTTTTTTCCCAATGTTCCTGCATATATTTGTAGTTGATATTTTAAAGCAAAAAAGTAAGTAGTTGAGCCTAAAGAAAGACATTTATATGATGCATACCAAACTAAAAATAATGATATTTGAAGAGATAGAAGGGGAGTTATTTTTTGTTTGTTTTCAGGAGTGATCAACATAGATTTTACATGAGTGTAGAGCAAAATACAGTGTCCAGGTTGGCAACCCTGACACTAAAGTTCTCAGCTGGCTGATATGCACAATAGAAACTGAACTACTCTGTCCTATAGTGTCTGAAGAGTCTTTTTCATCAAATTAGTCAAAGCTAGCTATTGGATAAGGAGGTGAGATTTTTACAGCAGCCTGGTTGGTGTGGAGCTATGGGAGAGAGTATGACATATCTAGTACACAGGAATTTTCTCACATCTCCATCTCTTGGGATGCAGATAGAATTACATCACACATGAGTTCTGAATCTGTTCAAGAATAAATAAATACAGTGTATTCAATTAAGTTTTATGTTGTAGGAAGGAATCATGGCAGTCATTGGCAAAAAAAAACTATCTATAGATGAAAACCACAGCTGAAAGTTCTGTAAAGTCAAAAAAATGAATCATCTTTGGATTTCTGTAGAACTGCTGAGTCACCCTAAAGCCAATTTCTGCTTTCTTTCAAATGAATGTCTCATATCACTAGATGTAAGAATCAGGACCAATGAGGCTTTACATGAATTCAGAATACTAAGGACTTGAGACACTATTGAACAATTTGCTGTCAGTCTATAGGCTAAAACTAGAATGCATAATACAACTAAGTAAATTAGAAGGATGAATGTAATTTTCAAATAATTGTTTTCAAATGAGACATTGACAGAAAAAGTACTATATATTACTACTATAGCTGAGAATAATTCATCTTCCACAATAATGCCATTTCCCTGATTCAGCAATTTTAGAAAAAGAACCATTCCTCTTAAATCCTCTATCAATACATACTCATGCAAAATATTGATCTATATAGTTGGACAGCATCTTGCAGGCTAGAAGCAATTTCACTGAGTGCATAGCTAAGGAAAGAGAGAACTGCTGAAAATATTTGCAACTTACACTAAAGAGCAGAAATTTAAAGTAGCTACAGCTCTAAACACACATGGTAGGATTAGAAAAAGTGGGACAAGGCCACACCAGTTAATAAGTGTATCTATCTATACAGTACTGACATCACTGCTGACAGGGAACAGGCTTCACTCAGCTTTTCACAGTTTTGAGACTTGTAACTTTTATAGCCAGAGCAGCAGTTGCCTAATGAGTAGGTACCTCGGACTGGAAACTGGCAAACATTGTCACAATTTTCAAGAAGCAGGGGAAGAATGTCCCTGGAAACTGCAGGCCTTTTTGTCTCATTTCAGTGCTTCGTAGTGTAATGGAGGAGATTGTTCTGGGAGGTATTGAAAAACACCTTAAAGACAACTCAGTCATGCATCACAACTTCACAGTTTCATGAGAGGAAAGGCCTGCTTATCATATCTGATTTGCCACTATGCCAAGGTAAACCATCTAGTTGACTGAGGGAATCCAGTTGCTGTAATCTTTCTGGATTTTGGTAAAGTTTTGATACAGTCTCTCACAGCATCCTTCTGGATAAAATGCTCAGCACTCATCAGGATAAACACATTATGCAATGGGTGAGCAGCTGTCTCATGAGTCAAGCACAAAGGGTTATAGGGAATGGACTGGTGACCTGTCACTATAGTGGGGCTCTGCAGGACTCCATCCTTGGCCTGCTGCTCTTCAACTGCTTCAATATGCAGGACGGAAGGGATACTACGCAAGTTTGAAGATGATACAAAACTGGGAGGACCTGTTGACTCCCTTGAAGGAAGGAAGGCCCTGCAGGGAGATTTCTACATATTAAAGGGCTGGGCATTCACCAGCCATACCAAGTTCAATGAGGGAAAGTGCCCGATTCTGCACCTGGGATGGGACAATCCTGGATGTATGGACAGACTGGGGAACAAGAGGCTGGAGAACAGTGCCATGGAAAGGGACCTGGGGGCCCTGGTCAGTGGCAAGTTGAACATGACTCAGCAATGCCCTGGCAGCCTGGAGGGCCCAAACATGTTCTCGGGTGCATCAGGCCCAGCTTCGCCAGCCAGGCAAGGGAGGGGATTGTCCAGCTCTGCTTTGCTGGGGCAGCCTCACCTTGAATATTTTGTGCAGTATTCAGCAAATCCTGTGTTTCTGTGGTTACCAACTTTTTAAGTTTGCTCCTGAATGTAGTTTCCCATACCCTGCTTGTCCAATATACCGTAAGGCTGTTCTACAAGGGAAAAGAAGGCAGCTGCCAAGATGATCACAGAACATAAACTTGCACCAGATACAGACAGATAGTGATCATAGAGGTTCTCTCCACCATCTGGTGACAACTGGACAGAGCAAAGTAACCACTCAAGTCCAGGATCCCCTGAGAAAGCTCAGTGACAGTGTCCAGATGAGCAGAAAACACACTTATAGCAAAACTAATGTAAATGGAGTTTGTGGCATGTGGGCAGAGGGAGGGAAGGTCACAGATAAGGCATTTGTAGTCCAATGTTTTTAGAATAATAGATATATGAATATACGGATGTATTATCTTTATTATATATTTATGTATTTACATATTTTTATATATTATATATATATGTATTTTATATATACTTGTATGTTTATGTGCTGAGACTTATTGCCATTGCAAGGAACTCATCATATTTTGATTAAAGTGGAAAGAATTTCAGTTAAAATGACAATGAATTCCTGGTTTCATGTATAAGATATGTTGCCCTCTTTGCACATAACAAATTTTTGAGTATAATACAAGCACTGTTATGTTTTAGCACAAAGACATTCCTTATCATCATTCTCCATCCCTCTTTTTCCATTATTTCTCACAATAGTTGCCATAACCTCAGGCACATTTGTATATGAGTGTGTGCCTATATTTTTTTTCTAAATTTTTAGCATGTCTGCACTGCGTGTGTTATAAACAAGGCTGGAGAGGCAGTAAGAATTTTCTTCAACATTGAAATATTGGAACTGTACTGGAGTGAAAGGGATAAGTACTCAGCTCAAAATGCTAGATCTTGAGCTACAAACAACAGTAGTAGCCTCAGCTGGTTGGGAGCATGGCATAGGACCTGAAACAATCGTTGTTGTCCTAGGGTGACTATGATACCTGTATCCTCACATCATCTGTTTTGTGTTCTGTACCTTTAAGACTGGTTCTGAGAGTGAGCAGGGAAAGAAGAAGCGCGCAGTTTGTTTTGAAAAACTGTGTTCAATCCTCGGGATCTTTTCTCATCCTTGGGATTGTGTGGTTTGTTTTTTTTCTTTCATCGGATGCATGGACAGCAGCCAGAGAGAGGTTTTTTCCTTCCCTTTTTTGTTAGTCTAGCTAGCTGAGGCAAAGCTTTCCTGGACTGTTTTTCCTTTTTTTTCTTGGGACTGTTTAAATCTGCTCTGGACTGAAAAACTCAGAGGAGCACCGGGATCTTGCGCCCGTGGCCCACCGGGCCTGGACTTGGCATTTTCCAGCACTGAAGGGACTGGGACTGATA
>JBBMKD010000145.1:70890981-70929965 GCA_037834095.1 Argya squamiceps
CATTCTTTATGCTTGTGGGCATTTTGTTTGTTAAATAAATAGTTTTTTCCACTTTTCTCTGAGGGAGTTCTCTTCCCAGACCAGCTGGGGGGAGGGGCTGCTTGAATTTGCTTTCCAGAGGAACACCATTCAGAGGGTTCCTCCCAAATTTGCCCTAAACCAGGACAGTGTGGAAAAGGTTAGAAGAAGTAAAAAAGGAGTTATATGAGGTAGAATCCTGGAGAGGAAAAATACGCCTGCATAAAAAGGTAGATTGAGACAAGAATTAGAAGCCTGTAGAGAGGAAACTCGCATAGGATGGGAAACAAAATGTTAAAGGAATCTTTGATTTTTAATGAGATCAATTTGGGACAATTATGGTTCAAAAGAGGGAAAAACCACAAAACTGCAGGTTAGGGTACAGAGAATGGGCGAAAAGAAAATTTGTTACCAGCAGTAAAACCTGGCGGTTTGTGGTAAGAAAGGAACTCTGAAATTCACTCTTCAGGAGAAAGTTGTAAAACATTGGCAGGATTTTTGCAGTTAGTCTTCATTCTCCAGTTTACAACCAGTTGATATCTGTTTCTATTCCCATGACTTTTATTAGCTCACGTAGTACATGAATACTTTGCAATGCATCTGACCATCTTGATGAATGCAAAGAAGACAGGAAGTATATAGCTTTGTTTCTAGTTTTAAACTTGAAACTTTTTGAGGAAGATGATTATGAAGGTTTTAAAGTCAAGCACTCAAAGGTCTGTAAGACATTAATTCAACACTCTTGTATATAAATATTATCAATTTTTTTTGCCTTTTAACATTATTCAGTCTATGAATTTGAAGTGCATTAGGTATCAGTGAGGGTTGTGTAGATTTTTCCTTAAGCAATTTTGCTTGAAAATGTGAAAATATCTTCATCTTTACCCTTCAAAACCACTACCATTTAATTTCCATAACTTGTTCTTGTTTACAAACCAGTGTTGAGATTCTCTGATCATTTAATAACACACTGATCAAGGCATTTTTTAACTTTTTAGAAAGAGTTGTTCTGCTGTACACATGCTGAAACATAGAATATATCACTTTTTTCCATTTCTGAAACTGAATGGTTCTAATTTTAAATATATAATATATAAAATTTTCCTATAACCAAATGGGCTAGAACTGTTTTCATAACTTCCATTGAACCATTAAATTAAATTCAGATGGTATTTCATTAATTGATTCAGTGTTATTTCTGATGTCTAATTAAATTTAGCAGAGGTCTCCTTATACAAATAATAATTGTCAGTTTGTGTCAGATCTAATAGAATTTGGTGTGCAAGTACTGTAGACTAAGTCCTGTTATGATCTTGTGATTAAAAGTATGCAGTATGAGCTCAGCTGTGGTGTCAACGGTGTCCTGTGGAGTCTCAGGCACAGCATCACCACCTGGTTGACGGAGGGGATTGTGCTGCTCTGCTCCGCACTTGTGTGGCCTCATCTTGGGTACCGTGTGCAGTTTTGGGGGCCACAATGTGAGGATACGAAGCTATTAGAGAGGGTCCAGAGGAGGCTACAAAGATGGTGAAGGGCCTTGAGGGAAAGATGCATGAGGAGCAGCTGAAGTCCCTTGGCCTGTTCAGTCTGGAGAAGACTGAAGGGAGACCTCATTGCTGTCTACAACTTCCTCATGAGGGGCAGAGGAGGAGCAGGCACTTGTCACTTCTCTCAGGTGCCCAGTGACAGGACCCCAGTGAGTGGCCTGAAGTTGTGTTAGTGGAGGTTTAGGTTTGATATTCAAAAAAGTTCATCCCCCAGAGGGTGGTTTGGCACTGGAACAGGCTCCCCAGGGAAGTGGTCACAGCATCAAGCCTGACAGAGATCAAAAAACATTTGGGCAATGGTCTCATGCACATGGTGTGGCTCTTGGGGGGTCTTGTGCAGGGCCAGGAGTTGGACTTGATAATCCTTGTGAGCTCCTTCCAGCTCAGCGCGTTCCATGATTCTGTAAATTAATAATTTTGTACCCTCTGTGATGTCAAGTTCTCTCATTTGCTTACAATCAAGTGTATAGACATGAGAAATGCATGAAATCAAGACTTGTTCTCTTTGCAATTTGTTAAGCCAATCTTTGGGGTGTTTTTAAATGATGTTGTAATTAAGCTTATAAGAAGTGATGAAGGAGTAGTATCATCTGAGTTGATGTAACAGACTAGTTGGCATTTTCATGATCCCTAATCTCTCTTTATGAGAATTTTATTATAGGCATTATTGTCTGTGGAAACAAACATATTACATTCAGTCCAAACCCCAGATGTCCCAAATATTTGATTAGTAAATCTTGGTTAAGTGTCATATTTTTCCAATATTAGACTTAGTCTATTCTGATAGAATTCCACTGTTTTCATATTTATTAAAAACTGGAATTGGAATGTTATTAACTTTTTTCTTCTTTTTCTTTCTCTTTAGCCTGCATGGTATAGCAATATCTCCAGAATATTTCAAAAAACTGGTAAAAATGGGAGGGGAAAAATTTTCATTTCTAATTTCATCTGCCTGTATATATATGTTTCTATAGAGTAGTATAAGTTGTGTATGTACTTTTGTCAGACAAACATGTATTTTCTAGATATTTGTACATATTCACATAGCTAATCATACATGCAAGTAGAAATCATACACATCTGTGCATATAATGACATATATGTCTGACATATAATGTCTCTACTTATACAATTTCAGGTTTCTTGATAGCAATAAAATTAGAATACCTTTAGGGTACTTCCTGAAAAGAAATTAATCTCAATGTAAATATATGAAATAAGCAAAAATATATTTTTTCTACAAATGCTGCTCTTTCCTTAAAGAGGTCACCGCTTTGAAAGAAGGCTCTGAAGAGAGTTATTCAGACTGGAGAAAAGGAGGCCAAGGGGGGACTATTGGCCTCTACAATTACCTGAAAGGACATTGTGGCAAGGTGGCGGTTGGTCTCTTGTCCCAGCTGAGCAGTGACAGAACAAGGGGAAATTTTAAATGTCTATAACTGCAGGGGAAAACAGAAAGTATATGGCACTAAATATCCTCACAAACTTGTGTAAAAATTTTTTTTCTGTGTGCAGTGGTATATAAGTTCTTTTTTTTTTTTCCCTAATAATTGTTTCCTTGACCGTGATTTTAAGAAACCTCTTCTATTAAAATGTTCAGTTGACAGAGCTTGACATACTCTATCATAGAGGAATACAACAGCCTGAAGAACATAAGATGCATTTCAAAAGCTCTTGCTTACAAACCTGGATTGTATGCTTGTTGTGGCTGTCGTTCTCTCAGTGCTTTTAAACCCAGAGTTTGCACTGTATTGTACATATCCTACAGCACTGACTGCATTCTTCTGTTCTCCTTGTAAAACTTACTTTCATTCCTAAAATGCATAAAGCTTTTCACAATATGTTTACTGGAAATCTGACCTGGCAGGAGACCATTTCATTCAAGTGGTTAGTGCTCAGTCTTTCTATACTTACAATTTTATTGCCAACTTTTTAATTATTATCTTTTACTAATAACTGAGAAAGACTATGCATGTATAGTGTGCATCAATATCTGCCAGTATAAGCTTGTATCAGAAGTTATCTAAGTAATATTTTAATTTATAAGGAAAATCACACATTGTCTACATTTTTGACTTAGCATAGAAAAAAAATATTTCTCTGTCTTTGCAATCTATATTGTTGATGGAATGATTTAACAAAAAATTATCACTATGAATCTGTTTTCATAGAAAATCAATTTACTACCACATCAGAGCTTTTTATCTTTAAAAAAAATCTGGATCAGAACTCACTCAAAGATAGTTTTTAAGTGAAGCAGCCTGCTATAAAAAAAAATTTCAGAGTGTACTAAATATTTTGTGAAGATCAGCATTATGATAAAAAGACACATATTTCATTACAAATGCTTTTCTAGTATGATTGAACACAAACCAGTGTGAGCAAAAATCCAAGTGAGTTCTCATAGACATAAAAAAGAGTGTTAGATACTTCATAGCATGTAATATACTTCACAGGATCATGCAGGATATTAGAAATAGAAATCAGCTGCATTGATTCAAGTCAAAGTCTCATGAGGTGATTTTCTGCAGAGGTAAAAATACACATTAAAAGAATAGGAGAAAAATGAGGAAAGGATATCAGAGAATCATCAAGTCCAGCCTGTGACCTAACATTACCTTATCAGCTATAGAAAAGGCAAAACACATTTCAGCTCCTGAAACAAAGGCAGGAACATAAAATGACCTTCTGGTCCCCCTTTATTTGATGCAGCCCAGGATAAGGTTGGTTTTCTGGGCGGCGAATCACATTGCTAGGTCATGTCAAGCTTCATACCCACCAACACCCCTTGGTCCTCCCCGGGGCTGCTCTCAATCCATTCTCTGCCCAGCCTGCGCTTGTGCTTGGGATTGTCCAGACCCAGGTGCAGGACCTTGCACTTGGCTTTATTGAAATTCATGCATTTTGCATGGTCACAACTCTCATGTGCTGTCAAGGTCTCCAACCGTGACATCCAGAGGGGAAATAATCAATTGTTGATAATGATATGTTGATAATGAAATCTGATTTCATTGATAATGAAATCTGTCTTGAATATCTATTCTTGAAGGGACAGCTCTCAAGTAGACTGTTAACTTTCGTTCCCAGATTACCATATGTGGAGTTGGAAATGACTAGAGGATTTCAAAATTATCAGTAGCAGAGACCCTTCTAACTCTTAAAGTTTTTTTGACTGACATGATAAGAATGAATTAAGTAACAGAAAAGGTAAGCATGATTTCTTGTGGCAAACATATTTTGTATTGCCATATATAGGTCTAAACTGTATAAGAAGGTAGCACATAAAATTTCATATGCAAAAGACTGTGGTCTAAAATAGCCATACAGTACTAATTTGTGATTTTCTGTGCTGAAAGAAGATTAGAGGAAGTGAAATAGAATTAATAAAGCTACAGAAATAGTTTTGAAAACATTTCTTTCTTGCACAGTAAGTTGAACAAGCAGCAAATGAGGTCACAAGGGCCATAAAATTGAAAATCAGACTACTGCTGTAAGACAAACAAGGTTAAAGTTGGAAAGCACGTAGGATACCATTATTATAATGTCATTAGGTTTGAAATGCTGATGGAGTTCTGTAGAGAGGTCAGCAAACACAAAAAGATATTGCACTGTAAGAAATGCTGACTTGAAGGAAATGTGAAAAAAGTTGAATTAAAAGTGGCTAAAATTCAATAATTCATGAAAAATCAAGAGTGGAAGAGGAAGAATCTATTCTTGGTAGGTCACATTAGGGGAAAAAAAAAGGAAGAAAAAGCCATGTAAGCATAAATAAATGCATAAAGTTAAAAGAGCAGAAAAAAGATGTGGTCAACCAAAAGTTTAAGTCCCTGTGTGACTGAGAACTGCATAAGAGAGAAAGAAATCTGAGAACATTTAAAGGAGTTCTAGAAGCTTTAATGATACTGAAAAAAATTGGACAGAGAAAGAAGAAATTGCAATATAAACTTCAAGAGATACATAGAAGAAATCTCAATTATTCTTTATAACACATAAGAAGAAATCATAGTTTCTTTCAAATCACCACAAATATAGAATAATGTTGCTGAAGTCAATACATTTATTCTAGATTTATATCACATAGTAGAAGAATAAAGCTGATCCTGTCCATTATGTACAACTGATTACTATTTAAATTAGTGCCAGAGGCATATGAGAAATCAATTTCTATGATGTTTTTGCTGATCAACTATCCTCTATAATCATCATTGCTGATTTTTCTGCCTAATGGGAAGAGAAGAAAAAAAGAAGAGAGAAAACAGAAAATTTTTTCATTAAATAGTTCATTGATATTTATCATTTTGCCTCTTTGATTCCATTTGTAGTATCCAGTATTTATCTCACAGTCTATTATATACAAGATAAATAGATTTTTTTACTATCCCTGTATATTTTAGTCTTAGGCTGAGATTAAGGTCCTTTATGTTGGTGATCCTAAGATGTATTAAATTATATTAACACAAGAAAAAAATAAATGACACTGTGTTTCAAACATGAATATTAAAAAATCTTAAGTAGCAAGTATATGGCTAACAGCCCCTCACCTTTTAAAGTCACTAATGTACCATCACAAAGCATCTGATATGAAAATTGTGGTGATTTTGAGGTAAGGCTGCACAGGAGAAATAAAATCTTTGATTTTTCAAGACTCACAGGACCTCATGCAAAGTAAAAGGAAAAGAAATGGCTGTTGGTTTCTTAGATCAACTTTTCTTCCTACACTTGTAATTTTGCTGCTCTCTTGCATCAGAGGCATGATAGATGAACGTATCTATTCAGCCTGATTGACCCCAAGCCTTCCACTGGCAATTTATATCAATATCTACTAGAAAGTCCCTATATAAGCTAAATATAGGCTGACTATTGCCTGTTTCATCATCCAAGGAATTAAAAAAGAGAAAATGTGGAGGAAATGTTACAGAAATTTCGTAGTCGGTCCTTAAATCTTTTAATATAATTTTTTTTATTTCCATTGCAAAAAACCCAAATGAAGCAACAAAATCAGTTGTTGCACCAACACCTAAGAAAAGCTACCTCTGGTTATAGAGAGTATTGGTTGGATATTTTGTATCCGTATTTCCAGTACCAGGAGAAAAAAGGTTATGATCACTGCTCTGCTGTCAAGAATATAGGTAGAATTAATCTTTATTTAGATGAAGTCATTCTTATTTGTAGTTCCAGATGGTATCAGCTTGCCTGATGAATTTGGGTGTAACAAAAATGCTAGAGCCACTCAAGAGACTACAGATACGTCATGTTGCAGATGGAGTGACACTTTTAAGAGAGAAGTAGCAATATTTCTATTGATTTAAGGCAAAGATTTAGCAAAGTTTGGAAAATAGGAAATGCATTAGTGATCTAATGAGATTTGATGGCAAGGTACACTTGATCACCTACTGCATAAAGGACAGTCAGACAAAACTGTGAGGGTGAGCCTTCTGCCAGGTCATGAGGTTCAGAAAGGACCCTCATGTGTTCTAATCTCCTTTTCAGAGAGGAGTTTAGGTGCAGCTGGATCCAGACTTAGCCCAGACTTTGTCAACTGTTTATGTCTAAAGGATTTTATGGGCAGAACCAACCCTTTACAGCACTTAGTTAAGATTTAAAAGTTTAGTATGCCATTAATCACTTACCAATAATCTGTTGCAGCAAGGAATCTCTCAACCTCAAGAGGTATACAAGAGGTATACACATCAACCTTAAGAGGTATTACTCAAGGTGTGTTGACTGCTGCCATGTAAGAAAGCTCAATGAGCCTCCAGCTATCCACTATTTATAGAGTAAATTAACTGGATTGTAGTGGTATTTGCATATTAACTACAAAAGTCAATTACTCCCAAACTTAAGCAGCACCACAATTAGGTGGCCACATTGCTCAAATTAGCCTTTGATTATTGTCCCTCCCTCAAATCCACTTTGAGTCTGGTGCAGCCATCATGTGTCCATTAGAACTGCCACTGGTGGTCATCACTTGAGCAGCATTACAGGAAATAAAGGTAAGATTGGTGTGGGGGAGGCAAGGGAGAGGACAAGGACCATGGACAAAATCACAATTCATTGGGTCTTTATAAGGAATAAACTCTTATAAAAGGGAGGATCAACGGGGGAATATATCCATGGCTATGGCATCTCAAGTAACAATTATGCATGTTGATGCCCAGCTTCCCAGGACACCTGCCTGGGTGTTCACACTGATCAAAATTCTCTTTTTGCTGAGCTTGGCTACACATAAGACAGGGTACTCTTTTTGGTCAGATCAGGTCAACTGTCCCAGCTATGCTCCCTCGCAGCTTTTTACCTACCCTCAGCCTACTTAATGTGGAAGAATGAGAAATAGAAAAGACTTTGATATTGTTCAAGCAATGTTCAACAATGAATAAAATATTGGCTTGCTATCAATGCTATTTTGGTCATAAATCTAAAGCACAGCATCATGTGGACTGCTATGAAAAAGTGCTAACCCCGTTCCAGACAGACCCAGAACAAGCTTCTGCTTTTTTCTATGCTGATCAGAGACTCATTCAGTGTAATGGTTTCCCCTGTATCACAAACAGGATTCAGTAGGTTGTGTCTTTTTCTGAGATTTGGTGCATAAGACATATTCCTTTTTTAACAAAGAATACTTGTCAATTCAAGACTGAGGCTTTCATGTATCGATCTCTGAGGTCCCACTTTATTCTCAAGGGGAAAAAAAAACAAGCCAAGAACTCTGCACTAAATCTGTCATTTACAATGGGAAGACATGAACACTTATTTTCTTTATTTTTCTTCTCTTTATTCTGCTTCATGTCTTCATGAAACTCACATAAAATGGTGCCACTGTGCACAGCACTTTAATAGTCAACTTTTGTTCAAAATACTTAAAGAAATAAGGTTAATGTGAAAAATAAGAGATGATTATAGTGTATTAAAGCTGCATTTTTGGTGGCT
The DNA here is from genome assembly GCA_037834095.1 of Argya squamiceps. Classification (NCBI taxonomy): domain Eukaryota; kingdom Metazoa; phylum Chordata; class Aves; order Passeriformes; family Leiothrichidae; genus Argya; species Argya squamiceps. The sequence continues at coordinate 70,899,474 of JBBMKD010000145.1, forward strand.
TAGCAATACTAACTTAGCATTACAAACTAATTTATTACTAAAACATTTATAACAGGAAAATATAAATTTGATTCTTTACAATTAAAAAAAATTTCAGACTTCTTTTTCCTTCAAATTTTTTTTAATCAACTGGATGTTAAAAATATTTTTGTTCTGAAACAAAAAACTATCAACTCTAACTTTTTTATAAATCAGACACTAATTAACTGGGCTCATGTGGAGACCAATGCTAAGCTACTGAGGTCAGAATATGTTTCTCTCTGTCTGGGTTGCACTGCTGCATATCCAAGTTGTTTTTCAGATTATCAGTCTGACAACCTGTTCTTCATGTTCAAATAAGACATAGTGTTGTGCTGCTACAAATGGTTTTACAAGCATACACATTTGGAATGTTTTCAGTACTGTGACATAACGTAGTCAATCTGGCATAACTTCTGTTTTGTCTGTCAGTGGCAAATAATGAAATGGCCAGGTCACAAAGAAACAGAAATCTTTGGACTATCATTTCATTATACTCTGGAGGATTCCTGATCCCACTCCGTATCTGTCAGATGACAAGTGACAAAAAACTGGACAACACCACCTGTTCACCGATTTCCTAATATATATAACAAATTCCATAATATAGTTCAAAAACTTCAATGCTCACAGTTCACCATACTCAGAGATCACACTTATAAATACAAATTACTAAAGGTATTTTGTGTACTGATTTTGTGTCAGTTGAGGAAATATAATGAATACTTACACCAGGGATCTACTGTTTTACCAATCCATAGTGCTGCAAGTATAGAATCATTTTACAGAACTGTGATATTTGACACAAGCATTTTAACTGTTCAAAGGCTAAATTGTCAGTGAGTGCACCTGTTGAAAAAAAGTGTATCACAGTATTACATAGTCTGTCATTTTTTTGAATTTGACATTCATAAATATCTAGGAAGTACTTAGAGACCAGAATCAGCAGAACTAATGACAGAAGATTGGTCAAGTAATAAACCCAAGTAAAGTAATATTCTCAGTTCTATGTTTACTCTCAGTAAAATTTAAGAACTCCAGGTTGATTAAAAGTAGAAGCAATTTAGGATAATCACCTCTCTGCTATAGTATTGTCTTCTTTAAATTTTGCTTATTTCATGAACTTGTTCTTTTAGCTCAGAATTGCTTTCATGTGGCTTCTAGCTGCTTTGATCATAGCTATCAACTCTACTAAGATTTAAAGCCAATGAAAAATTAAGATACAACAACTGGCAATCACATGAATTGCTACTTCAGATTTTTAAGGGAAACATCAGTAGAAGAACATCAGGCTGAATTATGTTAAAACAATTATTAATAAAAACATCATTTCTAGTCTTAAACTTCTTTGATACATCTATTTCCTTTATTTCTTTGTCTTTACTTATTTGTTGATTCCCCTTCTCTACATTACTTTTTTATCTTTAGTTTATTTTCTTCTTTTGCCATCTGTTGTTGTTGTTTCTTTAAAAAGTACTTTATTACCCTGGAAACTCAAGCATTATAAAGTCTTGGCCGTCTATAACACAATTTTAAACATATTTTGTGCCAATTGCTCTCAACTTACATAAAGAACACTAATTAACAGAGAAGTCTATGCTGCTTGTCTCTTTCTTTTAAGGGTAGCTATACAATGACCCTTAGCAAGAAAATTATGATTATGAGCATATGGTGAAAAAAATTAATGTATTACTTATTTCAAAGCCTTTCTTATTGCAGCTATTAGTAGATCCTGCTGGATGATCAAGCAATAAATCATTTGACCATGTAGAATGCATAGTCCTGTAATTGATCTTTTTCATGGTTTTTTAGATAAAACTGAATAATACTTTCTAAAGGTAAATAAGTAGATAAATTACTAATGTCCTTGAGGTAGCGCATCTGAAGGAAATTGCATTCAGGCAACATACCTTACTTTCCCATCTTTCCCCTTTTTCTGTGTACTGCTTATAAGGGTAAAGGAAAAAGAAACACACTTTGAGGAATGAAAATTATAGGGAATTGCTATGGATTAGACTATTTTCTAGTTCCATCCATTTGACGTTGGGGAAAAAAGCCCCCATTATTTTGTATTAATATTTTCATATTTTATAAAGATGGCAATACAGTGCATGAAACAATTATACCTCAGAGGACAATAAGATCCAAGTTTGCTTTTTGTTTATTTCATTTATTTGGCTATATGAATATTTCTACCAAAAAAATTGCCTCCTGGACTTCAGTGTCCAGCACAATAAATCAATAGCAGTTTCTGACTTCTTTGCATATTTAGATTTTATATATGCAGAGTGTTATATGAATACTAAATTCTGAAAAAAATTGTTTAGGCACAATGTCATGGAGGATGATTCTTTTTATTCTATCTGAAACAATATATTTGTAACCTGAGACCTGGAAGAATAATTCTTCAAAATATTATTGGTGGAGATGCTGGTGTACTCTCAGAAGTCTTTACTCACCCAAGTTGTGAATGGACTGCAGAAACAATAAAAATACGGAGCAGGTTGAAGGGGGTTCCTACTCAAGTATATGTAAATAAATGCACATAGCCTGAGAAACAGACAGAACAAGCAACAATCAAAGCTTAACTACTTCAGAGCTCTTCTGGGAATATGGGGAGGAAAGACAAGTAGGGGAGTTTCTTTTATGTGAAAATGCAGTTCAAACAAAGTAAGCCTGCCATATAGAGTATATGAAAGGCAGGTGAGAGCTTGTGAACCATTATCAGACAAGATGCCAGGGAAGGAACTCAGGAAAACTGAGCTGTAAAAGACACAACAATGAGGTTCAGCTCCTGGAGACTGTTAAACATCTAACTTGATATGCCTGAATCTGAGTATAATGACAGGAAGATACAGGCTTTGCCCTTTACCTACCAAACAAATAAAACATCTTTTCAAGCCAAGCAAGCACTGAAAGAGATGGATTTCTGGCTTCCTATTACCCACTTAGTAGTTCCCAGATCAGGCCCCAGTTTCATGAAGACTGGTTTCAGCTCACTACAATTAGAGACAATCCTGACCTCACAGCAGAGGTTGCCTGGTACTAGAGGACAAGTGAGAACCTACCCGAACCTACCCACTTCCTTGCTCTTTTTTTCTGCTTTATTTCTAGTGTAAGTAAATTGTTCTCAGCTGAAGCCTTTACTGAAGTTAAGCAGAACATCTTTCCGTGGTATTCTGTATACACGTATTTTTCATTTCCTTCTTCTGAGGCCACACATTTTATTCATTATATGCTTTCCCTTCTGCAAACAGTTCAGGTTCAATGTAGAACTCTGATTCCGAAAAAAAATGCTTTCCCTGAGAGAAAAGCAGCAATAGATCTAGAATTCACTTTTGTTTGCCTCAGTGGTTTCCAGTTCTCCAACAATTAAATCTTTTATTTCCCCAGGAGATGAAAAATTTCTGTGAATTTGCAGTAAAACTAAAATAATATGAGGCATATGGGATCACAGAGATGAGATAGGATGTAGTGAACTACATACACTGCCTCTTACTAAGCTTTTGTTGCTGTATCCCTCAGTTCCCATTAAAATTCCTTGACATAAAAGGCATCTATTTAGAATGCAACTTTTAAAAGCAGTTTTTGAAACAGATATTATAGCTGGTGCAAGTCAAGGTACCTCTTCTCATTTAAACTGAGGCTCCAGATATACATTTGTAAAATTGACTCCTCTAGATAAGTTGCTACATTTCAAAATATAGAGTAGGCGGTGATTTTACTTAGGCAAAAAACATATGCAAGAAGCACATTTCAGTAGCAGGCTTGAACTCTTCAGAATACAGCCAAACAGAAAGGAAAATGGGAAGACTATTTAAATGCTTTAAGATGCTTAACTGACGCTATTAGTTATCAGATGGTCTCATCTGATGTACCTGCTTTTATTTTTAATTTCCACAAGGTTATCCTCGCTAATATTGTACGCCAGTGAATCTGACATGATTTGATTTTCAAAACAGTTAAAATAGACTCCATGATCTTAAAGGTCTTTTCCAAACAAAAAGATTTCTGTGATTGACTACCCTTAAATTATAGATATGTATCGAAATCATACTAATATGCTAAATTAAAAATATTATAAGTTTTGTCCAGCAGAACATAGATTTTAAAATACAGTTTACAGTCACCTTTTTTATATTTGAAAATATTTGAAATAAAACTATTCTCAAGAAAGCCAAGGGATGTATCTTCTTTATTTCTTTATATTTAGTCCTCACATATTTTTAGCTTTCACCTACCCAAGGTCATAAATTCACCTAATATAGTTCTTATTCATTAAATACCTACCATTCATTCAATCTGAAACCAAATAAACATTAGAGAATTTTCTCCTCTTCTCAAAATATGCTGAATCATTAAATTTATTGACAAGTACTTCAAATTATGCTGAAATATTTGCAGTCTTATTGAAATTCAATTTCATGCATGGTTCTGTTGTTTGTTTTGTGGGGTTTTTTTCACAAAACCTGCTAATATACATTTGTGAGGAAATCTGAACATTTCAACTTAGGCAGATATTTGCATACAAATCTGTCAGAATCAGACAAATACTAATACTGAACATCTGATTTTTGGCAGTTATATTGTATTCTGTCAAATTTAAAAGGCTTTGGTAAGTTTTATAAATTTGAGGACCACATCTGCATTTCCTTTCAAAAAACCAAAACCAAAACCAACCAACCAAACCAAACCAAATCAAACCCAAGATATTTGCATTCTTTTTCTCATTTATTTAATAGAATGTTTTCAAGAACCTGAAAGATCTGAGGATAAGATAATGGGAGTGGTTTCCAGAAGGAAGGTTGAGAAATATATGTAATTTATGCTATGTCTAAATAGCAGTCATCAAAGGAAATATGTATTTTTCACTTCAGATGTGAGAAGTACTATGTTCACTGACTCAAAGCTGTATATAAACTTACTGTCTGCTGAAATAGCTAGTTGTAGATTCAGCTCTTGTCCTGGTATTGTCCATGTGTCTGAATTACTCCAATACATATGGCATCTGAAGACCTGTTGAAAAATTTATGGAGTGATCATATGCTACTTGCTTTTTAGAGAGAACAATGACTTATGACACAAACACCATTATTTGCAGCCATTTGCCTCTTCATTCTAATGTGAAGTCAGTGCTACTCTTAATACAGAAACTCATTAAAAGCTCTGGATGTTTCTTGTAATTTCAGAATAGCTGTAATCAGCTAAAAGTCACAAAGAATCATCAAAATTCTTCAACTACTTTGCTGTATTTCTACTTCTTGTTCCAAGTCATGATTTGGTTGCAGTTAAATCACTTGTCAACATTTGGAATTTTGGCAAAGAAATATCACTTAGATGCTTTCAGGCCTCATCGTGCTCTGTCATTAAAAAAATATGGAATTCAGATATTAGATCATATTGTCACCTCAGATTAACAGCATATTTTTCAAAATAGCTAAGAAAAATAGTTACTATACATACCCATAACAAACAAACAACAACAACAAAAAAAGTACTGAAAACACAATTTTTATATAGGTCCCAAAAGGGAGGGAAAAGTATGGCAACAAAAAATGTAACCCCAAAATATGTAGGTTTTTTCCTTAAATTTTTTCAACCTTCAAAATTTTAAAATCTAGATAACAGTATTTGTTTGTTTGTTTGTTTTTGTGGGGTGGTTTGTTGTTTTATTTTTTGGTAAATCTTTATGATTTATTTATAGACCATACAAATGGTTAATTATTTTAATGATGTTTTTCTTTGCCACCATCAAATATTATTAATATTCTTCATTGTCATCTTATTAAATGGTAGATTTTATTATCTTTCAGAGTCCAGATTTCCAAACCAGGGCTTTAATTCAGCTTCGACTTTTAGTTTGCAAAGTCATAAATAGCAAGTCAATCAGGACATTAGTTTGTTGCATACTCCTTTCAGAGCCACCAATACATATGCAAAGTTAACTGCAATTAAAAGGAAAAATAATTAGATTATGTGTTGTTACTCTTGTGAAGTGGCATTACATTTGGTAAAACAAAAACTATTCAGTCCTTAGAGGCTCACCCTGGACAGTGGACAGGGAAAAATCTTTCCATCAGAGGTCACCTGGTCAACTCTTTTGTATCTACACAAGGGATGCCCTTGTTGCACTTTTCCCTTCCCGGAAACACATTATGGGCACTGGGTTGATGCAGGGAAGTGGTCACAGCAGCAAGTGCCTCTGAGTTGAAGGGATGTTTGGACAATCCTCTCAGGCACATGGTGTGACCCTTGGGGATGGCGCTGTGCAGGGCTGGGAGCTGGACTCAGTGATCCTTGTGAGTCCCTGACAACTCAGCATATTCTCTGATTCTGTGCTTCTGAGGTTCTAAGTAGTTTATGGAAATCAATCACTTTGATTCTAAAAGCAAAAGAATATTAACTTCACTTCTGGACTGCTCGTGCAGTAATTGTAATATTGTCTTAGTGATTTTTATGTGATTATTCTGAATGAGTTCTAGTAAAAGATGTGTCAGTCTAACTTCAAACTTAATCTAATCAACATTTATCATTATAAGACAGATTTCTACTGATCATAACTTTGGAAATATTTGACATTTGAGAAAAATTAATCTATCATCAATGCATATTTTAATTATTTCTTGCAAATTGCAATAAATTTGTTTTATATTTTATAGAACAGAGGAAAAAATATACAGAATCTTCTGGATATGGAAAAAAATTTTTGGACATTTCAATGTAAAACTCTAATCTTGGGCTCTTTCTAATTTAACTTCTATGCAGTGCCCTTTCAATAAAATCACCTTTGTTGTCCTTCTGAAAATGTACACAAATTAGTAAGAGAAGTGATTCTTTGAAAAGTTGTAATGAATATATCATCTCAGGAGAGACTTCCTATATGTCAGAGATTATTATCTCTGAGTCTTATCCCAGTGAATTTTTCAAGGTTTTTATTTCAGAACAAAGTGTGAAAATATCTTAGTCAAAGAACCACTGAACTGGGTTCTTCTGGGAAGTAATAAAAGTAATTGCGTAAATATAGATCTTGTGAATATGCATATACTGGAAATTAATTTTCTGATTTTTAAGACATTTATGCATGACTTTAAAATATCCTCTGTAGTATAAATTTTCAATCTGTATGTCTAGAACAACTTGATAGAAAACCTGTCCCTGGCTGATAGCCAGCTTTCTCAGTCACTTTATTTGGTCTCAAAATACAATCAGGCTATTTTTTTCAACTTACCTAATAGAATTTAAGACTTTTGTGTTTTGATCCCTTCAGCTGACTCAGACTATGGATGATTGCAATTTATGTTCTGTTCAACTGTGAAGAAGTATAATGCTGAACTTTGCTAAATTCACTAAAATTTTCACATCTGATTGCATACACTTTATTTAATCCAGCTGAATTTCTACTTTAGAATTTCCTTTAAAGTGAGAAAACAGAAACATTGTAATTTGAGCCTTCCATATCTAATTCATTTCAATTCTGCAAGAAAGCGATTCTGCATCAGATCAATTTTGAAAAAAAGGTATATGTTAATAGCAAAACACTACAACATCTGGTAAATGCCATAACAACTCCTCTAGTTTACAAGATATTGAAAAGAACTATAAATTAAGGTATGCACTACTCTTTCAAGTTTGTTGTTGGCTTAGAAGTATTTGTTCCATATACAAGCATTATACTGCACTGTGAACTGTGATCTCACTTTAACTGTAAGAGAGGGAAAGGAAGGAGGAAAGAAAAAAGAGTGTGAATGAGGGAAAGAAAAAGGAAATGAGGAATAGGGGCAAATGGGGAAGGAAAGAGGAAAAAAAGGGAAAAAGAAACAACAAGAAATACTATAGCTTCACTACCAAAGATTTTTTGACACTTTTGTTATTTACACTCATGCCACATGTGATAAATAATTTTAAAAATAGCACCTTTATGACCTTTTGTCTTTACATACTAAGCAAAATACTTTCATCATGAATCAAAGACTGCTTTTCGCATATTAGGCCTCAGACAAAACATACGTGGAACATTTCCAGCTTGTAGCCATCAGGCATTGCAAAATAGCTGTTAAAAACTTGGGGAAAAAACTTACATGAAATTCTCATATTGATAGTTATTTCTAAAATTATAGAGAGAGAAAAAAGGAGTAAACCTGTTACTTAATACCTCACTCCTGCTAACATTGCAGCTGAACTCTGTCCCTTAAATACCACAAGAAGAGATGTATTTGGTTTGTTTTCTTGGTGGTTTTGGATATTTTTTGGGGGAGGAGTTTTAAATAGCTAAAATTAAAAGTTTGAAATATTTTAGTTATCTTCCAATTTTTAATTGAGATTTTCTCAGTAGGCCACAGTCTTACATGCACACAGAATTGCAAGGTATGAGACACTGAGATTTATTTAATGCTTAGCTTAAGTTTGCGTTTACACAAATTTATGAATTGATGGTAAAACCTTTATTTATAGCACCGAGGCTTTGGGTTTGAAGTGTCCTAGGATAAGGATTTTTTTTGTTTGTTTATTTTGTTCTAAACCAGAGCAAAGTGTAGGTCATAAATAACCACTAATAGAGATTTAAAAGCATTTCTCTAGAAGAGAACTTTAAATAAACGTGTGTCAGAAATCAAAAACAATCAGTATCTTTCATTAATCCACTTTTCTAGCATGTGTCTAGAGCACTCAGCACGGAAGGTAGAGATAAATTACTTAAGGGCTTTTGATTAAGTAGTTTTGATAAGGACATTAGAAAGCTGTAAATCCCCTAAGCTCATCTTATTTGCTTGCATAGCTGAGCAACACTGGTGAATGTGATTTTGTAAATATGTGTCCCTGAATTACACCAGGGATCCTTTACTTAAGTTCCAGATATTTAATCTTTCTGAATTTTCATTTCAGCCCTCGAGCTCTTCCAAATCTAATGATAACATTGGTACTATCTTATTGTTTCCATTTTCAACTTTTTTTTTTTTTTTTAATACATATATATATTAAAAAAAGTATTTTTTGGTTAACTTTCCTAGGTCAGAATAAGATACACATATCTATTTATTTTCATCTTTTGAATAAAATTTTACAGGAGGCAAAATAGTTCTCTGCATATCTTCAAGGGCAATTCTACATCCTCTTGAAATCAACAGCCTTTTTCCTTACAAGAGTAACTTTGTCTGATTAGATCATTTGACTTCCAAAGGTGCTCTAGCTATAACTTTACTTGAGTATGGAATTGTCACTGAATTCCATGTGGTAAAGTTAGATGGCACAGTGCTGTGTGTGTAAGAAAGAGTGAATATCTCATAAAGAGTATTTTTTTTAAATGTAGCCTAAGGGGTTTATAGTTTAAGATGCAGAAAAAGAAACATTAAAAAAAACCTACTGAGCTGTAGGGCCAACTAACATTTTCATCTTTTGTTTTCATTGCTCACCGTAGCCCATCGATTGTGATTACTCAAAGGTTAAAGAAGTTTGTGACTTCAGGCTGCCTATAACCTCATGCAGGCAACATTAATCAGATACACAAGCTTGACAAAACCCTGAGATTTTTATAGTAACAAGACTATCCCAAAAGTTAATTCTATGATCTCTCGATATGTTATATAGCATGTATACATACTTGAAGTGGTATAGATTTGCTTAGCAGATAAAAATCTTATCTGTTCTTTAAAAGTAAGTGGCTTTCAGAGGTATTATGTTTTGCCCTTAATGCTAAATATATATCTTAAGGGTTTTTTTCTCTCTTGGTATTGTAGTTACTGCTAAGGGTAATCTCTGTGACAAAAAGTGTTTAATTAAATCAAAGAAAAGGGATTTGCATCTGCAAAGGTCTTGATTAAAAGCTAGTGAGTAAAAGTAAATATACTATCTCTAGTAATTGACTAATTTAGAAATCTATAAATACTTAAAATTTCAGTTAAATGAATGGAAAGAATAGAAAACATCATTGCTAAGTTTGCAGTCAGAGGTTTGGTCAATGAGTCTGCTCTTAAATTTTTGGAGCTCAGATAAATATGCCCCAGTGTTTTAAACAGTCTTTCTTAGGTGAATAAAGTTCAGGTATCCCTGAAAGCCAACACTTCATGATGGTAAATTTTCTCAACATTATTTTCTGTAGTTTTGTTTTACCTTTTTCAAAGATCCTCATAAGTTTAGCCACAGATTCATAAACTAACAGATTTTAAGGTAGAAGAAATTCTCAGTCTTTTTTGACCTATATATAACAGTCCTCGGCACTTAAAGTCATATGTCCTTGCTCTAGAAGCTATTGATTGAGAAGTTAAACAGTCCGTAATTATACAGATCATCATAATACCTCTTTTTTTCCCCTTTTGTCTTAAAAGACTTTTAAAAGTCAAGGAACATTGTTGTTAGAAGTCATTATTGTTGTTACCATTACATTATGTTTCTTACCTATATTGTGGGGCAAATGGGTCAAATATGGTCTGCCATAGTAGGATCACTAGAAGAATATGACAAAAAGACTCTGTCTGGCCTAAGATAATAGTCAGAAATCTTCTTTTCTTTTCACATTTTTTATAGTTTTATGGTGACTGAAAAGAACAATGTGCATGATATTGACAATGTTTCTACAACCATGGGTAGGGATCCTTTTCAGGATATCCCCATGAAGGAAACCCAATTTTCTTTGTTGTCATAGGACCAGAACACTAGCAGGCGTTCAATGGTGCACATCTGGGACTAAGGAAAGGTTAATGAGCTGTTTGCTCTTTTAATATTAATTAAGGCTATGTTGAAGTCATATCAACCCCAGATGAAGTTAAAGTTCGTGATTTTTATATCTGTACATTATTTTATTAGTGCCATGATTTATTTTTTTTTTTTGTCAGTACCAATTTTCTCTCTTTTCTTTAGTTTGTTTCACATTTTTTATTTTCTTAAATAGCTTAAATATGTATTAAAAGTGTTTCTTAAAACTTGATTCAAGGAATATAAGCTAGAAGAGGTCAAGCACACATGAATTTTATTTCAAAAGTGTTACATTTGGGTTGCTTATTGTACAGAGAAGAAATTCTTTTCTCTGTCTTCTGATGCGCTTCAATATTCCAACAAAACGTATCCTAATCTCCAGGAAAAAATATAGCTCATTGTTATTTTTCCTTCTGTTCAATAACAATGTTGTATTCAGCTCAGGAGTAATAAACAACTTTTTTTATTGGCATATTGATAGAAAGGCAAGCAAGACATACAACATGAAAAGCTCTGTGCTGAAGCCTACAATACACTTCTCAGGGTATCAGGTACTTCTTGGTTATTTAGGATATCAGTATATCGTTATATTAGAAATATATACAGGTATTTTCTTGAGAAATGGTTCATAACACTGTGGAATTTGAATTATATATATATGTTAAAGTGCAGACATGGGAAATACATGATTTTTTTATATATTTATAAACTATTGAAAATGCCATCTATGTCCACTTAGGAGAATTTATCAGGGCTACAATGCCATCAAGATACAACACCTCACTTATTGACAATTTAGCCTTGCCATTGATCAGGATTATGACTTAGAAAATATCTAAATTTAAACCAAAATTAATGGTTTAGAATTTGTTAAATTTCAAGTATATTTGTAATTCTTCTTTTCTCTGTTCTTCTCCAGTGCCATCTGCACAGCTTAGACAAAGCTATCATTGCATTGCACTAATTGAAGTATTTTTAACCTTTTTTTCTCCTGTAAAACAATAGTTAAAAACTACTCTTATACCACATTCTAATTATTTTGTCCATTAAATATTTTTCTTTTCTACAACACATAAGCATTTTCTTACAAAATATATTTGTTGTAATACCTCTTCCTCTCAGAATCTGTTTGAGAAATCCTTTTCATCTTTAGAATATTAGCACATTTTTTATGTCTCTGCAATTGTTTGGTCAAAGATATAGAAAACAAACAGATGTTAAAATATTCAGGAACAAGCACAGGAATAAGCACACCTTGTGTCTAACAAAATAAATATTATTTAACACAAAATGCTTCTATGGGAAAATATTAGCCAGTTAAAGTATTTTTACATACTTCAGTTACTTTATTGTACTCCATTCTGTTTTGAGATAGAGTCATGTTTTCATGTCTGCTTGTTTGCACATGTGTTTTCAAAATCCAGGCTTATTTCAGTGAAACTAAATATTTCATTGCAAACTCTTAGAGCCTCAACTTAGAAATATGATTTTTTGCTTAAAATCCAACTGTTCTTTTTGAAATATAAATCCTATAAATTAAAGAATAAAGAAAAGAACCACAGAACTTTCTGAAATATTCAAGCATTTAAAAAACAGGAGTTTAGAGATTGTATTTGTATTTGTACTATGGCTACAATTGAAAATATAGTTAAACAAATTAATACAATATCTAAAATCAAAATTAAATATTTAAAAGCACTTAGCAAGAAATATTTTTTCTGTCAAACATTTCTAACAAATATTGAAACAATCAATCTTAGGAAGAAGGGGTAAGATGGATTTTTTAACTTTGTGGTTGATTTCTGAATAAATAAAAGCTGATTTTTAGAAAAAGAAAAAAAAATTCCCTTATCATTCTGTTCACACTGTATGTCTGAGAGGATTCAGAACAGAAATAGACATTTAAGTTAAGACTCAGACATTCAAAAAATCTATTATTTTTTTTACCAAAAAAAGGGCATCAGAAATGTCATCCACCACATGAGTTGTTGCTTGATGGTTATATTAATTTGAGAGTATTAAGCCATGTTTTTCTATTTTTTTAATGGAAAATACTTTATTCCCTCTGGGTGGGGAGGAAAAGGCAGCAAATATTAGGAATAATTTAGATGGTGATTTCAAGACATACAAAACTCTTTTTCTTTTTTTTTTTTTTAAATTATGTTAAAACCCCTTATTTTTGCATCTTTTAACCACATTACAATAATAAGAGTATATTTATTTTTAGAACTAAAGTATCAGAAATATCTGTATGACAATTTTTTAATTAAAATCAAAATAGAAACTTTATTGAACAGAGCTGGTCATGCATGAAAGGACAGTTTTGCATGTAAGAAGTGTTATAAACCAAACTGCTTTTCACATTGATGCTACTATTAAAGGCCTCTAGAAATGCAATTTATTATACAATATTTTCAATTGCATGCATTCAAGTATTTTTAACAAAATTAGACTTCTTCTTTGATATAATGGAAAGTAAATGAAAAAAAAAACCCTCACGAATCTGGTTTTGATCTTCATTGCCTCAAACAGTAGGTCTTCTTGGACACAAATAATGACTGCAGTACTGCTGACATTTCAAGCAGATCTATTTGACATTGAAGATTGTCCCTAATACCTAGAGTTAAATAATTCAAGTTAATTATTAATGAAGGAACAAGTGGGAGGATATTACCAATTTTGGTTTAGTTGCACAATTTTACTGCCAGGAAGAATTTTAAATCTCTGCAAGTACATGTAACGTGCTTACTTTTACTCATTAATTGTCCATTTACAAGTATACCAATTTTGGTCCTTGTTATAAAGTTATCTTTTATAAAAGAGAAGATTAGAAATTCATTCTTATTTGTTGATGTTAGGTCTGTGAATTTTATATTGTGTACTTTCCTATTTAGTCTTCCTGATACCAGTATGACTTGCTGGTTGTATTACAGCTGGACTGCAGATTTGCTTATTCTACTACAGTTGCTTTTGTAAAGCAAGCACATCATACTTTACTATTATCCATACATGGATAATAGTATCTATGACCTATACTTACTGATTTTTTTTAAAAAATTAATTCCCAAATGTCTTATCAAAGATATTCTGTTAAGAAGCAAGTTATGCTACAATGGCATGACATAAGAGTTTTGATTTAATTACCCTGCTTCTGAAAAGACTTAATTTAATTTAGTGATGCTAAATAGTTTAGGGAATTAATATTAGCTATACATTCTACATTTCTGAATTTAAATGTGTCACATATCACAGAAAGATGTAAGCTAATGTTTGAATGTAATTTGATGACCTATCTGAAATAAAAATTTTAGTGTTTAGTAAAGATAGTGATACAGCTCTCTTTAGCGATTAAGTGTTTCAGAATTTTTAAATTATTTTTTTCTTATCACACGTATTACCTAAGTACTCATACACATTGTTGGTGAGTTGACAAATACAGTATCTAAAAGAAGCATTTTAAACCTAGACATAAAACTTGCATTAAGAGGTAAATTTCTTTAGACTGATAACAGCAGGAAACCTAAGAGGAAGCCATCTACAGTGTCATATCTCAGTGTTTCCACCATTCTCAGGTCTGTAGAAAGACTGTCTTCAATGATTCACCAACACCAACTCTATTGAGGTTATCAATAAGGACAAATTTAGAGGGAGAATAACAATTTTTTAAATCTTATTTATATATCATTTATTCTTAGCCCCTTAAATTATTAGTACAGCAGGACTCCACAGGAGGTTTGCAGGAAAAAATTATTTAATTTTTAGGCATAGTATCCTCATAACATAGGATGTCATGGTTCAGAAATACTATGATGGCAGCATTTACTGAAGCAGACACATTCAGAAACAGGTAGGACCATGACCAAACGTTATCCATAAGATCTTGCACATTATGCACTAATGTGCTTACAAAACCCAGAAAAGCCTATGCCTTGTGAGACAGTTAAGACATGGAAGGCATTAGAACTTTTAATGATGGCCTCAGCTGCATAGTACTTTTAAAATATCAAACTTATTATATGTCTAAGTATCAAATTTTACAGAGTTTTCAAATTTAAAAAAAATGGCCAAAAAAAAGCAAACACAAGAAAATCTGGACCTGAATTATAAATTTTAACAATATATAATCTTAAAAAAAATAAGTCTTCCTACTGAAAAGACTTATCTCAACTTCAGAAGCTTTTTGAAGATGTACAACCAGACCTTTCTCCATTTAAATGCTATTAATGTGTCGGTTGTGAAATCTATTCACTATTGAAAATGTCAGTGCATCATTTCACTACTCAGAAGTAAAAGCTCTTTGTAAGGCTTTCCTATTATACTGAGTATTATTCATTCCAAATAACAGGGGAAGTGGGCATTAAATTGTATTATCCAGTTCAAAGTAATTGTTACAGAGGAAATAAAAAGCCATAGGAACATAAGAATTGCAATAATGGATCAGACCAGTAGTTTATCTAGCCAAATATCTTAACTTTGACAGAGACTAAGATAGAAAAAGATGCTTTTTAGCAGATGATTATTGAACAATGCCGCCCGCAGGAGAAATTTAATACCTTTTTCGTTCAAATCTGGCATATACTTAAAGTTATTTATTACAATTAAATAAAAGAAATACCAAACCTCTTTCCCTGTCTTTATCAAGAGAAATGTAAGGGGATTTTTAATAGCTTTTTTATATATGGCCCTCATCACTATTTCATATGAATATTATTCTAGTATGCAGAGATTACTATCTGGATTATGATGACATTTCTCCATATTTTATGGCCTAATTTTTAATTTCCATCTTCTTTTGCAATAGTTTACAATCTACCACTGCAAAGCAGATTTTAGGAGTATTGTCAGTTGCTTCATTGTGTTAATTAAATCGGAAAATATTATTCTTTCTTGGTATTTTCTAAAGTTTCAATACTAAGCAGGAAGTCACTGATCTGAGTCAGTGTTTTCTGGAAAAATGCTAGATTCTCCTTCTCACTGAATACAGGTCTCAATAGCATAAAAGTTGTCTCTTGTATAGAGACGAGAAATATCCAAGCTAGGTTATGGACTCAGGAACTGAGAAAGGGCTCTTATGGGAGGAAAGAAAATGTTTTATATGTAGAATCTGACAAGGCTGTTACATGGAACAACCATCATATTCAAAGCACAGCTGGGTACCTAAAAACTAGAGGCATCTTGAGATAATATAAATAAGTGTGAAAGCATGGATGTGTAAGGGTAACGTATCACCTAAAAAGGTGAAAAGTAGTCTGGCAAAAGTTGAAAATATCCTCAGAAAGCAAGAATTACTATTTGTCACTAGCTATTCTAACTGTAAGAACAGGAAAGTAATCTGAGAAATAAAAATTGGTGTAAAAAACCAGAAAAAATCTAACATCATCTATTGCTAAAAAATGGAAATTAACAGTAGCAATTGGCTGCTGTCCTATAACCCCTTATGTCTCTATTATTTTTTTTTTAATCAAAATGGAGCCTTTACCTGAGAGCTCCCTATTTGCCCTATGCTTCCTAATTCCAGTTATGTTTTTTGGCACAGAGATGAAATCCTGTCCAGCACAGAGCAGAGTAAGAATGATTAACATCGTTTAAAACATCTACAAGAGTGTACAAAGTAAAACCTTGCAGACAATTTCCATTCACTTGAAGTTTGATGCAGAACAGATTTTATGCAGAAATTTGAACATCCCTGATCTCTCCTAATTTTGTAGTCACGCCAATGTTCAGAAAATTAAATTATGAGATACTGCCTCAGTGACAGGGAAAAAGAGAAAAATACAATCTGAAACTGGTCTTTGTGACTTTAATTCTATTTCACAAGACTTCTTAATGTTCTCATGCTGATGCACAGACACTTCTTCAGAAAATGCTTTTCTTTCATATGTTCAAAAATAAAATTTCCTGTCAGCTGAGCTTCAAGATGCAGATAAAAGAGATAATTCTTTTAAAGAAAAGATTACTAAGTTTGAGACTTGATACATGAGAAAATGGCATACTTCTGTCTTCTGTAGAGATGAATATATATATTATATGAATAGTGTATAAACTGTCTAAGAAAAAGGGTAAAATTATATAATGTCTGAAAAATAGCATTTTAGTAATTTATAATATACCTAAAAAAATATTTCAACCTGTCAGATGGATCAGTATTCTCAAAAATACATTCTGAAAAAATGGCTGATTGTTTTACACTTTGCTTTTCCTACATTTCTTTCTTTCTTCTAGCAATCAATATCCCACATATATTTTCCATGTCCGCTTTTTTAATTTTAAAATGTTAATTGTGTTAATTTGGGTCTTAGAATTAAAGAGAAGAATTGAATCCTTTAAAATAACAAGATGAGATGGACCATGGAAAGAGAGAGACTCTAGTTGTACTTCTTTCATACATTTGACAATAAGTCTAAAATGTGTTAGACCACTAAAGGTCTTACCATCAGAATAATCATCACAAATCTCCTGGAAGAAACCCAGGTTTTCAATGTATTCCAAGAATTCAGGTCGTTTAGAATGGGATCTAGAGAAGTTTTGTCCTCAGATCACAAAGAGTTAACACTTTTTTTCTCAGCTCTTGCGAGAGTTTGCCTTCATTTGGGCAGTCAGAATTTGTTTTTAATCCTGACTTTGGGCAAAATGACAAAGAAATAAGGAGTAAATTTTTAAATAGAAACTCTAGATGTTTCTCTTCCGGGTTTTTCTCCTCTAGCTGGTTCAGTAATGCTTTTGACTAGAATGTGTCAAACATTCCACAAAATAAGAGAGATCAGAGGCATAATTGTGACAACAATGACTAAAATCACAAAAGGATCTTTTGTTAAATTTCATATTTAGGCTATCTGAAACACAGGGGGGAAATCCATGAAAGCATGATGCCTATCTATGATCATTTACAAGAAAAACTGGAAAAATGAAGATAGTTTGTAGTGTGTTTGAATTTGTTTCAGAAAAATTGTAACAAGCAGAACTAAGTGTAACGATAATTACCCTTGAATGATCACTAGCTCTCCAGAAAATTAGGTTGTGTATGCAAGAGTAAGTGTACATCAGTTTCAGTAAAAAACATGTGGTCAAAATGTACTGCACCAAATATCTTTAAATATGCAAAGGATAATCTTAGTAAAAGTTACAAGGAAGCAGATTCCAGAAGACTAAGCAATAACAAGGAATCTGGGGCATTCGGTTTGTAACCATATTTCATATCTTTTTTAAATGCAACAGGGTGAAGAAGAGAGGAAAAAAAAAATTCAAAGATGAAACAGAAAGTATAACACCTGTAAAAGAAAATATACATGGCCACTAAATGAGCCAAAGTGAAGGCAAAGTCAAAGGGCTGTTCATTTTTCACCCTGGTTATTAATTGTTCTGTCCAAAGTTTTAAGATGGAAGTGACATCTTAGAATGGTCCTCAAACCAAAACACTTCTCTGAGTTTTCCTTCACAACTGTTATTTCACAAATGTTGTCACTGAAGTGACAGTGTTAAAATAAATACCTGGAATTCAGGGATAAATAATACTTATTGAATTCAATAGAAATTTTACATTTGGCATCACTGAGAATAGAATCTTGGGCCATAGGTAAGGTAACTACTCTTATGAGTCCTCTGTAAAAAATATGGATCAATATAAATATTAGTAAGCTGGTTTTTAATATCACTAATCTTTTTCTCCTACCTGATGAAGGTGTTTCTCCTGAAACATTTTTATACACCTCTGGCCACCTTACGCGATATTCATTTTTCCAGTATTATGATTTTTGACTACACCTTTTCAGTACTTGGTCAACTGTGAATGGCACACTGCAATAAATGTTGTTGCTTCAAGCAGCAGACATTAAAAAACATGACAATAAAACTGTGACTCAACATCTATAATTCCATTTATATTCATTGCAGCTTTTATGGCACTATCTGTTGCATATCACTTTGCTTCTTTATAGATCATTAAGATATTTTTAAAGTTTTTCTAATTTGTTATATATTCTACAATAGTCCAGAAAGGTCTAGCTAGTCTTCAGCAGGCGAATCTTTCTGCTTCTAGAAATGATTAAGTATTTAACAGAGGAAAAATTTAAAATAAACATTAAAAAGCATTCAGGAAAAAATTATGTAATTACATGTGTCATTCTAACAATATTCTTGTGATTAAGGGGAGTTACTGGTGCCAAAATCCTTTCCTTTTGGCTGTTCATTTCAATATATGGGGCAAAAGGAGGTAATTGGAAAAAAATTAAATCCGAAAATAAGGAATGCAACAAGACCTGGAAAACAAAAGCACTGGGGTATAAGAACATTCTCACATAAGGAACATGCAAGAAGGGATTTTTCTTAGCAAAGAAATACAAAAAAAGAGTGAATTATACACTTACATAAAATAATAAATGCTGTAGAAAAAAAGTAACTGGGAATTTTAGTCTCCGTCTGAGAATCTCCTTTACTAATGCCATATAAAGAAAGGAACAATAAATTAAATTAAATTAAATTAAATTAAATTAAATTAAATTACTTTCAAACAGATGCAAGGAACTACTTTTACCCCATGAAGAATAGTTTTAGTTCAGAACTTATTTTTTACAGGATTTTTCTGAGGCTGCACATTCAGTATGTGGGAAGAAAGATATCACTTTATACATGGATGCTTGTGATGAATAGAATGACAACAGTTAATGCTAAAATCAATTCTTGGAACACAGTTCAGACTTAATTCTTTCAGTCTTATACTAATCCCTAAATATAAAGTTCAAGAGGTGTCTACATGCTGAAACCAACCCCTGCATGACCACCCAGTGTTGGTTTTGCACCTTGACCTTGAAATGCGTATACGAATTTTGTCTGTCAGCAGTCTAGATATTTCCCCCACTTTGGGGATTACTCTTAAGTGGTACCTACTGTTTCATCTACAGATTTTCAGGAACTATGTGTTCTGTTTTGTTAACAGCCACAAGTGAGCATCAGGATTCAATGTGTGTTGCTTGCCTTGTCCCAGCCCCTGCACTCTGGATGCAGCAAAGGGAGGGGACAGTGCTCCTGACTTATAAGCAAGATGAATGCATTTATCTAGAGAAAAAAAAAAAAAAAGCGAATTTTAGGCGGGAAAATAAAATCAGAAGACAATGATATACTAAGGATCTTACAGAACAGCAGCCTGAGAAAGAATATCTTCAGAAATTATGGAGTGATAATTTCTAAGAAGCCTGTAAAGGTCTGAAAAGAGTTTGTTGCCAAAAAACACCTCATTAGAAGCTGTTGAACTGACCAGTCCCTGAGGAAAAGACCCACCCTATAAAATTCTGTTCTTCTTGTGCCTAGCCTGCTCACTTTTACACAATATGTTACACACAGATCAAACTGAGTATGTGATGGAATGAGGATGTTAACATAGTTTTGTTTGTGCTTTTTATGATTGTTTTGTTTTATTCTCCTAAGTTCTAAATTTTCCATGCTAGTCGTTAAAAAAAAAAGAAAAAAGGAAAGGAAAATAAAATACTAAAATTGGAGCAGCCACTATCCTTCTATGGTTTTACTTTTGAGATAGAATTTTCTACTTATCTGAACTAGTGTCCTTGATCACAAGATGGTACCCTGCTTACAGCTTATTAACTTAATAATAATTTACTGTTTTGTCTTTTCTTACACTTACAACAGAGTTGGGGGTCTTTTATGTTTTAAAAAGTCACAATAATTTTCCACCTTAAAAGTCTCTTGCTTCTACCATCAACAAAAGTTAAGATTATATTTTTCATAGTCTGACTAGTGGGATAAGGAAAATAACCAGTCCTGAGGGCCATGTAAATCAGATAGAAGAATAGCTGTGAAATAAATGCTCTTACATTCTTTATATAATTAAATCAGAAAGTTCAAGCATTCACACTCCTAGCTTCAGTGCTACCAAACTTCATTGGTTTCAGCTTCATCTCAGCCATGAGACCAACCCTTAAGCAGTATTTACTAATTCCCAAACACTCAGCATCAAAGAAAAGTTACAGATGTAATTCTAAATAGCCTTGACACCCTTGTTTGCTGTCTGAATAGCTGAAATAAACAGGCAGACTGCCAAATATTTCTCCAGAGTTGTTATTTCCCTTTCAGCTATGTAATTTTAATTTACATGGAAATCATTGATACTTTTAAAGTGGTGCTTGTCCATCAAGTTTGTTTATTTCCTAGCTCCCTAATGTGTTTTAATATAAATCTGAGTCATTGATTGGTTGAACAAATGTAATTGACTCAAACAAATGTTTATCAGATTGAGTGTCTCAGTTCCTTCTGAACTGACTGAAGTCCTTCCCATGAAGACAGACCCATTCCAGGCATAAATATGTTCCACTGAGCAGTACTCCACTGATTTCACATTATACCCCACTGAATAACATAGTCTGAGTTGTGTGCAATTATATTTCATTATTTTTTTTAATCATTTGGATATTCCTAGGATAAGTAAGATACCAGTGTTTAAAAACAGACAGAACTTATTCAAATTGCATTGGTGAGATTAATATGTCAAATAGCTAAGAGTTTTAAAGTGCCAGAATTTTACTGTACTTTATTGCCCTTGGCTTTTGTGCTTTTCTTGTTTTTCTGTTCTTCATTTAGATACTAGATACAGGATCAAACTGATGAAATACCCTTGAATGAGGCATTCAACACTACTTTTGTTGTCAACAAGGAGAAATAAGCACCTTGGGGCATAATTCATGTCACCCTAAAGTGGAGACCCATGGTATAGCATATTAATTGCTCTTTTAAAGTCTTTGTCTTTCTCCATCTACAGTAGGGAAGGAACCTATGTGCAGACATGCACAGATGTCTGCATTATATGCATCTAAAAGTAGCTTATTCACTTTCTGACTCAAATGCCTTCAGAAAAATGATGAGCATTTTCAACTCCAGCTGAATATGTAGAAGCCAAGGAGATCAAAGCTTTCTCATCAGCAGGAATAGATATCATCTTAAAAACATATTGAGACAGATTTTTTAAACTTTCCTCTTTAACTTTATCTCAATATAATGAAAAAAAAATAATCTGGATTCTGCAAAGGATAACAATGATTCTGTAATATTTTTACTGGCATTGCTACTGGTGCTGAAGATTCAGCATGGTAGTAACTGGGGAAAATAAAAGCAGAAAAAAGTGCACACTGTTTCCATGAACAAGGCCTTATACATCCCTGTGGATTTCTTTTTTCTGCAAAGCTACAGATGTGTTTATATACACAAATGTAGATTACATATTCTTACAACTTATTATAATGCATGACGTAGTTCCAGATAATTGAAACTAGAAGTTCTCATATCTCAAGCAACATATCTCTTTCTTTTTCTTTTTTTTTCCCCCTAGTTTTTATTTTAGGTTACAGAGGGACAATCTTTTTCAATTCCCAACTACCAGGGGCAAGAATTTAATAGGTGACACCATTCCTTGTTTTCTTGTGTCAATATTTCTGGAGATTTTTCACAATGTTCACAAAATCTGAAGTGTTATCTTTTATTATTTTCATTAATAAATAACAGGCAGTATGATATATCAAAATATCAAAAACATCTTTGAAAAGCTGCAAGATTTTAACCATAGATCTCAGGGAATAAGAGTAATATTTATTAACTCTGCCCTGTTTCTTTCAGATGTTGCTACTCTGATTTCACTGGCAGTAATACTTGAGAGGATAAACACAAGATGTGTTTCTACAAGGAGAAATAAAATCTGAACATATTTAAGCTATTTACTCCACAGTTTTAAAGGCATAATTATCTCATTTATGAAATTTTTTCTAGCACTGCACTGTGACATAAACTCTTAGTTTACCTCTATAATCCATATTTTTAGTTAATACTTTTGTTGAAGCTGAAAAGAGTATGCAGATCAGATTACTATTGTCGATTCCTTATATTCAAATGCTGGAGAGAAAGTTAGCTGTTCTAAGAAACTCATATCTAAAATTCCACAAGTGCCAAAGTCTATCTTCTTTAATATTTAAATGGAGATATAACATAAAATATTAATGACATTCACAGACAGGAACACCTGCTTGGATGTTTGTTTTCCCTCGGCTGAAACAACCTAATCTCATCCTGCTGTGCAGGCAGGGTTCATTTTACTGAAAGGCTTGCTTACGTGTACAGGGGCCACAAATGGAGCTGTGAATGTCAGATTATCAGATTTTATATTTCAGGACTTAGATGTCCTGAAAATTTGAAATAGTTGATGTTAAAATATTTAAAGTTCTCTAAGAGTATACTATTTAACATTGCAGAAATTAACTTAGTCTAGCCAAAATCTGTATTACAGCAACCATTCTCATTCAAAAATTTTCATAGGCTTTCTGATATGGCTGTGCAGAGTTTTAGTACTCCCAGGAGTGGACTAATTATGCACTAACCCATAATTAAAGACATTTTCTTCCACTCCCTGATCATATAAATGCTTTTGTATGAGTTTAGGAAGGCCATATTAAGGAACACAGACATAAACACCATGAATTTAAAGCTTAGTTGAGGATTTTTTCTCCCCTAACCCCTGAAGTTAGTGTATATATGCATAAATGCAAAACAATTTGAGGTTAGATGCTACAGCATAGACAGGTCTTCTACTGTCAAAGTCTTTAGCTATTAGTACATAATTAGTAAATAATGTACTTCCCTTTTTTGTAGACAATACTTGAAAAATAGCAGAAAAAGTTCTATGAATTTGTCTCTATGGTATCCCTTGTCAGATGGTAAAAAAAATGCTTTGCAATTAATTTACACCAGTGACAACAAAAATCACAAGAATAAAAACAAATTTATCATATTCTTTAAGTAATAATATTAATTATAGAGCTAGTCAGAGAATGAGAAAACATTAACGTACACTTGATTAATCAAAAAATATTATATTTGAGAACCAAAATTTTCTGTCTGCAGAATTAAACCTTCAGCTGTAGTATGTCTCCCCAGTGATCAGCAGGCGGATGCCAAGATTACTCGCTATAGATCGACTACACTGACTTTAAATACAAAGCTTCAAGACAAATTTCTAGTTCTGTATCCAATCACAACAATATAAAAGCTTATTCCCACAGGTCTCTTGTTTTAAAGTGTACCATTGGGATGAGTTCTGAATGGGGTAGGTGAAGAAATGCTACATGCTCCTATAATTCGATGATATAACCAGATTTGAAAAATTAATGTTGTGGAAATGGAGCTCCATTATTATTTCTTTTAACAAAGCTAAAGTTTGTTAATAGCTTTCTGATAACCTAGAGAAGTAGGCAACTTATCTCATTTACTTCCAAGATTCAATTTGAAATTAATTCCACGGAACACCCCAGGGGTGTTTAGAATTTTTTTTGCAGAAAAGAAGATCCATCCATTTTCACTGCATCAGTGCTTCAAACTGCATTGCATAATTAACAATCTGTGAAATACATCTCCCCAAAAAGTTACAGATACCTGACTCTGAAGTGAATAAAGAACACAAACAAATCTGAAATAAGGCAGTTTCACTGCCCTCAATAATTCAAAGACATTTAGTTAATATGTTATACATGCCCTTTTATGATGGTACAGATGTCAATATACAGTCAGTGAGAAAAAATTAAAAAAAAAAAAAAGCAAAAAAATTTTAAAAATTATCCCCCCTCCAACTTTTTATTGGTGTTACCGTTCATATCCCTGCTTATAAAACTGAAGTGTGCAGAAGTGTAGAACAACCAGGAAGAAAGATCTAATGGTTCCTAGATATATAGTATTTCTCTGTCTTCTAGCCAAGTCTCTATTAAAAAAAAATTAAAAATAAAAAATATCACGTTATCTCCTTGTAAAAGCCATACTGACATTTGCAGAATTTTCCTTACATATCCCTATAGATGACATTAAAAATACCGTAATTGGTTATTATAATAACATTCATATATATCTTAAGTAAAAGAAATTTAAATAAATGCTGCATACAAAAATCTTGAGGAATAAATTTTAGGTTTCTAAAAACTTGTCTACTGTATTCCTCAAGGTTTAAATTTTTATTCTTGACTCCTTATTTTGCAAGAGATTCACTGACATATCTCATAGTCACTGGAAAACATTTTCTTCTTCCCTTGACCCTGTAAGTGCAACCCTCACTTGTGCCATAGAGCAAAGTGGTAGACCCAATCAACCAATGTTTTGATGAAAATGAAGATATGCTGAGAGCTTCAGTTCTTTTGTAGTGTCCCTGATATCTAGAACATATAAATGTTCAGTATACTACTGGGCAGATTAAAAAAGAAAATCATTATTTATATATGTCCAGTTTAGTAAAGTGTAAGAGTAACTAACCGTTATTTCTGACACCTAAAATAAACATATATTTACAGTAAAAGAAAAAAAAAATCTTAACTTCCACTGAGGGTACATCTGAAAGCTCTCTTTCTCTCACACAGCTATCTATTTCTTTTTCCGGAAGAAAGAAGCCAGTATTTAAAATTCTTTGGTGACCTATCTTGGACAGAATACGATGGTTATTATGGGCAAAGTGCACTTTATAAAATATCTGGACTATCCAGAACACTCCATTTTATTCTTAAGTCCAACATATTCGTGTCATCTTCTTAATTCATGTAATTTTCTTTATTAGAATAAAGGTTATTTTCCTGCTGTGGATGGTACCACAGCTAATCAGTTAGGAAGCATTTTCTGTGTTTACCAATCTAGTGAACAACTTTGCTGCAGAAAGCCAAAAAATTCTTCTTCCCCTACCTCTGTTCCCATAAGGAATATCTTGAACTAAGCTTTACATGCTATATAAATATTTTCCATTGATGTTTGCTTGATACCTGTGAAAAACCTGATTCACAGAACCACAGAAACGTTTGGGTTGGAAGCGACCTTATAAATCATTTTATTCCAATCTCACTGCCATGGGTAGGTACAATTTCCACTAGACCAGATTGCTGAAAGACCCATTCAACCTGGACACTTCCAGGAATGGGCCACCTACAATTCCTCTACTCTACCTCTTTCCGTGCCTCACCAGCCTCTCAGTAAAGAATTTCTTTATTACATCAAATCCAAACCTACTGTCTTTCTGTTTGAAGCCATTCCCCCTCCAGCATGTCAACTGACCAACACAGTTTGGGTGTTGCCAGCTTTTGTTTATATTGTATTTTTTTATTTGTAATGCTTAATTGTTTATGTTTTATGATTAACTCTGTTTTGAAAGTTGGAGTTATCAACTAATTGGAGTGATAAGGGCTGATTATTTAGTCAAAGCCTCCTCTTCTTTTGTATATCAGAACCGTGACCTTTACAGAATTTTATAGAAGAAATATTAAGCCTAATCTTCATAGAAGGTACATTGCCTTGAAAGCCTCAGGTTTACAAATATTTATTCAATGCAATAATAACCAAAAATAACTAATAGTTACAAAATGCTTTTCATGGATACTTAGAATTTCTTTTACCTTACAATTAAAACCAGTTGGGGCAGCCTGTGTATTTTCTACCATTTCACCACATATTTCATCACAGATAGCTGATAATTTCAAATCAAAGCCTAAGTTTCAATACTTCAATTATGTAGGAGTGTGAAATTGCTCAGAATTATTTCATTGAATAAGACACTGCAGAATTCTGAGGTCTGTAAAGTTGAATAGCTAAATGCTAAAACAAAATGTAAATGGACAAACTTTAGTTTTGATATGAGTGGTTCAAGACAGCATTAAAAAAATAATCTTTCCTCAGAGCAATCCCTACCACCAGAGCAAGCACTATTCTGCTAATCAACAGCATCCTAAAATCAATTTTTCAGTTACATAGTTAATGTATCTGAAAGGAAATTCCTTCAAAGCCATCACTGTATCTATTAGGCATCCATCCAAGAATTATTTTTGTCATTCAGCAATAAACCCAGTAATGTATTCTAGAGTGTTTAGTCATGGATTTTACTGTGTATAACAAATCAGATTTCTTTTTCTGCCTAACTGTGTAAAATGATACTTGGCATTAGAAAGTGATTGTCTTCTTTCTATTGATTTAGAATGATAATTAAAAAACATGCACAACACACCAACCTATTCTGCAAAGCGATACACATCTATGTTGTTAACACAGAAATAATCAGTGTAGATCCTGAACTGGGCATGCATTTAAACAAAATTTCCCTGGGAAACAGAAGCCTTTGAAATAATATTCCTTGATACGTGACTGTACCTTATCAGTACATTTATTGTAGATAAGTGACCTTATAATCCACTACTTTGTTTACCAAAATCTATCCATAGATCTTTACAGAATAAGACCAAGCTGCTAGCAAGCAGAAGTTAAACAAGAAATTGCAACTTTCCCTTTTTGTCATTTTTAAAGAAGATATTCTTAGATTATCTGAGTCTAAGCTCTATGACCATGCCTTTTCTCACAAATAATTGTAATTTATATTTATTAACCTAGAATATTATGGCAAATGCAGATATTTTTAAAGGAAACATTCTGCGAGTTTCCAGTGTCATCCATCCACTAACTCCTTTTTGTACCTGTTTGGATCAAAGTAAAAGTAATTCAGATGACATTCTGAATAACATAACAGAAAATGTTTTATGTGCTACTCATTTCACTTTCTGTAAAACCATCTATAACCATTTCAGAATCCAAGCATGAATCTCACAAATGCAGACAAGAATTAGAAAACAGAAAGCTGCAGATATCTGTGGTCACAGCACATCAACTAATTAAACTGTCCTGTATATTTTAGATCAGTAGTGCATTTTAAATTAGTAATTACATTTAAGATGTGTAGTTCTATGAGATTATTATGGGAAGCACTGCTGATTAAATGTCATTGCACAGCTGAAGAACCAAATTATGCCATTAGACACTCCATCCTGTTTTAAAAAAAAATGATACTGTCTGTATAGCATGACAACTACCTTCAACAAGATATCCAAAAAGGTCTTCCTAAAACTCACAGCACATACAGGAGCTGTGTTACTTATTCTAGGCATTCCAAGTCTTTATTTCACCATCTGGTATACCGTGCCTGAGTTTAATAAGAAATTTTGCAGCTTGTTAAGTCCTATAATCCTGAGAAGATGCTTATATAAAGATTAACCTTTAAAATAAGCAATATGGAAAGGAAAGAGACAGAAATTTGATGAAGGAAGGGAGAAGAAAGTGACTACATTTTCTGCTTATCAATGTCTTAGTAGAAAGTTTCCATGAACAGAAAGGAAGATCTTAACTGGAAAGAATTCAACAAAAATTAGGTGATTTTACTGTGAATTGAGATAACTGATAGATATTGTGCTTTGTCCTATCTTTAGCCATCTGGGTAAGAGAACTCTAAGACAATGATTTTATGCATTACAAATATATATATATATATTTAATGAAGATTTCATTAGTATCTAAAACCTCAGCCCAGGAAATCTATGGACTGTAAAATACAGGGGGGTCAGCAAGAGTATTGGACTGGCAGTCAATATCAATACTTACTTGCTAGCTTACTGCATTTGTCTCTGGGATTTCTCTATTTAGTCCTCCTCCAAATAAACCTCTAAAGAGTTAGCTAGCCCTATGATGAGACCTGTGACATAATCAGGGCCATTTTATCTCAGTGCCAGAGAACAGTTTCTGGCTCCTTTATTTATATATTTTTAATTAACAGTATAAAACCACTCTAAAGTGTCTTGCTAATGTAGTTGAGAGACAAACAGAAAAGGAAAACAAAGAAGCATAGCCTAGCATTGAAGTGACTTATCCTTTGACCTTATATTCTATTAAATCAAATAATATTTATTTCTAATTTAATGGAATAAAACAATCTCCTTTATTTACTTATCTCTTCTAATGATTAGGAGTCTGTGTGACATAAGTAATACTGATTGTCTCTTTTCTGGGAGACTATGAAGCTACACTACTGAAGAGCCACTTGTGTATGTTTAGGACTACTCAGAGTTAGAGAAGGATTCTTCAACTACGCAGACATGGTCTGGTATATCAGGATTGTGAAGGGGAGTATTGCACAGCAGATGTAAACCAGAATTTCCTGGCAATCTCTGCCTCGCAAATCTCTCCCTCCAGGCAATTTAGATTTAATGGATGTCTCCATGTGAAAACAACTGCAAATTTGTTCTGTTCAATTTATCAAACCAGTAAAAGATACTTGGTTTTCTCCTGTCCTTCCTTCCCCAGAAATTTGAATTTTTAATGGTGAACCTAATGGTCTGAAGACTTTATCGTTATTTTTTTTCTCTAAGTGGGTTCTGTTAGAATAAATTATATGATGAATACTCTAGGAAATTCCCTTGTTAAACTCGAGTGAAACCCATATTTGAATATCATAATTCATTTTCATTGAACTTTACACTAAGAACAAGAAAGAAATTAAAATCATTACTGCTGTGAATCTGTAGAAAGCATGTCTGTGGACAGAGACAATACAAAGAACAGGATGTTGACCCCATGCTCACCAGGGAATCCACAGCTAAAAGCAAAATCAGCAGTGAGTCCAAACAGGAGAGTGCTTATTAAAAAGGGCAGGAGAAAATGTTGGCACCCATAAGTCATTACTGAAAAAATTCATTCAAGGGCTTAAATGTGTCCTGCAGCTTCCAAAGCTTTTCCAGTGAGAAGCCACAGCAGCATGCCAGCATGCTGAGCAGAAAGGAGTGAGTGCATTATATATGGTCAGAAACAAGACAAGTTAAGCTGAAAATTCAAGAGAACACAGCAGGATGCATGCGCCAGATTGCTCAGGGACTTAACAGTTATTTTAAGCAATGCTGAATGGTTCCAATATTTGGCAGGTGTATTTGTTGTGGCACATCTGCTTTTTGTTAACAAAACTGTGTTTGTAAAAGAATCCAGAAGAACTTTGTGTCCATATATCATAAAATCTTACTGTTTTATAGCTCCTGATATAGTCCCAGGAGAGGATACTTTTAAAAGCAGTAGACAGAGTGGTCATCTTATATTGGAAATTCAAGTGAAGACAAAACTTCAATCTAAGTTTTACCACTGATAAAACTTACAGCACACAAATCTCAGGGAATAAAGGTTTAATAATGTAATATAATTTAAGTATACTTTGGTTCTGTGCCCAGATAGATTGAATTCTCTGTGTCCTTTCACTAGAAAATCTTGGCTTATCATCAAACAGAAAAAAAAAAAAATGCTGGTTATGAGCATTTTAGTTTCAATACCCAGTCTTTTAACGAATTTCAGTGTCACAAAAATATTGAAAAAAATTACATCTATTTTAAGTCTCCCCCACCTTTTATTCCAATACTGTGACTGAGGGCATAACCATAATGAATAAATTTTGAACTTGGTCATCAGAATGAATGGTTTTTAGACTAATTTGTCTTTGAGAAAAAGACTGAAACTTAGGATATCTTTGCCCAAGTAAAAACTCTAACCACAGTATATGCCAAGTTGGAAGGGGCCCACAAGGATCATCAAGCTTAACTCCTGTCCCTGCACAGGACCATCCCCAAGATTCACTTCATGAAGTCAGTCAGTCTTGCTGCTGTGGCCCTTCCCTGGGGAGCCTGTTCCAGTGCCCAACCACCACCCTCTGTGAGAAGAACATTGCTGCCGTGCCTGTTTTTCAAGCCAGCTAGCCTTGGCAACAGGTAACAGTCTTGCTTTTCAGTGGGCTCTTTTTCGCTCGGGCTGCTCCTGCGTGGCGATGGCTGGAGGAAGGAAAAGGGGGGACTCCGGGAAGGCTGGGTCACAATGAGTTTATTGGAACCCCAGCGTGGGGTCCCCTCACCTCGAGAGCCAGCGTGCCCGAAGACCCCGGCTAGCTCTCGGGTGAGACCTTATAACTGGGGGTGTTACACA
>JBBMKD010000145.1:70931246-70963912 GCA_037834095.1 Argya squamiceps
ATGGCTGACCAAAAACGCCATCTTGAAATCAAACCAACAGGCCCAAACTCCTAACTTCCAACATCCAAACCACCACAATGATGCTCTGTTTATGCAACCCCCAACAAGAGTCTAGACTTAACCACATATTCAACTCCATATTCCTGGAAGATTTTGCCTCAGGAAGCAAAGTGGTAGAGTTCAGGGTTGGATTACTGTGGAGGAACAGTAGAGTATTGCTTGTTCAGGTTGTCTGTTGCTTGATATCTAGGATAAGGTGATGGGTTAGTACAGAATATGTGATTTTTAAATAGAGATACATTTCTAAAGCTGCTGGTCAAATATAGTTCACCTCATAAATAACATATTGATACCAGTAAGAATGTTTTTACAGTCAGTAGAAAATCATACATGCAAAAAAACCTACCCAAATCTGGCTCTTCAAAGCAGTGTTCCATCACAAATTACCTGTGTTAAATATGAAAATTACTTTCATCTTCAGTTCACAGGATAATACTACAAAAAAACTCTGAAATTAGGAAATTTGAAAGGGAAACACAAATCACATGGAAGTACATAAATATTCACCAGCAAAAAAACAGGGAATGTATTTGATTGTCTAGAGTTGAGGAGTAAAGCAAAACTGAAAATAACGGACTGCTGGGTAGCTGTTGGAGCAAAGAAACAGTTCCGTAGCCAAAACTGATCAACAATGGTGTTAGTAAGATTGCTTCTTATACTTTTCTAATGTTTTTCATAGGTCAGTGTTGTCACCAATTAGATTTTTGAAAAAATTAGAGCCATAAACACAAACATTTCTTATGAAAGACATCTCCTTTTGACTAGTGTTCTGAGATATATAACATTATTATATAAAATGTATGTTCTAATAGCATCATTATGTAAGTACAACTTGAATGGAAAGTATTCAAGAACTCAAAATAATTACACAACCTCAAGGAGACAAAGAACCCAAACAACCAACCCACAATATTTTTGGTTTTGCCTATACAGTTAATTTTAAAATAAAATTGAAAAGAAACAATTTAGTTAGATCCATTGAGGAAGTCTTTATCAGTTGGACAAGCCAATCAAAGATTAATTCTGGATGAAGAAAGCCCCATTGCCTGCATGTTGAAGACCTGGACTTTTCTTTTCTTGCAGAACACAAATCTGGCAATGGGCATATCAAGCTCGTCTTTCAATTTGTAGTTTCCCTGCTGTCTTGGAAGACAGTGTAGAAGTCCCTGAGATGAAATACAAAAGTAATATTTATTAGAATATAATTTTCAACATTGAAAACACATGCCTAGACATGGAGAACAAGGAGAAAGTAAGGTGGAGTAGGAGCCCAGTGGATGAACCCTCAGAATCAGGTGAAGGCGGAGTCTATCATGCAATTAAAGACAGCTTCTTATGGTATATGTATATGGAGGCAAATTTATATTGCTCTAAAAAATCTTAATTGTTTCACTGTCAAAGATACATTGTCTGCTTGAGTTCTTAGTCTTATTGTTAAATGAAGAGTCTGAGTAACCTAAGCTGATATTTTTGCATGACTGCAACTCTCTGCTGTCAGAACAGACAAAAACCTTTTGTTTAGGGCTGAAGATGCCAACTTAGCTGCTGATAACTGAACTTGCAGGAGGCTATGGAAATTGTCACTGATGCCAAGAAAGCCCAGAGTAACAGCAAGCTGATGAACTTTCTGACAAGAACTGCAATGAAATGACTGCACATCAATGAGTTTATAACAATAAACATTTTTCAGAAAGGAAAACTTCCTTTTATTTAGGAATATCTAAAGTGGCAATGTTTGAAAACCTATCCTGTGTTTTTAGTATGGAAATTTCATTGATAACATATTTCTTTCTGCTGACACCTTAATTTTCTTTAAAAGCTGGCAGTTCTTTGGCAGTTCTTATTTTTTATGACATGGTGTTTCAGAAAAACAAAGAATTCAGCTCAGGGCATTTTTTAAAAATTTGACAGCTCTTTCAGGTTTTTGTTTTTTGGCAATTTCTAAACTAGTGACCCAATAATAAGAGGGAGTATGAAACAAGGCAGTTCTGACAAAGTACATGATGTTTGAATCTTCTGTAAAAGCCATTTTGAAATCTTATACTGTTGCTGCACTTAATTTCGAAGCATTTTATTAGTGTATCTACAAATGCAAACCTTCTTCATCTGACTTGAACAATCGTGTTTGATAGACTGCACAAATGAAGTTTTTTCTTTTTCTTATCATTTGCTTGCTCATGAACTCAATACTGCAGAAAGAGATGTGAATGTGTTTTATATTGAAACAAATTATTTTTCTCCTTATTTTGAAATCAAAATAAATAAGACATAAATTTTCATTAGACCATTTTTCTCTTTGTTTTTCTCTTAAAAAGGCATTTTAGCTGTAATAAGGGTCATGAGATGACCTTGAGCTTTTTTTTTTTTTAATTTATGATTCTGCACCTGAGTTCTCATTTCCTGTGAAGAGGCACACGAAAGACTCTCAGTTAACAGGCTGCTCATCTTGGGGTAATCACTTTTTCCGCCGATTCAAGGTATGAATTGTGTGTCAATTGCTTTGATTGAAGTATGTGTCACCAAAGTATGAACAAGTATTTTATCTGTCCTCAAAGCACAGAAATCCGTTCCAGTCAATCTTGGTATACACATCTTGGATGCAGTTAAGATGGTCTTCAGTCTTTCTTGAAACCTACAGGTGTTGTGTAAGGGCAGGTAAAGAATAAACACAATAACAGATGAAGAATGTGAGGTAAAAATTGAGGAAAGGTTACAGGAGAATGGATGAAACCACTTTCCAAATGAGAAATCTTTGGCAAAATGACTGTGGAAATTTATAACCCAAATCTTGCAAGGAAGCTCAAGCTAGTGCAGTGCTGCTAAAGCATCATAAGACAGTCAGTCCTTCCTAAAAAGACAAATTTTCATAAAATTATAGAAACATTGAATCATATTATTTGAAAAAGACTTAAGATCATGTAGCCTAATGCTGCTAAACCAGCGCTGCAAAGTTTCCCAGTAAACCATGTCCCCAATAGCTACATATGCACATCTACATGTAACTCCACCACTCCCCTGGACAGCCCATTCCAAAGCTTAGCAACCCCTGCAATGAAGAAATTCTTCATGATGTATAACCTGAACCTCCCCTGGCACAGCCTGAGGCCATTTCTTCTCGTCCTGTCAGTGACTGCCTGGGAAGAGACCCAGCCCCACCTTGCTACAACCTTCTTTCAGGCAGTTGTAGAGAGCAATAAGGTCTCCCCTGAGACTCCCCTTGTCCTCCTGTCTTCAGGCTAAACAATCTCAGCTCAGCTTCCTCATCAGTCCTCACAAGACTTCTGCTCCAGACCCTTCACCAGCACAATTGCCCTTCTCTGGTCTCTCTCCAGCACCTCAATGTCTTTCTTGTAGTGTGGACCCAAAAACTGAACACAGGATTTGAGGTGTGGCCCCGCTAGTGCAGAGCACAGCAGGACAGTCAGTGCCCTGGTCCTGCTGGCCACAGTATTTTTAATACAGGCCAAGATATCACTTGATTTCTTGGCCACTTGGGCACACAACTTCCTCATATTCCACCACAGTCAAACAGCATCCCTGTAGCAGAATTTCTTAGGGAAGGTGGATATAATTTGTATTTGGACTGTAATTGAATCACCCAGACTGGGCCTCATTGTTGAGACCTGTAGGAATTAGTGGTGCAGGTAGAAATTCAGTGCCAAGTCTATGGCGCAGTTAGAATTACAGCTTAAGGTCTTGGCAAGGGACAGAGGGTTTTCTAGTAGTTAGCAAGTACAATAATTAGTGTGGACACTTTAGCTGCCTTAAGAGTTTGTTCAACAATGGGTGTTTGCATTCCTCCCTGTGCTGTGTGCCAATGAAAAACCACCTGTAAAGGTAAACTATGTAGAAGTGTATATAACCTGCCATTTTAGCTGAAATAAAGTAGAGAACGTAGCATTAACCATATTGGTTGGATCTGCGTTTGCTCTTGTCCAACTTCCCATTTATTTTCAGGTTTCTTTGCTTCAGTTAGCAAAGTACAAAGCATCTCCCCATTCAAGAGGCAGCAATCCAGAAAAAGTGTTTTGAAAAGAGATTTTATTCCAAATGTCTAGTGATAAAAAAAACATCTAAACTAGCTTTAAATTTTTTTTAGAATAGTAAATTTTGAGAGTAAGTTATTCGGTTGAAATGTTTATTTATTTGATACATAGCACTTTAACAGTTAAAGGATTCACGCCACAAGCAGGACTGCAATATACAGCACATGTTTTCCTCAGGAAAATAGGTAGATATAAGGCAAAGTTTCAGAAGGAGTAGATGGTCAGTAATCCTATGGTATATTTTAATGAGTTGTTTTCCTGACTACAATGAAATTTTAAAATGAGTTCAAAAAATATTCATTTGCTAATTATTAACAAATATTACACTTAGGCTTAGACTTAGATGAAAGCATAGGACAGTGAAGGAATTTCAAAAGGAAGAAAAGCAAGGATTTCACTTAAGCAACTGACCGGCACTGCCCTTTCTTGAGGCAACACCTTCTGTCTGGCCTGAATGTTTTTATCCATAAAGATTTCCCCACTTCAGGATGACATGAGCCAAGTGTTCCCTGTGTTTCAGGAACAACACAAAATTTCATCTTTTTGGATACATTGGATAAAGGCAATATCCTTCATAAGGAAAATCTTCTAATAGTGAGTAAATTTTTAATATTTTGGGATATTTTGTCCTTAAGTTTCTATTAAAACCTTATGCTATGACCTGATTTGTAGTACCATTGCTTTATCAGATCTTTTTTATCTGATCTGTGAAATTCAAAAAAACTATCCATCATGAAAGTGTGCACTAGCTGTCCTCAAGCTATATGCAGTAGAGCAGTAATATTACTATTATGTATCTATAAGTACTATTATTATTATGTGTCACAGAGCAAATACATAAACTATGACTGTAGATGACTATGGGATATGACAATAAAGTCACTTTAGAAAATATAGAGAGAGCAGTAGTAGAATAGTTTAAGAATATCCATCAAAAGTTGTTTCCATTTAAAAATACCTATCTGAAAAAAAACCAAAATATCAATTTAAATAATTATTCATTCCCTCTACAATGGCCTGTACTCTTCTTGTATAGCATCTATGGAGATTTGCTTTTCAACAGAGACACCAAAGAGTCTAAAATAAGGCAGCAAACATAATAACTTGTCGATCAATTTAGAATTTATCAAAAGGGATCTTTTAACTGAATTTATCTGACTTTGTCTAGGTCCAATCACACTAAAAACTAACACATTATTAACTCAAATTTTTACATTTAAATTATTGAAGCTACAGAAATGTTGACTTAAACATTCTTAAAGAGAAAATGCCAAGTTATTAGTTCCTAGATGGCTCATCTTTTGTATAAAAATCCTCTGAACTCCTACAACTGCGGAGCTATACTGAATGAACCATATGCTCATCTTATATAATCACAGTAAGATTCAGATGCTATTCTTGTGAAAGGAGTTGGTTCTTACAAGGACACATATATAATACCAGCAGTGAGGCGTGCCTCCCCCCCAGCTAGAACTCTTTATTATGAAAACACATGAGAATTTTTATACAGTTTTACAGGTTTTGGCCACCAGACCAAAGTGGTGTCACTTGCACCTCACTTTTCTTATCTTAACTTTTACAATGACTTAAATATAAAAATTAAAATTTCCAACTCTTACATTTAAAATTTATGACATTTTAAATAATGGAACCACTTGTCATTTTTTGAGGGTTTTTTTTTCTGTACCTGTGATTCAATATGCTGACATGACTGTATAGGAATGTACATTATGTATGGATACATAGAGCTAAAATGTTTATTCACAGTGGTTTTCACAGTAATTAAATTTCATTGAGTTTTGAAAGGTATTGAAAACAGAATGAACTTTGTTGATAAATGACTTGGCATCTGGAAGTTTTATTCACTTAGGTGTAAAATGTATAATTTTGTACTTTGCTGGATGGTTAGTCTTTGTTGACCATCCTGAAGAATATGGGAAGCAGAGAACTTTTTTCTCTGTTCCATGGCCACAAATGAAGTTATCTTCCTTTTCGTAATTTACAGAAGTTGAGTGATTCCAGCTTCTATTTTGACAATCTCAGTAATTTTTTCTTGTGATGTCACTTGGTGTTGCATACATCATAAGACTCAAAAGCTATGACTGTTGCTCCTAGAAGAAGTTTGATGTGTGACTATGAGCAGAAATTGCTCATAGTTATATCTCCATTTTAAATACTGACCTCACAGATAGGCTGTGTAAAATTTGAGGAAGGATTCCTAGGGTTGTTTTCACATTGAACTAGAATGTTAAGTATGTTTTCCTTATATATATATATATGTATACATTTTAAGATGTACAAATAGTAAATGTGAATTAAATAATTGAATTTTTTTCTATATTTACATATGCCCAAGCAACTTTTCTTCTCTTTGTTTATAAAAATTGAATAAGGATGCTTCAAAGGAAGGAAATTCACCTATCTATTCACCTGAGGTAAAGACATCTAGTTCTTAAGTGTTGCCTTTGCTTTGTTCTATTTATTTTGTTCTATTTGGTTTTTTTCCTTCTCCCCCCACCCCAGGAATGAATATATTTTTAAAATTCTATAATATAAGTATAAATATATTATAAATATATTTTAATATATTATATATTATATAATATATAAAATATATATATTAAATAAATAATTAAATAAATATATTTTTTTATATATTATATATTATATTATATATATAAATATATTTTAAAAGGGTTTGACTTCACTATTCTAGTGAGCAAGCTGTGAAATCTAAAAATACAATCCACTTGGTTGAACATATATCTAGTTTTCTTGGAGATTTCTGATTAGAGGTGTCTTTGGATTTGAAGACCACCATAATTCAAGAGGCAAGAACCTGAAATTATGCTCAAGCAAATGGAGGCAAATTCAAGTATAAAATATTTATCCTTAGAAGTAATGTAACATCAAAGGAGTTCTTAATTTCCCCTCAATATGACTGAAACAACATTAAGATATAGTTCCAGGAGTGTCAGAAAGTCTTTCAGAGAAGAGAGACGAGAAAGCAGAATGAAAAAAAAGATATAGGTAACAAAAGCTCACAAAGTAATGGTAGGAAATGTTTATCCATTTTCTTAAAAGGTTAGGCAACGGAAAAAGAATGGCTTTAGGAACTGGGGTCAAGTAGATGGAAAGAAGCAGACAAAATCCCACAGGCATCTATAACCTTCAGATATTTCCATTATACCCAAGAGAACAGCAAATCATGATTCTTCAAGACTTGACAGCACATTGTATCAGATCTGGGCAGATTCCTGTTGATGTTCTGAAACAACAGCAGCAAGTATCACGAGTGGGAAAATTTTTGTACCCTTGAGACCCTGAATTACTTATACCTCATCTACATATAGCACAGAGTAAAAGCCAGTTGTTCAAGAGGATCTCTCACAAGGACTTGTGATAGGGAAAATTGAGAAATATTGGGTAGAGAAACTGAAAAAATAACACCTTAGAAACATTTAGCTTTATTAATTTATTCAGCTTTACTTTTTTGATATATGGGGTAAGAGTTGAGGTTCTATGTTCCTCTTAAACTCTTCTTAACTGCTATTCTGTTATCTTTCTAGAAGAGATTTTAAATTTTTTGTTTGTTTGGGTTCTTTTTTTAAACTTTTATTTTCCACTAAGCTGACTAAATAAAAGATCAAGTGTCTAAACCTTTTCTTCTTGAAACTTGATGACCTCCCTAGGAACATTTGCACATGAATTTATGGTTTTCCCCTACCATTTCAGTGTTGGAATCCAATCATTCAAAAATGCATAAAGTTGTGTTTTGGAAAAGCTGTTTTTCAAGCTGTTGTCTAAAAACTGATTCCACCTACATCTGAGTACTGGGAATCATTTTTGTTTTCCCCTATGTTCCTTTACAAATATTTTTTTTCTTCGAGAATATGGGAAAAGAAATTTCAGATGCTTTAGTAAGAAAAACAAAGGTTCATCAAGATTCAATGGTTCAAGAACACGTCTTATGTTTACACTTTGCAGAAATAGAGGATCATGGGGCTGTGTGTTCGTACAATTCCTTATGAGGTTTATGTGTAGACATATAAGCACGCAGATGTGCGTGAATGTGCATGTTGAATTTACCTATCTATGTATTGATATATATTATGGTACTTTTACTTCTTCACAACGTTTAAGTTCCTAAACAGCTGAAATTCGATGTAATTACGAACAACATATCCATTTTTCTATATGTAAATTTTAATTTATATATGTGTGCATGTGTGTGTGTGTGTTCATAAGTGTAAAACTGCAAAATAAGACATGAAGAATGAAAAATCATTTTCTTGTTCCCTTGCTGTAGCACATTCATTTAACATACCAATGCTATCAATCCATTGTTTTGGTCTTTGTTTGGGTTCTTGCACCACAACTTGATTAATATTTAACATATTGATCAACACAAACATCAGTATACTCTGCAACCGACACTCACTGAATGCAGTTATTTAATGCAGTTTCTATTTAAATAATGCTGGTTTACTTAGAGCAAGATTATGCACATAAAACTTTTCTGAAAAAAAACCCTGACTTCTGTGAAAGGTTCTTTCTTAAAAATTAGTAA
Organism: Argya squamiceps; assembly: GCA_037834095.1. Lineage (NCBI taxonomy): Eukaryota > Metazoa > Chordata > Aves > Passeriformes > Leiothrichidae > Argya > Argya squamiceps. The sequence continues at coordinate 70,939,923 of JBBMKD010000145.1, forward strand.
CTTTTCACAGATTTTCTGTTACTCTCTGACTATATATATTTAGCATATAATTTATTTCTTAAAACAAGAATTCTAGTAGTTCTTACAATGTCTTATTTTACTAATAAGAATTCTAGTAATTACAGGACAAACAAAACTGCCATCAAGAGGTGAAATCTACACAAGCAGAACTCTGGCCTGCATAAATAGTAATAAAGGTTTCATCCTTCATATTGTTCTTACCTGCACATAGACTGTGCAGGCAGAGTTATTTTGCTGCATCTTTATGCAGGTCAATTTAATTGTGAAATTACATTTTTTTGTAAATTTTTGAAATACCTAGAACTATATTGGCCCTTTGAGATGCATGCATATGCCTCTTAGTTGCTGCTGTTACTTTGATTTGTGTCCTTTTCACTTTTATAATTTTTAGTATGAATTCATCCCACTTGAGTACACTGTGCAGGACAAGAGTTAAAAATTAGTATAAGCATGATGGAGGACAACTGATTTTTTCTGTAACTGACAGGTTTTCACTGCATATATATATATATTAATATAACTCAATGACCCTTTCCTAAGCAGTGCTACAGTTGCCCTTATGAATTCTATTAATAGTATTAAAGCTCATTCTGAAAGCAAGTGGCCAATAATTTACTAACAATTCATATTTATTATTAAATTGTACTAAAACTAAGATTTTTTTGGATATGAAATTGGAACCAATATTCTCACTATCTAATGTGGAATACATATAATCAATTACTTATGACAGATAATATTTAAATAATTAGCTCTCAGATTCTACAGGACATCTAGTCTTTTTCTCTTCACTGGAACTTTCTTCTCACACATTAAACATAGAAATTCATTTTCCTACATGCATTATTTAATTAGGAGGAAAAAAAAAGGTATGATTACAGCATTTCTTGATGTGAAAAAAGGAAAAAATTGAATCCATAATGCATGTATCTCCAGGTCTGAGGTTCAGGCCTTACAGTATTATAATACGTTTTAGAAGTCTACAAAAAAGCTCATTAAGGATCAGTAGCTCCTGTGTTAACTACTTCCTGGGACAGAAAAACTGGGTATGCATGGGTTTATTAACATGTCTGAACACACACATATAAAATACATATCTAAAGATTTTCCTGTTAAATATTTACTTTCTTTCAACTTATCTTACATTTCATCAGCTTTGGTAGTCTGATGTGGTGGTCCTTGGACCATCCACAGAGAATAACTCGCTTAGACAGAGTGTAACCCCTAGGCTGCCTCAGCTAGCAGTAACTCCTCTTTGGAAAGTCCCCTTGGGAGACTTCTTTGTAGCTCAGGGCGAGCAAAAGTGCTTCAATCCATGTGCAGTCCCTAGGCTGCCTCAATTTGCAGGGACTCTCCTTTGGGAAGTCCCTTTGAGAGATTTCCATGTGGCTCAAGGTAAGCAAAAATACTTCAAACCATGAACCTTTACAGTCCTATGTTAATGTTTCATACCCTGCTGGTTATTCCTCTTCTTCCTGGCTTTTACCCCTCCTGATTGGTTCCCTTTACCAATTCCTTTTCCATTGGCCAAGTAGTGAAACCCCACCCCAGGCTACCCCATATAACCCCTCTCCCCTGGCACTATTTGGCTCTTTCTTCTTTGGACCTTGTGGGAGTATGAAGCTCTCCTGGAGATTGGGAGGACCCTGCTTTTACTCCTGTGTCACCTGGGGTGGCAAACACGGCTCTGCTGCCTCACAAAGGGCTAATCACTCTGCACCTGAGAGTGCACCAAAGAGCTGATCACTCCACACCTGAGAGTGCCTCTACTCCTGTCGAGCTGGGTGTCTTTTTAAAGATGCTTCTGACGAGGAAGGTTGCAGCACCTCCACCACCGGACCACACCGCGACAGGCAGAGATATCACATCTAAATTTATTTGCTGCTATTGCAAAATCAAATAAAAAACCAAAGTGGACAGTTGATAGGATTCTTAATAGGATGTCGCTGGTAAAGAAAGCTCTAGTGAAAAATTTTACACACTTAAAAAAGTAGCAGGAAATAGGCTATCTCTTAACTTTGATAATCAGTAGGAAAGTAAAGATTGTCATTTGATGATCAGTCAATGTCAATTTATGATCAATCAAGATGACAATTTTCATGCACTGGATTACTGAAAGGAAAGAAAAAAAGACAAAGGCTAAATAGCTCCTAAATATTCTTTCCATAGCTTCAAGAACAAATTGTAAGTTATTTACATGCAGACTTTGCAATATAGATGTCATCGAAAATAGTGTTGCACTCAAGAGATTCTCAGTTATAACATCTGCCTGACCATCACACTTGCAGCTTTACTCTATATGTGTAGTGTTATATATTCCCTTTGTTCTTTTCCTATTACTTATGACACCATATTCTTATTACAATATAAATCCGCACCTGCCACCTTCTAAAAGGTCTGGTAAAAAAAAGCCTCAGATCTTTTCTCACAAGATAATTCCATTGAATATAGCAATATTGAGTATGGTCCGTATTAACTGGTCAAAATTTTAACTTACGGGTAAGATGAGGAACACTATCATCTAATGACCATGATTTGCCTTCCAAGGTTTTTGTAGTTAAAACACATCTTTCAATAAATCACCTGGGACTTAAATACAGGGGTTTATTTTTCCATTTGCAAATCAAAACCTGTGTTCCGTTCCTAAAGAAGATATAAGAATTAATATATGCAGAGAAATTCTTGTATATCAGATCCCATAAGAAATGGCAACCATACTATTTGATTTTTTAAAGTATTTTGTGTTTCACTTCACAGTTTAAAAATCAATTTTTTTCCTTTTTTTTTTTTTTTTTAATTACAGATTGAAAACAAATGAAAGTCTCTGGTGTACTGTGGATGTAAGATGTACAGAATTAAAATATGCACAGCAAAGCCATCAGAAAATACAATCTTCCCTCCCAATAGCTCTCTATTATTCTAATATGTGTTTCAGGTCATAACTGGTTGAGTCTCTGGAAGTATTTTCAGGTTGCAAGTAATATAGGTCTGATAATATCAGATTCTAATAAATAAACCATTGACATTTTGAGTGCGAGTTCTAGTGATACAAAGAGCTACCATTACATAATAAACACCTCTGGTTTTGTTGTAGAGCTGGAGCTATTTCTTCATTGTAACATATACTAAACAGAAGTTTTATTTCTATTATGCCAAATAAATGAAGTGAAACAACAGGGAAATGTTTTAAATGAAGTGTATTATGGGGATAAAAAGTACAGAAGTTTAACTAAGAAGAAAAATCAGTATGATATTTTCCATGTAAAGTTGATTCATTCAGAAACAGAATGGAAACTTGAGAGGTGCTGACTGTAGAAAACTCAAAGATATTTTCTGTTCCACAGGATATAACCTCTCTCCTTCCTACCCAAGAAAAAAAAACAAAACCCGCTGTTATGACACTTACTAAAACAACATTTGAATTCACTAGCGTACCATAAATAATCTAATATCACTTACAACAAAGCATTTGATGCAGCTGTGTCTGTCACAACTGCCATTAATTTTGACAGGATTTCTACACACAGATTGCTCACTGTGTTGAAGGTCTAATGTTGGTAAACTGCAAATTGCTTATTTTAATTATATTTTTTATATTTTTCCATGTTTCTCAATCCTATCTCTCCATTTTCTTTTGCAATACCAGTTTCTATGGAAACTGAAATGCCAAGTACATGAATGGAGTTTAATGATGTCAACTAGTGCTGCCTGAAATCATTGTATATAAGAGATCAAAATGTATATTATGATGATGTGGGGGTGTGTTTTTCTGTTCTACATTGATTTAGGTTTCATGTAAGGGTTTATTCTATGTACTCCATTTTGTTCTCTGTACCCCATGTTGTTACATGTTTCTTGCCTCCCCCTACCCTCCCCTAGTTACAGCTCCCTGATTGGTCCCTGCTTGAGTTAGCCCCCCCGCCAGTGACAGTTAGCTGTCAATCTTATGTTATGAAACCCCCTGGTCTTCTCCATCATTCCGGGGCCTCTCCCTGGATCTTGAAGGTTCTGGGAGAGGTGTCGAGTGATTGGACGGGATCCAGGCTTTCCCCTCCCACTTCCCCTTGATTTGTTCATGTATATGTTCATTCAGTTATCAGCCACTCCCCTGTTATCTCCTATTGGCTCACTGGTGAAGCCCTCCCTAAGTCCCACCTTTCTTTATAAGGGTCTGTCCGTTGGGCTGAGTGTCTCTCTTCGGAGAGTTTATTTTCCAATAAACTCTGGTTGTGTTTACCCTGAAGAGAGTCCCTCCTTTTTCCTCCGAGCCATAGTCGCGCTTGTGCCCCTCGGCAGACACGAACCACCGGTTTGCTGCGGTGCCGGGGCTAGCCGAGAGTGGTCACCACTGCATGATATGTGCAATATTTTTCTTTGTTAAATAATATCAGTTCCTCCATCTTCAAGTTAACTTAAATGATGCTCTGTCTGTACAGTCAACAACATTCTGTATATCACGTTGTAAATTGCAGATATCTGCTACTGGACAGTCAAAGCCCACGTGCTGGGAAATGCCTTAATGATATGTTATGCTGCAGCTGCTGCAGAAACAATTTTGCCACACTCAGTCACTTCTGAAAGGGTTGACTCCACAATAATGTTTTTCCTTCTCAAATCTGATGTTACAGAGGGTTTACTCCCATCACTGATGGGCTCAGCCTTGACCAGCATGGGTCCATCTTGGAGCCATCTGCACTGGCTCTGCTGTTCATGGGGGAAGCTTCTGGCAGCTCCTCACAGAAGCCACCACTGTAGATCCCTCCTGCAACAGAAGCTTGCCACACCACCCCAATATACTAACATAAATGAAAATCACAACTTATTCCAGAAAGTGGCTTTTGTGATCTAGATACATGTGAAGCATTGTGCAAAGTATGTTCAAAAGTGTTAAAGCCTATGAAAAGATAAATAAAATTTAAAAGTTAATAAAGGCATTAATAAATATGAAGAAATTTTGTACCTTCATTATGTTTAATCACATACATAATGAGCATGTTGCAAAGAAACTGTTAAAATACTATTTGGAATTTTGTATTATTGAGATATTCATGGGTTTGCTTTATCAGGATATCTAGCCTCCTGGGTATATTTAGAAATGTTTTCCATCTGTTTTTAAATGGCAATAATCCAGTTTCACATTTGTTATCAAAAACATTCTGTCATAATCCCCCAAATCCTTAGTTATTTTTTATCTTTGGAATGAACAAGAGGGGGGAAAAAAAAGAAAGCAAGAAAAAACAGGAGTGAGCTGAAAACCCTTGGAGAAAAAAAGAAGAGATCGCATGGGCTGCTATGTTTGGCAAACTTATGTTAGAAGATTTCATTCATCTGATAGCAGAAATTTTGTCTTAATTTCAAAAAAACCCTACCAAATTTGTATGAATATTTTTCCTGTCCCAACCTTAGTCCTTCAATTTAAATATTTATTTGCTTTGCTTGTATCTCTACATATATTTAAAGGGAATAAACCATATTTATTTCAACTTTTTGTTTTGCAAAACTGAGTCAGAAGCTTTTATTATATTTATTTTAATGAATCAAAATATATTTTTAATAATCTTTTAAGACTGACTTTGCATTTGCTTAATTAGAATTCTTCTTGAGCATGGTTTTCCAGAACTGTACATGGTATTCTGCAAAGGCTTTACCAGTGTTCTATAAAATGATATTGATACTTTCCTGTATTTTGGTCATGAATATGAGTTCTTTCCATATTTTTCACTCTTTTCTTTCTTTTCTGTACAATGATCAATAACTTCCACATATTTCTTCCTTGCTATCCTTTTCAGTTAGGAAAGGACAATTAATGCTGTGATATTTCATTTTAGTGTGTGGTCTTCCTATATGCCATTGATACCTCTTGACATTAAAACGGCTTATTTTCTATGAGGTCAATATTGATGGTGAAATTTCACCCTCTTCAGCCTTGGGATACAAATTTTAATGCATTCACAATGTTATAACAAAAACAAAATAAATATGCACATATAACTAATGTTTTTCATACTTCAGCTTTCCCAGAGTGATGTAAAGGAGCATATGCCCTTTCTCAAAGCTGTCTTTTAAGCTTTTTTTATCTTGTTTGTTTGAATAATTCTACATACTAAGATATATGGTGGGAGAGAAACAATTCTGAGAGGTAAAAAAATATTTATGTTTGCCTTTTATTTACTTTTATAGTAAATAAAATAAATAAATAAATAAAAAGAATATATAGTCCCTATTTACTTTTATAGCAAAAGTTTTAATAATCATACATTATGTCAAAAGTTGACAACTTTCTTTTCTCCTTAAAAATTATTTTTAAATCCTTTCCATTTGGGAAGTCATCCCAGTTGGTCACTCAATCACTGAAAACGACAGCTTTATAAAGACAAATGTTTTACAGAAATATTATGGAATAAAATATCCTTCACATAAATTTTATAAACATAAGAACATAATTATAACAGTTTTCTATTTGATTAGTTATGAAATAATTTCAAGAATAACAACAAAAATTTATATTTTCATGCATATTTACCTTTATTATATCTATTTTTTAGAATAATATATGAAGAATTAGACACACATCCAATAAGATTTGAACTGAATGACTGCACAAGACTAGTACACGCTAAAGTCAAATTTGTCTAATGCATGCTAGTATCTAGCAAAGAAAGCTCCTCTCGAGACTGCAGTTTGAGATCAAGTATTACACAAAGTTCTGCAAAAAAATAGCATGGCACTATGTTGAAAGTGGCCACTGATTCTTAGGGAGCAACTGTTCTATTGGAAGCACAGTAAATAGAGGAATATGAGTGCTTTTTTTTTCTTTTTCTTTTTTTTTTTTTTTAAGAATCCATTTGTAAAGGAGTCATCAAACAACAATTATCTCCTCTCATCTTTTGGACAAGTGTAACAACTCCTAAATCTACAAATGGATCTGATTAACACATGCAGTCTGAACACAGTCCTCCCTGCTGCAAATAGCTTAAGAAACTTGGAATGTTCGGGCAACTGTTGTTGATAGGGGAGTTAGCACAACTTGCTTTCCACTGTGGATGATATCTTAGGCAAGGTTTCAAAATATACTTGGAAGAGACTTGCTGATGAGTTACCATTGTGGTCTTCTCACTAGGTGAAAAAGCAGATCAACAAGTATATAACAGCAACAAAGCAAAATGATACAAAATTAAACTGAAGAAAATTTTGTAATGCTGAAATTTTCTTGCTCAAACTTAGTTTCATATTTAGTGCCACTGAGAAAGAACTATCTGCTTTGTGAGGCAGGAGCAGGTGGTGGTTCTTCACCCTACAAGAGTACCACCCTACCTGGCATCTAAACCTAACTTAGTAAATGGAACAGACATATTGCACATGGAGGCTTCCCAAGTCCCTTCATTCTGCAATGACAAAGTGAAGTTCCAATATTTCCTATTGGTATTAATAAATCAGCTATCTGACCATATGTCTCACATATAGCTCTAATGTGTCTTTTTACTGTGGTAGATTAATTCAGGTATGAATTTATATAGATAGGAAAGAAAGTGACAATTTCTGCTTTCTGTGGGGTTGTAGGTCTGTAGATGAACAGAGGGATGGTGGGGGTTGGTATTTTACTGGAAGCCACAGATTTTAGCAAGATTATATTAAAACAGGACTGACAAACTTGAAAACCTATCTTACTGTTCTAAATTTGAGAAACAAGTTTTGTCAAGTCAGACTAGATGAGGAATCATCCAAAGTGTACACTTTAGTACACCCTGGGGCAGATATATGCTTTCCCATCTGCCTTTTGAAATAAATGAAGAATTGAAACTCATGATGCATTTAAAAAAAAGATCAATGAAACACTTGGAGATATTGAGATTTTCCACATAATTGCCAATGACATGCTTATACCAAAGGCAATTTGGGCAGATTACCATGAGGTGCTAAAAAAGCTTAAGTCAAGACCCTAAGGATAAAATATCACTTTCAGTTCTATTTATCCAACTTTTGTTAAAAAAAAATTGTATAAAGAGAAGGAACCCACATGAAAGAAAGAAAATCTGCTTGCAAAAATGTTTGAATCTTGAACTAATGGATGTTACCATAGGCATCATATGTAGTCATTGGAATCACAGAATAATTATGAAGTATATCAGGTGTATGAAAATTTCCACGTGAATGTAACTGCACAAACTACATTAGATGCACATGACAAGGTCCTAAATCAGAGATTGCATTGGCATTCTCCTTTACTCTGCTATGACTCCAATAAGCCAGTGGCAATTCAAGCAGATGTGCTGTATTTTCAAATGTTTATCAATATAACAGACACAAATATTACCTTTGTTTCATAAACAAATAAGTTTATGAAAGTTTATAAGTTCTGGTATAAAAAGAAGATTATAGAGAAACTACTGATCACTGGTCTCATCACAGGAAATGTTACTAGCTGTTTCTAAGCAGATCTGAATCACAAGTAACTCAAAGACATTTTATTTGAACATCTCAAATTTTGATTCAACATTTAGATGTCAATCTGGCATATTTTTTGTGGACAAATAAAAAATGCACTACAAGAAACTACTGAATTAAACTGAAAATATGGCAGATGTGTATTCGCTATGCACTTAGGAAATTTTTTAAAACAAATTGAAGTACACATGGAAGCATTCTGTGATGCAAAACTATATTGGTAGTCTCATAGCAGAGAAGAAAATACAGATGTCTATGCAAACTATAACAACAGTCTAGCAGCTTGAATTTTCAAAAGTATAATTTCATTACAATGTGACAGTGATTTCTAACTAAAATTGGTGCAAAATATTATATGGTTTTATGGGACACATCATAGTGCTTACAGAATGAAAGCTCAAGCCAGGAAAATAATATATTGGCTAGGTATGATTTACATTCAGCTGAGCTTAGATGTTCATATTCTATGTCAGGAACAGGGGCCAAAGTTGAATGTGTCTTTCAAAATATGCTTGAGGATTCATTTCCATGGCATAAGATTATTTCAGGGTGTGTCAAAGGACACTATTCCACCTTAAAGCAGCATGGTCAAGTTAGGATCAAACAAAGGTTTGTGATTTTTTCTTTTTTTTGGCTTGGGGAGATTTAGAGGGAGAGGACAGCACATAAATTTGGATATAAAAAAAAAATAATTGTAGGAAGTCATGATGAATTCTAAAAGATAGACACTGCTAAGAATGCAGAAGCTCTTCTCATTTTTATGTCACCATGGTACCTATATCTGTTTCATGTTATAGTTAGCAGTCTGAACAGCAGATACTTCCTCTGCTGCAAAATAGTCCTTACAAGGTCTGTCACATAAACAGCTGATAGTATATAAAAAGTCAGGAGATAAACACATTAAAACAATGAACAATTATACAAATAATCTAATTTATTCAAGATTAGAAGTATTAAAATATTATTTTCTGAATTCAGCCTAAATTGAGACCATTTTTCAAAACAAGACACTTCACAAGCTAAAGGCTGGTACACTCTCCCACTTTGTTCAACTGTTTTTTTCCTGAGAAGTTTCTTGGCTAGATGCTCCTTATTCTTGTTATTGTCTTCTCTGTAAGTATTGCAAGAGGTGTAGTAATTCCCCCAAATATTAGAATTGCTGTTTGGTGTTTAGTGTTTTTTTCTTGTTCATCTGTGGTTTTAAATTAACATTGTACCACAGAATTAGGTTGCATTTTCATATGATGTTATTGCAAATATCTAATGCTGTTCACGACATGAAAGTGTATTATCATATTTCACCTCCATAATGGATGGATTATTGATTAAAACAAGACTTTAAAAAAATATTTTAATGTCAATTGATTTAAATTATTTAAAAGAATTATTGATTAAAAACTGCATTTATTTAATTAACTTTTTTAACAAGCTAATTTTTAATATCTAGATTAGTTCTAATACCTTTCCTTAAGTCAAAGAGCACTAGCTTGAAATGAAACAATAACTAGGTGGATTTGATGGTATTTAAATTTATCACATTAAGAAATCTAAGTTTAAGAGTTACCATTTTTTTCATATTTAAATATTAATAGATTAAATAGCATTTATACTTCATTATTGACATAAGTGCGATACAAAGAAAAAGGCAATACTTTGAATTATTCAGTAAGAGTTGGAATGTCTTTCGTGTTTATTTTTTTAAGTAAAATCTTGAAATAAAGAAAAAAACCCTTACATTTCATATTTAGTTATCCTAAGGAATTTATTAGGTAGAAAATTACATAATACTTTGAAAAACTTAAAAATAAGTCTACATATCCTTGTAACATACCAAAAGGAATTAAATGATGCTGTGGTAAAGCAACATACACAGATGAAACTTTAATTAACTGCACAGTATCTACTTTCAGAAGTATTAACTAAACTTGTTTTCCATTAATTTTAAATATATCACACTGTATCATTTTCTGATTTTCACACCTTATTAGGGCAGTTGAAATTGATGTGAAAGTTATGTCACAAGAATAATTTTGACCATGGTATTTCCAAAGAGTACAGATATACAATATTGTGGTGGGTTACCCTTGGCTGGCTGTCAGATACCCCCTAAGCCACTTTCTCACTTCCTCTTCTCATCAGAAAAAGGGGAGAAAATAGGTGAAAAGTCTCAGAAGGAAAGCAAGGAAAAACAGTCATTAATTACCATCACAAACAAAAGATGCTTGAGTGGGGAAAAATTAATTTAATGCCAAGTAGAAACGGTGTAGGATGGTGATAAACAAAGGCAGAAATAAAAATATCTTTCCCCTACTCTCCCCTTCTTCCCAGGGTCAACTTCACTTCTTTCTTCCTGTCACTTCTATCACCTCCCTGCCTGAAGAAGTGGAGGGGAATTAGGAATGGAGCTTACAGTTAGTTTATAACATTTCGTCTCTGCCGCTCCTTCCTCCTTCTCACTTTTCCCTTGCTTCAGTGTCAAGTCCCTCCCACATGATGAAGTCTTTTACAAATTCCTCCTGTGTGGATCCTTCCCATGCGCTAGAATTCCCCAACAACTGCTCCAGCATGGCTCCTTTCCATGGGATGCAGTCCTTTGGAAACAGACAGTTCCAATGGCAGTTCCCTCAAGCAGCAGTTCCTGCCAGAAAAGCTGCTCCTGCATGGGCTCCTCTCCACAGCCCAAGGATCCTGCCGGTAGTTGGCTGTGGCGTTGGCTCTTCTTTTTCCAGGGTATATCCACCTGCTCCAGTGTGGCTTCTTCTGTGGGCTGCAGGGAAATGTTTGATTTGGGCCTGGAGCACAGCCTCTCCCTCCTCCTTCACTGACCTCAGTGTCTGCAGAGCTGTTCATATCTCCGCTGTACAGTGATTTTTACCCTTTCCTAAATATGTTATCACAGAGGCACAATGAGCATTCCTGATGGGATAGGCTTTGATCAGTAGTGGAACTGGCAAAATAAACTTCACAAAGACAAAAAACTGACAAAACTGACAAAAAAGCCAATAGCATAAAACATAACACAACACAACATAACACAACATAACATAACATAACATAACATAACATAACATAACATAACATAACATAACATAACATAACATATACTAATATAACATATACTAACATAACATATACTAACATACTAAAAACAACCCACCATTTTCCTGTGTGCTGCACCTCTTGGCCTCCTCCTGCATAATACCAGAGGTAATATCTTTCAACTTTTGTGTTGTGTCTGAAATACATACTTTTTGTTTTAAAGGACCATTACTAGAAGTTTCTCCTTTTTAAATACTAGGCCAGGAATTTAACTGGGGAATTCTAAGTGTAAGATTGGTGGATCTATTTTTTAGGAAATTGAAGGAAAAGAACATATATTTTCCAGGTATCTTTATTTCCTTTCAAACTTAAAATATTCTTAGATATAGTAGAATACTGTAAAAGGGAAATTAATTAAAATTAAATACTGGTCAAGACTACCAGGCATCCTCTCCACTGCCACAACAGACCACTCTCTGAGAGATTCAAAGACATTTGTAAAGTTGCCAACACAATTGACAGTGCAACCTGAGAGCAGAAGCCACTGATAGAGAATTAATTTTTAAAGCTTTCATTTTTGGCACTCAGAACCTAATGCAGGAAAAAAGAAAGAGAGAAGTGTTATGGCATAATCAACAAAATGCTATTATCAAGAACATTGTAAAAAAAGTGTGACTAGCCTTTGATTAATATAGGCTCTTTTCAAAAGTTATGTTAAATAACAGAATCATAGAAAAGCCTAGGTTAGAAAGGACCTTAACGATCACGTAGTTCCAACCACCCTATTTACTATACATACACATATACACATCTGTGTTGTTGCTGCAATAGTACTTGAAGCTGAGCAAAGTACTCTGATTAGGAACAAATTTATTAATTTAGCTAACATATTATGAAACCATGTTCTATGGCTGAACTAATGTGTTGCTGTGGAAATGAAAGGATGAGAAAACTTTTTCTCTCTCTAAGATACGCTTCTTTATATTCTTTTTTTATTTGCAAAACTGTTATGTTATTTAACTTAGTCAAATGGCAATGAAATTCTTGCTGAGATGCTAGACTGCTTAATTTAGATACAGAATCATTGATTTTAAGATCTATTACATGCCCTGAAAAGCAGTAAGTGTAATGGTAATCTATGGATGTTGAAGAGTATGATTATACTCATAGTTTAGACTATGAGTACACCTACACTATGGGAAAGTTTTCCCTTAGTGATAAAGCATTTGACACAGTAGTGTTCTCAGCTTTCTGAACTAATTCTGATTCCTGTTCATATATGAAAAATAATTCATAAAATCGTAACAGAAAATAAAGAGGAGGAAAAAGTGTTGGAAAAATCCAAAAATACTTTAAAAGGGAATTACAATGATTATGTGAGTATACAAAAGAATGAAATGCTGTATGATTGTGCTTTTCCTGATTGACAGGTTGGCTTTTCTCTGAATATAATCAGGGTTTTGATACTTCTATGTGAATGATAAGATTTCTCCATAAGGTTCTAAAAGTGATTCAGAATAAAATCACCATATACTCCTTTGTTGGTAAATCATTTGAATGCTTGAGTTCCACCCCATGATTAAATACAATTTAAATAATCACAAATACGGTGTTTCAACTGAAAATAGTAAATTAATTGAGAAACAGACAATTGATGTGCTCAGAGCTTTATTAGCTCGGTAATTTTTGTCTCCAAAACATAAATTCATGTGAAGAGAAGTTAGAATCAAAGCCAATCTATCAAGGTACTAAAAGAAATAAGGAAAGGAAACCTTAGACATAATTCACTATTCTGTTATTCTACTTTTATACTAATGGAATTCACAGGCTTTTTTCCTTGTAGACATTTTGAAACCAGCCTAATTTATTAGCTATTCCAGTAGATAAAGCATCATAAACTGCAATCACCAGCAATTTCCCAGAATATCCATTCCCTGGAATACATAAGAACCCAATGTCATAAATGGTTTTAATAGCAACTTGCTTAGCTTCTGTGTTTCAAAGGCAATGCATAGCCACAAATTCCAACACGATAAAAGCTAAAAATTGGTTGCCTGTGTATTATTTTTATCATTTCATGAGATGGAAATTTTGCTTTTATATTCTTTATTATTCAGAAAAAAATTATAGTCTTCATCAAAAGTTTGGGTTACATCTGAATTATTGTTGGGGCACTGCTTGTATATGAAAAGATCAATCTATTGTGCCTTCCAAGATGCCTTGCATCCTATCCTAGCTTTGTTGTTTTCCTCACATGCACAGGTGATACCACCAGCTATCTTCAGCAATACTCCTTCTGGTTTTCTTCAGTTTAGCCAAAAGAGAATGATTCTGTATTCCTGCAAAATGTAAACACCAGTACTTAATCCCCAGAAAAGTAGGTAGTTCAAACCATGTGTTTCACAAGGGTCTTAAAATGTCTGTGTATATTAAGAGTTTTATTTGTGATGTGCTCGTTCTCAGCTGTCATCAGTGTCGGCTGTCAGCCAGGTAGACTGTAAGTATCTCTGAATGAAACTATATCAATCTCTTCTTGATCTGCTAGAAGACACCTGCACTCCTATGTGCCATACTCCTATGTGCCATTCTTTCTTTAAGTTAAACATAAATTTTATGCAGTCTTTTCCACTACTTTTCATCAAGAAGTGAATTCAGGTTATTTCTATAGAAAACTACTCAGTGGGTAAATTCATTGTCAGTTAAACAAAGGATTGTATTAATTCTGTCAAAAGTATTAATTAGGCGTATTATAGTTTGGTTTGAAGAGATGAAAATATGAAACATTTCAGTCTTATTGGAGCTGCAAAACTGATTCCACATGGAAACACCAATTTAAGTCACATATAAAGTTTATTCTAATAATTATCATAATGCATTGTATTGTTATAAGAACCTCACTGTTCAGAAGGTGTAATGAGCAATGATAGAGATTATTTATCTGTAGGGGTGCGTGCCCCTTGGCCAGCCTGCTGTTCTGCTGGCCCACCCAGCAGCTTTTGGGGTACGCCACTACAGTTGCTATTTTTGGGTTCTTCTGCTACAGCACCTCAACTATGGCTGTCACGGCCGTGGTACGATGAAAGAGGGGACCCTCGGAGACTTGAGAATTCAGAGGTTTATTGGATGAGGGGGGGTGACAGGGGATCCCCCTGACAGTCTCAGAAGCCTCAGGAGGGACCCTGAACTGGGGCTGAAGATGGATTTTATATGTTAAAATCCCAAGGGGTGGTTACAAGGTATTGACCAATTAAACAAAGTAGAGTAACAAATTCTTACAAGCTTACCTAACTGCTAACAAATAAAAGTAACTTTGGGAGTGGTCACTGGAGAATAGACAAAGGGATCAAAGGATACATTGGGCATGATGGACAAGGGGGGCATCCTATGGAAGGGGGCCAATAGAAAGCCGTCTCTAGGCAGAAGCTACAGAAACCCTTATCAACTTCTGATAAAAGAAAATTCCAAGGAAAGGGGCCCATATGGGATATCTTAGCTATTCTAACTTATAACAAAATGCTATTCTAACTTATAATAAAACCTATAAAAACCAAAGCATGCAAAAGTAAATTCAGCAATCCCACATTTATTCATCCTTTTTTTTACTTCTTACTTTGGAGGTGTCATATCATGGATGAATTCCAAACCAAAGGTGTGGCAATATGTATCCACCCAGCCAAACCCAATCCATGCCATCCTATACCTCCTTTCTTTTTTCTCAGGTTTCTGCATGATCTTGGAGTTCCTGTTACCCCTGAGACCTGTAAATGAGTTGGGTGGCATGGTATGAGTATGGGAATGGCACTGACTGCACCAGGGCAGCACTGGCTGCATTTCTGTGGTGGAGAACAAGAGCTGGGATAATCGGTCATTGCATGACAATGTTGGAGCATTCTGTACCTGAGCTATAGCCCAAGTCATGGTATTATTGTTGCTGAAGTTTTTGAAAGCAATTTCACTTGGTACTGGAAAAGATTTCCAATTGTTTTGGAGGTCAGGTCTGTAAATACAGACATGAGACTGGAAAATTTATGTATGATTAAAGCAATCATCTTGAGACCATCTAAACATCAGTCCTAAGTGGAACCTTTGGAGCTCTTCTGGACCACAGTGGGCTGCACCAGCACTTCCCTCTGAGTGAGATGCCTCTCAGAACTTTTTGGAGAGTTTGTGATACTCAGAGCACTGTTGACTGATGACAAAGCTTGGGGTGATGTCCTTACTTCTCAAGGCTCAACCCTCATCCATTGGGAAGAGCCATGTCAGCATTTCTCTGATTCTCAAATAAAATTTTTCACAAGAACGCCTTTGTACTCCTTAATGTCTGTGTGTGTATGTGAATAGATAAAATATCTTATTGTAGGTATATCATGAATATCACTATTTTGAATCTATATTAGACCACAGTACAATTGTAATAAAACCTGTTTTATCACTTTGTAAATTGGTCAGTGTTTAAGTGCTGTTCTTAAGGATACGTGTAGTGGCACAAAATGACATTCAACAACTGTATTTTTTGCTTTAAATTCTACTCATTTTTGTAGCATATTTCTGCAATATTAAAACTGATACACACCTCCTACTAACCACCCTGACTTTTCACAGCACAACAAATCAACACATCAAGGAGGGGGGAAAAAATCACTAGAGATACACAACAAGTTATTTTAGCCATTATGGCAAATCTTTCTGGGTGAAACACTTCATACAAGTTCAAGTTCAAACTTTAGCATCCTTTTTGGGAAAAAAACAAAGAACAAATCTGAAATTGGGAATCAGGGTATCAGCTGTAACATGAATCTTTGCTTCTGAGAAAGACTTTTATAGTTCCACCATACCTCAAACTGCTGTGAGGTAATTTGACAAGTGATTTCCAAACTGTCAAGACTTTTAACACGAGTACTGTCGAAGCAGATGCAGTCATAATACTTTGCAGGAAATTTAAGTATTTTAAGCAAGTGAATATCTGTAGGCAGGTGTCTTAGGAGGATTCCATGCAGTTTAAGTGAGTATTGAAAGTGTCAAAATTCTTCAAATTAGACATTGAATGAGAAGAACACGCAAATTCAGAAGTCAAAAGATTTTCTTTAAATTTTATATAAGATTTTGCTTTATTTGCTTCCTTTTTATATAGGCTTATGTAATCTGACCATTATTCTCTCGTAACTTTCTACTTTACCTGTCCTATTTAGATAACTGTAAAAAACCTTCTCTTTATTTGAAGTATAAAAAGGATTGAAATCAAAATGGAACTTCAATTTTGGACATAGATTGAGAATGAACTTGGAGGACAATTCAAACTTTAAATGACACAAGGAAATGTAACTATTCATAGAGAAAGGTAATGGTTGAATTGTTGGGGGAAAGGGACAAATTTAAAAGAAGGAATAAGAGACAAATTAAAGCAAATAAATTTTGCTTTGGAAAGAGTTTTTTTCTGTCCTCTCCCCACTTGCTTATCCCCTTCATCACCCCCTGATCATAAATACTGAAAATTCCTGATTCCAAATTAAAAGAAAACAAAACCAAAACCAAAACAAAAACCAACCAAACAAAAAAACCCCCAAACACATTTTTCCCTGATCCTCAAGAAGGATTATTGTCCCCACATTTTTCCTTCTCTATTTAACCATACTTAAACGAACTTCCTCTCTTTAAAACAAAGTGAAGCTTTAACATTTTGGCAGTATTCAGAGCCTTTTGCCTTTTGGACTCAGGCTTCGAAATGGAAGTTGTGATGGTTAAGACATGAAACAGTCTTTTGAACTATGTTTGCTTGGCAATACATCTCTTTGTTTACAGACATAACCAACAATGTCAAATGAGGAAGGAGGGAAGCATCATGAAAAGATATCATTTTCACCTCCATTTGCAACTTTTCAAAAAATATCACTTAGCAGGTTCTTAAAGAACAAGTGTTTAACAAGGGAATTAAAGAGATCAGAAATAAGCAATTAATAAGGGCATTTTAATATACTTTCTATGAAGTAGGAGAAATTTGATTTGAATTTTTATTTTGTGGACCACAGAATCACAGAACTAAAGAACTAAAGATTTGGGTTGGAAGGGTCATTATAGACCATCTAGTTCCAACCCCCCCTGGCATGAGCAGAGACAAAACTTTCACTAGACCAGGTTGCTCAGAGCTCCATCCAAGCTGGCATTGAACACTGCCAGGGATAGGACACCCACAGCTTCCCTGGGCAATCTGTCTCAGTGCCTCACCACCCTCACAGTAAAGAATTTCTTCCTAATATCTAATATCTAAATCCACCCTCTTTCAGTTTGAAGCCATTCCCCCTTTCCCTATCACTAGACAGGGCATTTTTTTGTAAGAAGTCCATCTCCAGCTTTCTTGTAAGCCTCCTAAAAGTATTGTAGGCCCCTCTTACTTACAAACATCCCTTTATGGTAGGGACACCACTGAATATTACACTATCTGCTTCAAAACTTCTTGCTCAGAAGCAGATTGTGATATCCAGGAAAAATCTGTCCTAGCTGGTTTTTGAAAGCAGAAATAAGCACTGTTGGAAGACAAATAAAAATTACATTAACAATGTTTGCATTATTGGAAAACAAACAAAACAAAAAAGTATGCAAATTGGGATAGGAAAAGGAAAAGGAAAAGGAAAAGGAAAAAAAGAAAGTATTAAAAATGCAAATCTATCACTTTTTTCAGCCACACTTAGCTTTTAAAAATTGACAATTCTACTTTAAAACAACAAAATTTAATAATACCATTACTTTCCAAGGATGTCAACAGTGTGAAGAAGCACATATCTGCCTCTTAAGATAAGGAGAAATCCCTGAGGGTATGAGGATTTGAAAATCATCTGGTAATGCTTTTCTATGTCTTTGAGATTTTTATGCATATTAAGGCAACTACTGGGCAAAGATATAAATTTGAAACAGATACTTAAACACAACTGAACCACCATGAACATAAAAGAAATGATGATGATTATTCCAGTTCCAGTGGATATGCTAGGGAAAAGGTAACTACACAGTATGTGGAACACAAGATATGGCACAGACCATTGTTTGGGACAACAGCATTCCAGGAACATGTATGACTGGAAGTGAGTGGTTTCAGGGTTCAAAAGTCAACATATTCAGAGTGTAATCTGTTTATGACTCTGTAATATTGTGATTTAATTGCATAAGGATTAACCTATTGAGGTAAATCAAGAACAAATAAATTGCTCATGAATTTCTGAGTGCTATATGTGTTAAGCTACTGATGATTGACATCTACAGAAATAATTGCTGTAATGAATGTTCCAAGCAGAAAAAACCCAAACAACACAAACCAAAAAAAAATACCCTCAACTCAAACCCTCAGACATTTCTTAGATATTCATTAAAACGATGAAAGAAATTAGAACTTTCTTCAACAGTGTGGGTTTTTTGGAAAACTCTGTTGAAGATAATGTGTCAACATTCCCTTTATTTCAAAAGGCAGTAGTCAGTAAATAATAGAACCAGTGAATATTGTGGATACCATTACAAAAATCAAGGAAAACTGAAAGACAATTTTTGAAAGACTACTTAGTACTATTCTATCAGGTGAAGGTATTTGGGGTTCTTTTACTAAGGAAAACAGGTTGCTGGAAAGAATTTAAGTATTTGCTGAGAGGGACCTCTCCCTTCTGTCACTATGTCACAGAAATTGCCTCTTTGTGGCATCAGATTTCTGCATCGGTTTCATGTTCAAACAAAATAAAAGTACCTTTAAAAGAAGATTAAGGTCTCAGTATTCCAAGAAGCTGAAATACAAGGCTCTCTGCAAAAGAGTGGAGGAACACTTGGAGATCTGAATATAAATACCAAATACCTTAACCATGCATCGTTTAATTTAGAATGCTTTCACTTAGCTATGCTCTACTTGAAAGGCACAAGGCAAGCAGGTAGATGTCCTCTCCTGCGGGACAGACTTCCAGCAAAAAAAACAGAAAGGTGAACCAAAAATATGGAATCTACATTCTGATAGAAATATTAAAAGCAAAGAGACAATAAGTAAGTCTTGATAAAATTAATTATCTTTCATTAGAGGGCAGTCGCTCAAGAAAGCATCTAAACACATTGTGCAAACTAAATTTTAGAAGTGCTCATGCCCACCTATCAGGAGCCTAAAGATGTTTGGACAACAAGAAATATTTAACCCTGAGATGGGCAAGAATACAAGACAGAATGAACAATAAAGACAATAATAATGCCAATATAATCATTATGTAAACAAAGTCACTGAAGATAAACACTAATTCTGACACCTGACAACAGATGTTATCTCAGAAATACCTTGAAAATATCCTGGAGGTGAAGCATATGCCAGGAAAGAGAGTGTTTCTTTAAATAAAACCACAAATATTGCTGACCTAGTTAGAATTTGCTTTCCAAATTTTAC
The DNA here is from genome assembly GCA_037834095.1 of Argya squamiceps. Taxonomy (NCBI): domain Eukaryota; kingdom Metazoa; phylum Chordata; class Aves; order Passeriformes; family Leiothrichidae; genus Argya; species Argya squamiceps. Next base: position 70,959,829 of record JBBMKD010000145.1, read on the forward strand.
CACTTTTATCGAAGCAAAAGGAATAGCCCCCTACATTCACATCAATATTCATTTTAATAGTTTATAAGTCTGTTTTTCCTGTGAGAATTTTCTTTTAGTTTGCGGGGTGGGGGCTGAGAGACTGTCAGTTTTCCTTAGTATTGTTGTAGAATTTACAATTGCCAATACATCTCTGCCCTTTGATTTCCTTTTGCTGTAGTGAGTTTATGATAAGAATCAATATTTATTTCTGGCAAGCTATGTAATTTGATGACAGGTGGCTTTAGTACTCCTGGGTCTATTTGCTGAATTCTGTGAAGCTGAGGTGTCATTTTTCTTACTCAGGAGAGTTGAAAGGAAGCAACACTTTTTATGTGTGATTCTAGATTATAGCTGAAATTTGTATCCACACAAGGAGAAAACCAAAAGTTTGTAGTAAAGACATTTTAACAATAAGATAAACAATAATTTACCAGGAATGGCCTAAACATAAGTGATCCTGATCATGTGGCAGTGGAGTGCTATCTGAAGGTCTCTTTCAATCTTTATTTCTATGATTCTGGAAAGATTTCCAGAATAAATAGATTAATTTCTGCATTGTAATAAATCTGAGGAATAAACTTAGGCTTTACCACAACTTGAAAAATTGATCATTCAACAAGAAAAATTATGTTTCAGAGGTAAGAGAATGCACTTATATTGTGAGAAATGGCAAAATTTAAGCTGAGTTCAAAAATCTCTTATAATGCACTATATTTGTAATCAAAGAACAACAAATCATAGAACCGCTGAACATCCTGAGCTGGAGGAGACCCTCAAGGGTCATTGAAGTCCAACTCATGGCCCTATACAGGACAAATCCGAGTCACACTGCATGCCTGAGAGTGTTGCCCAAAGGCTTCTGGAACCCTGTAAAATGTGAGTAACTGGGACTGAGTTAGGCAGGCTATTTTTTCCCATTACATTATTGTATTTTACCCCATTTTTTCCCAAACTTTAATTTTAATTTTTAAATGTGCTCACGAATGTAAATTATCAGACTTCTTGAAAGGATAGTAATAAAAGCTATTTGTATTAGAATGGCTGCGTATATGTTTGGTTTTACACTTTGAAAATTTCAGGGCTGGAGGAGGTTATATAATGTTTCAGAAGATAATGAAAGAGTTTATGACAAGTATTTTATAAACACAGGAATAAAGACATCAATTTCCTGGCAGAAGTGTTCATCTGCTGCTTTAAATGAATTATTTGAAACCATTTGTGGTTAACTGTATACACCTGTGTGATAAAAACTCCCCTTAAATTTGTCATCTTCCATTTCTGTACCCAGATCAGATAATTGCATTTTTTAAAATTATAAGTGTATAGACTGATATATGATCAATAATAGTTTGAAATTAATTATAAACATAGATTGGCAATTTAGGTGTAAGATAATATATGAATTAAGCATTCAAACTTTGAAGCATTTTCAAGATCACACTGAATAAACAGTCTGAACCCATTATGTGAACACATTAAAGACATCAACTGAGGTGCAGATGAAAGAGACACTGACATTGTCTTCCACTTTTGAACTTGTTTATATCACTTGAAGCAGTGAAACATTTTTGTGAAGTATGAAAAGTATGTCAGGGAGAGAAAGAGAGGTAAAATGCAAATAAATATCTACCTAATCTAGTAAGAAGTGGAAATTTGGATTATTCTCTTTTATCCAGCAAATTACCATATACATATTTCCTTCAGGGAATATAAATGTTTGTGATCTTTACTAGAGCTTGCACTCAGTTATAAACTCTGGATCAGTGACACAGTGTAACCTTCCCATAACCCTTCTCTCTGTTTACATTTCAGCTGTTCATATACCATATATTTAATAGTCAAGAGATAAAATATTCACCTAAAAACAGGTACAAGTCTTGCCACCCCTTAAGTGAGCTCCATAACTCCTGGGCTGGTCCTAACCATAAAAATTAATATTTTTCTTACCCTCTCTCTTGGAAGTTGGAGGAGGCTTTCATGTGTTTGATACAAAGCAGAATAACAGAAAAGAGTAAGAAAAATTCTCTGAACTACTCATAACCACATAATTACAGGAATTGCTGGAACAGGTGGATTTGGCTCCCCTTAGGCCATACTGTCTCACACAGTATGTCTATTAGTTAACAGTTAAAAAATATTCTCTTTCTAAAGTGAAGAAAGGATAAAGGGAATATCTCCATCACCATTGTGTGTTTTGTCCCAGATATATCACCCTGCCTCCACCTGCTTCAAAAGGCAATTCTGCCTATCTGTTTGCCATGTGAGGTTCTTTGCCAGATGTCAACAGAATCCAAATGACAGACTTCAAAAGAAATTTTACAATAAATTTTGATCATTTTACCTAAAAATATGAAATTACTGTGGGGAAAAAAAAGGCAAATACCTTGCATCACTTATTTCAGTTACAGTTGCTTCTATATTGCCCTTCCTAGAGGTTCTTGTAGTACCCATCTCATTGTAAAAGTGAATATTCCTTGACATTGGCTTTCTGCTCCAGGCAAGATAATCTAAATATATAATTTCAAAAATCAGTCTACACTTGTGACCCAATATCTCATAGTTTGGTAAAAGAATTTTATGGGCAACATAAATACTTCTGAGATTTATGAAAAATACTTCTGAGAAATACTTCTGAGAAATAGTTCTGAGATTTATGCAAGAATTTAGGAAGCAGGGGTAGAGTTTTGGATACAAAAGAGTGTTCTCCTGAATCTTACAAACATCAAGGAAGCATTTAAATCGGGTATCTCAAATGATTATTCCAGAAGATCTCTTAATGCATGCAATTAATGCTGAGAACATTCAATTCCTGAGTAAATCTCACCCTCATTTCTCTTTTTACCTAATCCTCCTTTTCAAAAATCTAACATCTAAATATGCAGAAAAATCTCTTAATAAATCATAAAAATATTTCAATATCAGTGAAATTTCATAAAAATAAGCAACAAATCCTCTTTTGTATACTTATTGCTTGAGAAAATGTTATTTCACAATGATAATGCAAGTCTGAAAAAGATGGTTGATTCATTTGAATGGGAATTATTTTGGGAATTCTTTGGTTGCCCAGTTACTTGCTGAAAAGACTAAGAATGGAATTTCATAAAAGGGGTGTGGGGGGAAAGTTCTCTTGAGTATTACGTTCCAAAACTGAGATACTATCAGAGAGTAGTTGCTTGCTTAATTAAGTGTCATTTTTGCACTAGCTAGCAACGAGAGACACACCTCTTTCCAGTTTCAATAATTGTCAATATCAGCTGCATTAATCTTTTCATTTTATCAGCATAATTTTCTGTAACACCCTTAGCTTATGAAATAAATTATTGCCCTCACCTTACAGATATGAAATCTGTTTATATAGAGGGAGTAGAATTTTTAGGTTGTTCTTTTTTTTTTTGCTCTTTGGTAGGCATATCGCCTTTGCTCTCATGACAGAAAAGTCACAGAAGTATTTTTGAAAACATACTTTCAGTTTTTCATTCTTCATTTGACATTTTGAGATGTCATGTTATTTTCTTTTATGTTTGATAGACATTGTATTTCTATTTTAAATTATTTTTAAACACCCTGAAATACTTTGGTATATTTCAGACTTGAAAAAAAATGTTAAATAGTTACTTAAAATGTTTATATCTCAGTGGTCCTTAAAAAAAATAAATCTGTCTTTTTGATTGTGTCTGACAAGTTGCTTAAATCCTGCAGGGTATATAACTATTCCTACCCACATTGTCAATGACAGCAGCCTGTAATTAAACTATTTGTTTGCATTAATTGCAAAACTTCACATGAGTTTATAATTCCCTGCTGAAAGGAATGGTCTTCCACAGACAAGATAATTAAGTCCCACATATCAGACAACTGTGTAGATACTTATTTGTGGGATTGCTGAATTTATTTTTGCATGCTTTGGTTTTTATAGGTTTTATTATTAGTTAGAATAGCCCCTTTGTTTTAAGTTAGGATAGCTAACCTGCCTCATATGGGCCCCCTGCCTTGGAATTTTTCCCTTATCAGAAGTTGATAAGGGTTGCTGTAGCCTCTACCTAGAGACTGCATTCTGATTGGA
>JBBMKD010000145.1:70964012-70979974 GCA_037834095.1 Argya squamiceps
GTTATTTGTTAGTAATTATGTAAGCTTGTAAGAATTTGTTACTCTACTTTGTGTAATTGGTTAATACCTTGTAACCATCCCTCGGGATAGAAACAGTTAAAAATCCCCTGCAGATGCACCCCGAGATCCCTCCTGAGACCTCTGAGGCTGTCTGGGGAATCTCTGTCGCCCCCGCCCCCATCCAATAAACCTCTGAATTCTCAAGTCTCCAAGGGTCCCCTCTTTCATCGTACCACGGCCGTGACAGCGACAGTCGAGGTGCTGTAGCAGAAGAACCTACAAATCGTAAATGTAGAGGCGTACCCCAAAAAGCAGCCGGGTGGGCCAGCAGAACAGCAGGCTGGCCAAGGGGCACGCACCCCTACACTTATTCTTTTCACAAACACCTTTGGCCTTTACTTCAGCTGAATCCATTACAGGAGGTTTCAAATGTGCTCAAACCACCATAAGTTAAGTGAAAGCTTTGTTTTGGGTTCCCAGTTGACAATAGACAGTTTTGGTAGGGTTAGCTTTTGTGTGCATGTGTTAGCTGCAGGACTGCCTTCTTCAAAAGTGACAATTTTACTATAGAATGCCTTTAGATGAAGGACACAACCATTTCATTTACACCTCAATTGCATTTTTATCACCATTCCCTTCCTGACTGGTATATTTGCTTTTTACTGTAAATGGTTTCTGGTGTATGTCTTATGCAACCCAATGAATTTCATGGTCTTTTTGAAGCAATTTAGTGAAAGAGATTAAATTTTTTTAGTGTGGTGATACATACAGCTATCTGACACCTACAGTAGAGACACTGAATTGTCACTCTGCAGACATTCATTTCTCTTGCCAATATATTTTTTCCCTCAGAATCTCACATAAGTATATTTCAAAAAACTTCTTCCTTTGGATGATCAAAGTTAATTTTATCTACTTGGATTGCATCAAATAACTTCCAAATAAGCAATTTATACACCCAAGACAGCAAATAATAATTTCTGGTGATGTCAGCTTGAATATGAGATCTGGGTAGCATATTATTTCTGTTTTCTTGAGATAAATAAATACTAACACTGAAATTTTCACTAGTTCCTGAGTAACTGTCCAAGAAGACTGGGAGAGCAGTCTTCTTGTGGACAAGGATTTCCTGTAAATAAGTAGAACTGAAATGATAGTGAGTCTGTTCTTCAGAAGCCTAAAGCTAGAATCTGAGAGAGAAAAATGAGAATTTATCACTCAATCAAGAATATAGGTAGGTATATGCTTTTATCTAAGTAAGAAAAGGAAGACAATATAAACTGAAATTAAAACAGGACTCTAAATTAAGTTCTTGTGAGAACAATGAATAATTACAGGTGCATAATCATGAAGCCTTGTCTTTAAGAAGTAGGGTTAAATATAATAAGCATATTCACTTTATCACATTTGTATAATGAATTTCATTATTATTTCTGATTATTTTTTCTGTTACATTTAAAAATACTACCCATAAGAGTATATTTTAATATTTACTGACATGATATAAATGTGTGTAGATTAGTGATATAATTATAAAAAATAATAAAAAATTCCAGAAAAATAACTGCCCTTCTTTGAAGCAATAGGATAGATTAGAACAATTTCAGTTGGAAGGTAGCAACAATGACCATCTCATTCAATTGCCTGACCAATTCCAGGCTTAACAAGTAAGTTATTAAGGGCATTGTACAAATGCCTCTTAAACACTGACAGGCTTGGAGCACCAATCCCCTCTCTAGGAATCATGTTTCAATGTTTGACCACCCTCACGGTAAAGAAATGCTTCAGAAGAAATTCAGTCTAAACATCCCCATTACAGCTTTGAGCCATTTCCATGCCGAAGCTAGGCTTTGTCGTGATTCAGATTTGATGGTGTGATTCTGTATGTCACAGAGGCCAGATCATTCAATCATGCCATGCAGCTAAAGCAGAAGCTTTTTTCACCCATTAAAAAGCATACTAAGCAAAGCATAATTAATATTTCCTTATCCTTATCCCAGACAGGCTTATTAAAGAAAAATAATTAGCAAGATGATTGAAACATTTTGTAACACTGTATGGTTTTGGTTGGGATAGAGTTATTTTCCTTCATAGCAATCTGTACGAGGTTATGTTTTGGACTTGTGATGAAAGCAATGTTGATAGCACAAAGGTGTTTTTGTTATTGCTGAGCAGATACCCGCTTGCACAGCCCCAAGGCCTTGTCTTCTCCTCACCCCACCTCCACCCAGCAGCAATTAGGCTGGCATTGTTCAAAATGGTGTGCAAGAGGGGACCCTGCAGGGGCAGCTGACCACAAAAAAACCAAAGAGATATTCCATACCATGTGGCATCAGGCTTGGCAAAGAAAGCTGTGAGGAAGAAAACAGAAGGGAGGGGACAATCAGAGTGCTGGCATTTGTCTTTCCAAGTGACCATTATACTTGATGGAACCCTGCTCTCCTGGGGATGGCTGAACACCTGCCTGCAAATGGGAAGTGATGAATTAATTTCTTGTGCTTTTCTTGCATGCACAACCTTTGCTTTCCCTAATACACTGCTTTTATTTCAACCCAGTGTTATGCTTTTACTTCTCTCCTCCAACCCACTGTGTGAGGATTGAGCAAGAAGTACTTAGTTGTTTATGGGGGTTAAACCATAAAAAAGTAATTTTAACATCATAGCAGCAAAAATATATGTTTTTTTATGCAATATAAGTAGAGTAAAAATATTTCATTAATCTGTAACTTCAAAGGGATACATTTGGGGTTGTTGCACAAATGATGTACAGGTCAACTTGCAAGTAATATCTTCAAAACAATACATTAAGGATGAAGAGTAGATAGGAAAGTTGTCTGTGGAAACCAGGTTTTATCCTCCAGATTAATCAGGAAAGATGTCTGGTGAAATCAGAACTAGTTCTGGTCCTAAAAATAGAATGAACTGTATAAGAGCAGATGAAACCATGTATTTATATTCTGGAGAGTGGGGAGAGGAACACAGAGCACAAAGGATGAGGAAGACCCCACTTATAGTACTGCATCCAGCTCTGAAGGCTCCAGAATAAGGCCTTGGACATATTTAAACAAGTGCAGAGGAGGGCCACAGAGATGAACCTAGTCTTCCAGCAGAAGTCCTCAAACAGGAAAGGGAAAAAAATCAATCCGTATTGCTCAAGGTGTGAGGTTGGTTTTCAGTCTTCTCAGTATTTTAGATTAACTTCTGCGCCAAGGAGAAAAAAGATTAGAGAGAGCAGAAGATTGGATAAAGAATGGTCTGTATAGAAATATTTCTCATGGATTTGTGAAGCAGATGTAATGTATAAATCAATCTGGATTGAAGTTAGATGTTAAAGTGGTAGAGTTAGTTGTGTGAACAGAGGAAAGGAAGATTTTGTGCCATAAATAAATTACAAAACATAAATTCTGTTTTGTCCCACTTTATTTTTGCTCTGAAAGTGTCCTGCTTTTCACTCAGATAGAGGAATAATCCACCAACATCTGTGATCCATCAAAAAGAAAATAGTACTCCAGCTATATTGTGTTAAGTTTTCATTATTAATATTTACCTCAAGTAGTTTGTCTGAGACATGAATTGTATTTCACTACTCCAAATGGCTTACTCAGCACAGCATCTTGAAAACAAACCTACCTTTCCTTTCTCTTGCTCTGATGAGCAATTAGCAATGCAATGGGCTGTAATGGAAGTAACAATGGATGAGGATGGCCTTTGTAACCCAGTGGGACATGAAGCATGAGTAAAGACAAAATGTTTTTTATGGAAGTTTTCACATCATTCAATTCATATGAATTTTTTTTAGTCTTCCAGTTCTCTCAGTTGTCTTAGGAGAGAGGCACTCCTTAGCTGTCTTGAAGGAGAAAGTGGGTAAAGGATTCTGTCTGTAAATTCAGCCACTATTTTACAAAACTATATTAATTTCTCATTGCTGTATTTCTTTGTCATCCTTTACACTTTTCCTTCCCTTTGTTCTTCTCCACATACACATTTTCCCTTTCTGTCAAGAAAGTTGAATGCCTACCTTTTGGGAATTAAGTTTTATATTAGAAAAGCTTACTTAAAGTATGTCTTTCATAGAAGCATTCAATTAAGAATTAATAATGAAGTTTCTCTCTTAATTAAATATTGAATGTTTTTAAAAATACTTAATGAAGATTCAGAGATAAATTCAAGTCTTTGTCTGATTAATCTGAAGCTGCAAAATCTATAAATTATGCTGTAATAAATGTTAGTTTAAGAAAATAGTAATTATCTTTTCAGTTAATGCTGCATTCAGAGAAAACTAAGCTTAAACCACAAAGACCTTATTTAGTTAAAGAATTTAATCAGCACAAGCAAAAATTCAAGTTATCTGGTACAAAAAATGTTCCATAAAATTTGCATTTGCTAATGTCTTTGGATCATCTGTTGGAGGATCAAGTGTGATATTGAACTAAGCATCTGAGATTTTATACCTCTAGAAGACCAAAAAATATCTGGTAGTTTTCAAATTGTGTGGCTCCATTTGTAAGTGTTCTATATATGATGATGACAGATGTATTATCTACAGAAGTTTAAGTTACTTTGAAAATCTTGTATTCACTTTAAGGGCATGTGTATTTGAGATCCCTTTTATTTTAAGAAATATGTCCACTTTCCTATTATAAACTGAGTTCAGATATAAAATTTTAGTTCCTTTGTGTATCCATATTTTTATATTAACTTTATATTATATGATCAGTGAAAATGATAATCTCAAAATAGAGAGTGATACATCCCACTATGTATCCACTCAAATTTATTTATTTAACACAGTTGACACTGCTTCTCTGACTTTGTAATACAAAGTGCAAAAAAGTACCACAAAGAAGCCCATAGGTAAGTATTTGTGTTGGTTTTAGAACAAAATTTAAAATAATGGACAGTTATTAAATTTTCTTCTGAACAGATCGAAAAAAAATAAAACTACTGTTTTACCAGATAAAAATCATCAATATTGCGATGTGATGGCATTAAGTTCTTCTTGGTATAAACAAGATTTTTCTTGGTAAAGAAAGATTTTTTTCATAAAATATTGTGTATATAAGAAAGAAAGAACAAGAAAGAAAACAATATCAAGGGAAGACATTAATCATCAGTTTATATCTGTAATATAGATATAAACATATTCCCATAGAATTATTTAAATTAAATTTTTAGTATTCTGTTCTGCAGGTAAAGATTATTAAGTATGAAAACTGGAAATTTGTTATCTTCTGTCCTGGTTTATGCCAAGTTAATGTGTGCACGAGAGTCACATTAGATTTCAATAGCAATTCACATTTTAATAGTGATCACACTCTGTAAGAGACATAAATGGCTACTAATACTGCAGAATAAGATTTCAAGATTGCATCACTTTCTAGGGAATAAGACAAGGAGTATAGTCATTAATCCAGGAAAACACAACCAAATGTATTTAGAAGAATGACAAACAAGGAAAATTTAGTCACAATAATTAGTATCATGGAACAATGTCGCTACTCCAGCTGCAAATCAAACACATGTTTTTTCTTTCTGCTTGAACCTACATTTAATCTGTATAAAGATATGACAGAAAGTTCTCAGTGTCTCAGTAGAAATGGTAGAAAAATCTTATATTAACTTGCAAAGTATTCAACATGAAAAAAAATGGGTAGAAACAAGGTGCAATAACCCTGGAAATAATTTCAAAACTTTTCCATTTTCTGCTGTATTTGATATATTCTGAGTAGTTCTTGTAGGAATGAAATGATTCAGAGAAAAGCTCAGCTGTCATTATTCAAATATATATAGATTAAACTTAGTATTTGGGTTATATAAGAATCAAATCAAATCAAGACTTAGAAACTGACTTAGGATGTTAAAAGTTAAAAGCATCTTAAATCCATACAGAAGTCATTTGGGAATTAATGCCTTTTCCTATTTAAAGAGTGCACATTAGTCAGCATCATCTATATTTTAAGTTAGGGTTACAACAGTATAAGAGAGACTTCCACATTTTTTCAATAGCCTGGATTTTCTTTGAAAGAGTGGTATTTATTTTTGCTTATTGCTTCTACATGTCACCAACAAATATAATGTTTTGCTGTTGGTAAGACTGTAGGAATTAACACCATTTGGAAAATGTCTCTTAACTGATGACATTTAAATTATGCTAACGAATAAATCATTTCAACTTTTCAATCTTGCTAGAGACTATGCTTTATGCACACATTTTGTAATATAAATCTTTTATCACTCTGACATCAATCGAGATGTAGCCCCTACTGAATGGTTAAATAGAAACTTTGAGTATGTAATGAAACTCTTTTATGTCTTCCAAGTTGCAGATCTCTTACCCTCTATTTATAAGTGTAAAGTGTCATTTTAACCTTCTATAATCCCACTGAGATATAGTTATATTCCACTTGCTAATTTTTTAAAGTGACTGTATTTAAAACATGGAGGAGCTTTTGAGTAGGGTTCAGTGACACAATTTAATATAATTATGATTTCTAAAATAGGCATATTTGATAATTCTATAACATAGCTTTTGTGATATACTGCTTTTGAATTGTCTCCACCTTACGACAATTTGACAAGCTCCATCATATCTATGTAAGCTTCCACTGAGTAAGCAAAATCCTATGCCACATGTCTGTGAAAAACCTGGAAGAGGCCTTTGTCTAAATTTAAATTTCAAGTGACAGTCAATGCCACTAATTGGAGATAAGAATGCCTACACAGAATTTCAGGCTGCAGGGGAACATGCATTCTTTCAGAATTGTTCTCTATCATAATTACCCTGAACTGAGCAATTAAATTGAGCAATCTGGAAAACCATTCTACAAGAATAGGTGGGTGAGCTGTGAGATCAAAGTAAGAAGCCATTGAATAGAGAGAAGTGTCTATTCTCATGAACTGATCCACAGAGTTTTGAGAGGTAATTTTATTTTCTGTCACTCAATGGTCTCAAAATAAGATTTACAGAAAAAAGAAGTGTTACCAAAGGCATTATTTTGGAACAGACATGTCATTTTGAAAACTCTTAGTGGTTTTGAAGGGAGACATAAAAACAGGATAAAAAGGATATTGAGAAAAAATACAAGATATATTTAAAACACTAGAAACCTGACAAGAAACAATATGCAGTGTTTTAAAGTTTAATAAATAGTAGTTCATTTCATTGCGAGAGTATAACAAGGTGGTTATGCTCAGTGGCAATGGACCTGACAGATTTCCTGCTCTGGGAAAGTGGCACTTCTTGAAACACTGCAGAAGTGGTGGTGGTGTTGCTTTAATTAAGTCACTAATCTAACAGAGGAGCATATTAATTGCATCTGGCCCCATGAGTCAGGCTCCAGTATGGGCTAAGCACATGGATTTGATTATCACATAACAAGAGGACTTGTAATGTAAACAAGAAGGAATAATAGTGTCAGCTATGGTGTGAGTTTTCCTGCAAGGTCTCTCTAGATTCAGGCTTGTTAACAGTAAAACACCTTCTTCCTGGCCTTCCTGTGGGTCACAATCTTGGCAACTTGGAAGACAGACTGTAGCACTGGCCCACACATAAAATACAGAAAGGCCACATCATGAGATATACATTTTATAGGTTAGGCCAGCAGGTTCATAGGTTTACAATCAGCCAACTTGTACAGAGCCACCTGAACCACAAATAAAGAAAAACAAATTGAAAGGCAGCAGTAACTGACAGTAGAAATCAGAAGAGTACCTGGAGAAAAGAAATCAAAAAAACAGGTGGCTCAAAATGTTTTTTCCAGGTAATGTTTTCTATGGAAAATCCAATTCATTAATATACAAATGTTCATAAAAGCTTATGAGTTTGTTTGTTTGTTTGTTTGTTTGTTTATTCATTTTGGGGGTTTTGTGGGTTTTGTTTTTTGGGGTTTTTTTGTGGGAAATTTGTCCTAAAATATTATTGTCGCTTTTAAGTTCTATTTTAGTGTTAAAAAATTTGCTTGAATAAGATAAGTAGACTTTATTTCATGTCAAACTTTATTTCATTAGTCAGAATTAATCTTTGGGATTTTATTTTAAATTACATAATATTGTGGATACATAAGGTATTTATATTAATTATAGTATTTTAGTGTCATTGAAGCAATGCCTTTTTAAGATAAAAATGACTATTGAAAGTAGATTATTCAGAATTGTCAAAAGTGTAGAACAGAACATCATCATATAAATATTTTGGAATTTCTACTTTAGAAGTTTTATGTTCTAGTTTGCCTTTTGAAAAGGGTAACCCAAAAATACCAAACTGTCAAAATTTACAGCAAGATTTTATTTTCATTTTTTAGAGAAAGGTGTAGAAGGCAAACAGGGAACAAAATAAGTAAGAGATTTTATCTTTTCATTCTTAGAGTATCAATGCTATCTGTATTCAGGTATATTGTACTGTCTTTTCAATCCTGGAGAAAACTTTTCAAATCAAAGGAAAGGTCAGCATGCTTTATGACAGCACATTGTTGTTGGGGGCACTCAGTTCAGCTATATAGGGACTTCATAAATTCTTGAGAATCCATATGTATAAAGAGCTTTTTAGGTTAAATGTGTTTGTCAGAATGACTCTTACATCTCACTCCCGAGACACCTTGCTGTCAAACTTAACAATGTTTATTTCAGGATCTTCTAAAGCAATGCTTCTAAAAAGGTAGGAGTTAAGAATGCATATTTTTCAAAGTGATGTTTTTACCCTCAGAATGTGATGAGGGCTTGTACACCTCAAGAATTTATTGGCTTAACTTTTAAATAGAAGGTTTCATCACCAACAAAAATCTTCAGTTTATACTTGGGAAGCAGGTGTAAGCAGAGCCAGCTTTTTAGCAAGACTAAATAGGCCACAGAGAATGGTGTTTGACTCAGGCTATGCAGAGTCAAATGTCATTGTATGTGGCTTACCTATATTTAAGATTGTTTATTCGGACATAAGCAGGATATATCCACCTTCATTTCTGACAAGCACCTCTTTCTAAATTTGAAATCCGTCAGAGTCAGGACATAAGTATTAAGATAGAAATTCATGAAGTATAACTCCACAGTCGGGCTATCAGTAGTTAAATATTAAAGAAAAATATCTAATGTTAGGTTTATTATTCTTCTAGTAGGATAACAGAAAAATAAGGAACTTGGCTCTTGTTGCATAACAAAAAAGATCCTCTGCTAGCAGGAAGTGGGTTTCCAGAACTTCTTAGCCAAGGCATGTACCTGGGCATAATGGTCAGACATACATTGTCTGTCCTCTTTCTGGAGTGTTTTGGTTGGTGAAGAAATAAAATCTAGACTTTCCTGAGAAATATTTTAAACACTGCAGTTTAATGAAAAGAAATATGGCCATTCATGTATTGACCTTAACTCAGTGCTGCCAGCATTTGAATTGAGGATAAGAGTGTCACGATACTCAGTTCTTCTGTATTCCAAGATACAAGTATCACACTAGTAAACCTTCTAGATACATGCAAATTTTAAGGTATATATAAGAATTTTGTAAATGGAGTAGAATCAGGGCTTCCCATCAGTGGGGTAATCTTTAATGATCGAATTGCTGAGATAGATTTGATCCTATTGATGGTCATTACTGAGGAATGTCTCTTTAGTTACGTTCTGGAAATTACCTTTTTCAGGATATTGCATGCACTGAAATCTGGAGACTTTGATAGTCTCAGGTGCCAACAGATTAAATCAAACCTTGCCTAGATGCCTCTTCTGCTGAGGATATAGTTAATGAAGAGGATTTAAACAGATAGTTCAAAGTCTATATCTCATGATGGGATGCAATGCACTGATCTTCAAGGTAAAGCGGACCCTGGCTGTCATTTCCACATGATATAGGCCCACATCACATTGCAACTCTAGCTCACCTGTGGAAACAGCATGGGTGGATCTGCAGCATCCATAAAATGCTGGAAAGCAATCCTTAATAGCTAGAGTATTAACACAACTAAGCTGTTTGCTGAAGCAGTTTTTCCAGGGACAGCTTGGGTTACTCTTTACAGCACTTCTCTGTAGACACATTCTACATCAGTTAGATGTCCTGGAAAGGTAGCTTTAGCCTTGTAGCTTTGTGTAGGAGTGCATAATTTATGTGTGAGCTGTTTATGCTAGAATGTTTCAGTGGGAACATTTCTCTTTTATAAAATAATGTTCACTAATTCAATTATAGAGCTCTACAAACAGTAGGATTGGCTTCTCTATTCACAGTTAGAATGCCAAGATGCCTGCAGGTAGATAGGTATGTCTGTCAGCGATCACAGCACCCCCTGTGCAAAAATGTGCTTCAGAATAAACATTTCAAATCTTGAAAGTCAACAGAGTTCAACAGCAAAATACAGACTGTATGCTTTAGGCAACTAGTTTTGGTATTGAAACACCTGAAAATCCAGCACCTAATTCTTTCTGGGCAGTATTGACCACTTTCTTTAATTATGTGGCTTATCTATTTAGCCAATGGCAAAATACTTGGTTCATCTAAGAGGCAATTTTAAAAAGCTGAGTTCCCTGGCCTTTAAATTGACTGCACACAGAGCTTGAACTGTTTGACAGGAGAGATCGAGTAAGAAGCTGCCTGCTCAGGGGCATATTCTGAGTCCCAAAGTACAGACTTGGAGCTAAAGAACAGAAGCCAGTCTGCACAGAATCTGCTTCAGATTGCTTCTTCCTTAACCAAGACCAAGGAAAAAAATTTCACTTTATTAAGGTGTACAAAGAACTTGAGACAATGTAACTGTTCTGTACAAAAGACTAGCTGACTGTACAAAACCACAAAAGAGTCAAGTTTCTAAGCATTAAACCTCACATCCCATTTACAAGCATTTGAGCATTATTGTTCAGCAACAGTCATGATATAGAAGATAGACACTGGAATGCATGCTCCTCCTCCATATTCTTTCTCCTTCTCTCACATCTTGAAGCTGGTATTGTGTAATGAGAAACGCAAGTGACATGGGGCTAGGCAAGTGGCAAGCAAAGGTGAAAAGAAGGGCGACACCGGTAATCTGCAATTGGAAGGTCCCATTCTGCTAAACAAAAGCAGAACATGTTTCTGTTTACAACACTGTTTGTTTATTTTCTATCAGAGCCATTGGACAAAACCCAGAAATAGTATGGAGGAGCAGAAAGTGGTTTTGAATAGAGGTTGCTGTGCTTTATAAATAAATCGATGTTGTCTGTCTTTTTAGACATGCTCAAAGAACCTTTGTCAGCTGGAGTCCCTCTGAGATTCAGACTGAGGCTCAACACCTCCCTTTCATAGATGTCAAGCACACAAAAGCTTTGTTGTCCACAGTGCAACAGCTTACAGGGAGAGGCAGGCAGTGAAAGGAACTGCTTTAGGAATTTTTTTGAAACCTCATCTTTTCCATTGCACCGAGGTTCAACTCAGGCAGTCTGATGGTTTTCAAAACTTGTATTGCTTTGTTAGAGTGTAACACTTTTCCTAAAGATGAAATCTAAAGAGACTGTTGAGAAAAAGAAAAAAAAGATCACCTTGCACACATTCCCTATATCTGCATGCTGGGCACACACTGTGCATTGGTATCAAGAGGAAGGTTGCACTTCATTCACACTTTCTTTTTAAGAGCAGAATTACAATTTCTTTGTGCCCAGAAGATCAGGGATTAATCTCTGGCTAGCTGCATGCAGACAGTCTGAGACCCTTTGTAGCAGACTGCAGCTACATCAGGGCTGGACAGACCTTTGCTGAATGGAGCACTAGTTCATACAAGGGTGGCAGCATAATAAGGGATGGTATCACCTCCAAGAGCTCTCTGAGAACAATGTGAGCTGAAGTAAAAGCTGGCTTCTTCCAGCATTCCAAGAGGACCAGTTAGATTTTGTTATGTGTTATACCCTCACAATTTTCACTGAGACATCTTTTTTACTTCATGTTTGTATTCATTCTCTCAGTCTGTGAGAGCAAATGTTAGATGCACCACTGTGTTACAATTTGCAGATCATCCCTGGCAGTTAGAGGGCTCATTGGTTCACATCATCCTCTCTTTACACTGAGAAACCTGACCAGACCCACTACTAGCACATCAATAAGTTGGCAAGTATAATCTTTTAATCTCACAGCCAGTAAATTTTTCCTGCTTTTACTATGTATCAGAACTCAAATACTGCCTCATAAGAAGGTGGAAGAGTAAATAGTCTGCGACACGTGTCAGCAGCCATCAGCTCTCTAAACACCTGACCTCAAACAAAATGGGTTGGAGTATATACACAGCACACTATCCCATTCTAAAGACTTTCCTGAACAATTTTACACGTAGCAATATTTTACAGTCACTTTATAGATACTGCTCCACTTCTGATAAAGGCTACCTTATGATGATGATGATATTTTCTTCATACTTAGCACCCACCTTAGCACCCAGAGATTAAATCTGTATTTAAAATCCACTTACTTGTCTATAAGAGGGGCATCTTCCCTCAGTAGCAATAATGGAAATGGATTGGAATTCCTGTCTTCCAGGAATTACTAGTATTTCTTACAAGTATGCTACTAGTATTTCTGGATATTTATTGGTATTTCTGTGATCACATATTATGTGTGTGGAAATGTTACATAGCAGTGTGTAGTCTGTAGTCTGCACATTTTTTATTGTTCTAATACAACTGCTAGAGGGAAGGTTTTATTTTATAGATGAAGAGGGACACAATAAGCACTTTTATATCAGTAACACTACCTCAATATATGCAGTTTTGTCTGAAAGAGCTTACAGCATGGATGCAACAATTACAGAGATCCCAGTAATATTACAGAGCTAGTACCAAACCAAACAGATAAATCTAGCAAACATCATGGCATTAGTTTGGGTCCTGAAGCAGTAGGTGACCATTTGCATAATGTTGCATGAATCTAAAACCTCATCTTTCTGAAAGTACTTTGCTAGGAAAAGAAAACACAAGGGTAATGAAACATACTTTAGCTAACTTACTATTTGCTTAGCTTATTTAAAATACTCAAATGTGGTTCACAGAGAAAGAGCAGTGAGAAACATATTCTCCCAAGTGAAAGACCGACCTTGTTATATCCTTACAGTGTAGTGGAAACTTCCTTTATTCTTTCTGTAGGCAAATCCAAATATAGTCTGTATGCAAATGAAGGGAAAAATTAAGTACACAAGGTTATATTCCACTACCTTTCCCCTTTTGGAGCAATGCACACATCATCAAAGTGTGATCTATCAAGAAGGTACTCTGCTATAATGTCATTTCTCTCTTTTACTGGGTTATAGAGGGAGGAAAGGTTAACTGTGGCAAAGAAAAAGCCAAAATCAGCCCCAAAAATTTTAATATGGGTTTGCATTTCTGTAATTTTAAAAACAAATAATTCTATATGACTCACAGCAATAAGCAGCTATTTGCAACATTTCAGCATTTCAAAGTTCTGATAAAAAGGGTTTGTCTATAAGTGTGTCTGAACTTAACACTCTTTCCCTTTTTAGTATGCAGTAGGTCATTCACATGTTAATCAGCTTTCTGCTTTCCAAAATTTTGATTCTGCTACAAAACTCAATTGTTTTGATGAAGACTAGAGGTCTGCAGATTTTGCACTCAGTATAGCCAAGGATTAGCTTGGTGACATTGTATTAGAAACTATTATCCTAAAAATAGAGCTCTTTCATGACACAACATCAGTTAAAAATCTAGAGGTTTATCTGTGAGACAATGGATTATGCCAGGACACAATGTAAATTTTGCCTTTATTTTGATTGACAAGATTCTTTAAATATGTATTAACTTGTTCTTGGACACTCCAGTCTTTTCTAAGGACATGGAAACTATTTAAAGGGATATGTTCAGTTAGGACATATAAACAAAACCAGGAGCTTTTTTCCTCTTTTTATAATTTTTACTGAAAATAGAGATTGAGGAAATAGAGAGGAGGCAACTGGCATGCAAAAAAAGAATGAGTGCCTTGTTGTCTCCTTTAAAATACCAGATCCACAAATCAAACCAACCAAAAATACCTAACCAATTTTTATAATTAAATTTTTATCTATTTATCTTTATTGGTTTTATTCACAACCATAGATTTGAATAATTTTCAAGAAAATAAATAATGTGAAAGCAAAAGCTATTTTAGCAATGTTTCTATATTACCTGTTTTTCAAGGGAATATGTGCTTGCGGGCATTGCAGTCAAATTTTGCCACTTGGAAGTCTAGGATCTTCTACTGAATTTCCTAACTGAGACCTCTAGTTTTTTTAATTTTCTAGTGGGAAAATAAAATTATTCTGTAACATCTCACTCCTTATGAGTTATGAGGTCAAAATATATCTATTTGGCTTAGTGAAAGAAAAAAAATTATCCAGTTGTTTTGTTCAGAGGATATATTGGCATGAGTTAAAAAACACTTATACTTCAATGAAAAGCACTCCTTCAAGAAGAAGGTTTGATCCCTCTACCCCTCAAATATTTGCAATAGCTCTGGTAATGTTAACAGCACTTCTATCAGTCTTCTCACCAGCGCTAACTGTGAGGAAGTCCCCAAACACCACTCCAGTAGAGAAACGTGTGTACAAACACAACAGGACTGCTAAGCCAGCTGCCTGGTACCTAACAGAAATTCATCTTGCCTGAATTTCTCTTAAAGCTGAATTTCATTGCCCACTTTCATGTAAGCTTACAGCACATGAAACAAAAGATTAGTGCCATCTGTCTGGCATATATTAAGCAGAAAACATTTCTCTTGTATTATACAAAACCACCTTTTTAAAGTTTTATCCTTTATATCAAATCTTGAAGAATTTCTGGAGTTTATGATGTGTCTTAGAAAAAGTAGATTTAAAATCTCTCTGTAATAAGTTTTTAAAGTAGTTTATTCAACACAGAGAAGAAACTAGGAGAAAGGAGGGGGTAGGGAACACAAGGCACTTGAATGAAAAAAAGAAGATAAATCCAGATGATTTTTTCCCTATTATCTATTTCTAAAGACATTTCCCTTTGCCAAAATAATGATTTAGTAATACAATATGGGTTAAAGTGAGTCCAACATCTAGTTGGTTTTCTTTTCTTTTTAAAAATAGTATTTTAATTTAAAAAACTAAATAGAATTCTAATTCATATCTAATGAAATGATACAAAGATAAAAAAAGCTCAAGGAAATTGAATAGAGGATTCAGATTCTTGTCTTACTCTCCTGTTTTCACAGAAAGCAAGATATTAATTCAGAATTATATAATGGCTAGTGCAAATATGAGTAGTTCTGTATATTTAAAATATTAATATCTCCTTTCTAAACCCTTTGGTTGTTTGTTTTGTGTTTTTTGGTGGGGTTTGTTTTTAATCACTAGTTTAAGTGGTAAAAGAAGCTTACTGAGAACATAGCTACTATGAGGAAAAGCTATCACTGAACAGAAAACATCCAAGACTGAGAGAACATGAACAAAAAGTGGTTTTTAATTGCAGTTTTAAATCTTATTTTGTGTTCCTGTCACCAGCTCAAAACTACACATGCCACTTAATTGATTTTATTTAGCACACACTTAGTAAAAAGAGTACATTTGGTGTTTAAATCACGTAAGTCATCTAGCACAGAAAAACAGTGTTTAGGTATCTATTGTGATGCATCTGGATTCTTCATGGCAGACCACTAAAAAGGGTTATTTACTACTAAGGTATAGCCATCTGACCTTTATTTGTAAATGAGTGGAGTGAGATGCTTCACCCCAACCAGCAGCTGGAGGCACAAGCCTTCACTCTGTTGTCCTAGAGACTTCCATGGTCTCTGGAAATTACCCACCTGTGAGCTCGCGTACTCAGCTCTCCAGGTAACATGGATGCATCCTGTTTCCTACTAATCCATTACTTCCTCAAGGACAGCAAATTCTGATTTTACCAGTTTCATGCAATTTTTCGGTCCCATCTTCTAGAATCAGATTATTTAATAGCAAAATCATAGATTTATTGCATAAACCTATGAAAAGTATTATATTATATTATATTATATTATATTA
>JBBMKD010000145.1:70990982-71014066 GCA_037834095.1 Argya squamiceps
CAACAATTGGTTTCAACAGTTGATGAAGAGGGTGATAGAATACTTTGTGCATATCTTATTCTACAACCCAAGACACTTTTGCACCAAGATTAAATAAGACCTTATGCAATAGCAGCCTCCTTCCCATTATAGACTCTATTTCCTTATGATATAGATGTACCACGATCCACAAGGTCATTGCCAGCTATGATTTTCTCCTGGGGGAATGGGAGAACCTGTGATTGTACTTCCTTTAAAAGCATTCAGCTACAAATAGCACTAAGAACTACAAGTTAAAAAAAAAAAAAGTGCTTTTTATGCAGTAAGTCACTTATGTTGAATTTTTCTGCATATTCCCACTAGCATTCTGCTGGGAAGCGAGAAAATAAAGGAATCCTTGCAAATAATTAAATATCATTAATTAATTATGGGGAAAGCATGGTAATGTATCTCCAGAGTGCAAGTGCATTGCATAGCTTGCTAATTTTGCTCCACTCTTTTTGTTGGTTTTTATTTGGTTTAATTTTGGGGTTTTAGTGTAGGCTTTGGGGGTGGGAGGGGGTGGGGTTGTTTGGTTGGTTGGTTTGGTTGCTTGTTTTAGTTTGGATTTTTATGTTGTTTTAATTTTTACACTTTGTGCTCAAGCCTGGATTGTCTTTTAGTTTTAATTGAATCAGTGTATTATGATTAAATGGTCAAGAAATCTGGACTTACTGGTTTACTTGGAGAAAAAAGCACAATATTTGGGTGTAGAAGAGAGTAGTATTTACTAGCAAGAATCAGCTTTTGTCCCTTCCTGTAAGCCTGAAAGGGGAATTCTCAGAATTCCTATGGCATGACAAGTATATTTTTATCACTATATTCACAGTATTCTTACCAAGATTTTAATTTAATTTCATATCTAATTTCCATCAAGAAG
Source organism: Argya squamiceps (assembly GCA_037834095.1). NCBI lineage: Eukaryota > Metazoa > Chordata > Aves > Passeriformes > Leiothrichidae > Argya > Argya squamiceps. The sequence goes on from JBBMKD010000145.1 coordinate 70,991,881, forward strand.
AACAACATTCTTCCATCTCCATGGAAGAACAATATTAATTTGCTTCGTCCACAGAAATACGCATAATTAATAGTTCTCAAGCAACATACACTTTACCCTTGGATTCCTAGAGTAATGCAAAAGCAAGCCTTTGTGTCTGCATCTGAGGAATAAATTTCTTCTTTACAACTTTTTCAACCTAATCCACCTTTCTGGGAAAACCATTATAAACCATTCTTACTTGAAAAATGTGAGGAAAGAAAATAACTGGTGGCATGGTATAGCACAAAGAAATTCAGGTTTCTGTTAATAGCCTCTATATATCAGTTTGAAAATGTGCAGATTGTACTGAAGTTAATTTCAGAGGAATCCTGTCTTGAAGTAGTATTCATACTGAGCAGCTAGAAAACAAAGAATGACAAATATGTGATTTTTGGGTTGCTGTGTTTGTTGCTACAAGAACTTGGTTGATTTGGCAATTAGATAACAGAAGAATACACAGAAAAAAGTCTAAAGCCAAATCATAGTCAGAAGTAGTTATGAGGTAAATTACATTTCCCTTTGCTCTGTCTTCAGAGCAAGAAAACCTAAAAGTAGTGGCTTCACTGACCTTGTCACTGACTCTGCATGTAGTGGCTTCTGAAGGTCAAAATAGTTCTAATGCAGTAGCTCAGATGTAATGATATAAGAATGGTAAAACTTAAGCTATAAACAAACAGGCAAGGATCTCTTTAGAGTCCATTTTTCCTCCCAACAATAACAGAAGCAGGAATAGTATGGTAGCAATGTAAAGAGGTGCTTCCAGTCAAGCATGTAAGGCAAAATAAAAAAGAGCAACTTTTCAGAGGGCAAGAACTCAATTTCTGTATCTTCAGATTTAACCACCATTTTCAAAATCATCAAGTTCTTTCTTAGTTTTACATTTTAATATCATAAACTCTCTTTACAGAAAATTCAGTGAGATGATCATTGTACATCCAAGTGAACAGTGATCCAAAACAGAAGGCACTGGTCAGTATAAAAGTAACACCAATGTTCTGTCAGAAATCTTCAAGAAATTTTTGGATGAGAATAAATCTCTTGTCAATCTCAGATGAGACAGAAACCTTCAAATGAACATCACACAGGTTCTCAAAGATATTATAGCCTCTTTCAATCATTACAGTTCAAGACTCAAAATAAATTACAGATTAAAATTTGACATGAGGTATGGGTTAATTTCTAAAAGTCTGTAATTTTCATTGTCAGTTCTCTAATCAAAAATTTTATCTGCTTTTCAAATATGGTCCTCCTCAAAGTATTCAATTCAACATCTCCTCAAATTATTCAACTCTCCTTTTCCATGTTTATGTATTTACAGAGCAAAAACTGAAGTGCAAAAAGGCTGTTTAAAATGTTTTTTTAAGGAAAATGCAGAAGATATTAAAACAAATTTTGCATTTGTTTTTCCACTAATCCCCAAACATATACATAATGTCATCAATTTTAGTGCCAGATTTCAAATTTGGTCAGATCTCTAGAGACACTATTGATGTTTGTGAGCTTATGAAAAATACAGTAGGTACATTCTGTATCTTTCAGTGCCTAATTACCTTAAAAAACTTGATCAATTTCTTCCCCACTATTTCTGATGGGATTGCCCTTCCTGTATTTGTATTAATCCTCCCAATGCTACATGAACAAAAATAGAAAAAAACATTCTTAATGCAGCAGCATATCTTGCAGTAACTCATGAATTTCAAAGCACCACATGCTTACAGATCTAGCTAATTAGGCACTCAGACAATGCTAAAGCAAATCTCAGTGTGCAAGGAAACAAACATGTGAAATGAAACATATTTGCCTCTGTTCATCTATTTGTCTTGTTTTGCTCTTCTCCTTTTTCTACCCTTCTGACAAGCTGCTCTTTTTCATTTTGTTTTTCATGCTTGACTGGAAGTGCCTACTTCACGTTGCTACTGTACTAGCCACACTTCTGTTATTATTGACAAAACATAAGCTCTTTTTACTGCCTTGTCTGTTTGGTTGTAGCTTAGCTTCTACCAGCCTAGTATCACTTCAGTTAAGTTGTTATGTTAGAACTGTCTGCACCTTCAGAAGCTGCTATATCCAGGGTATTAGCCAAAGTATTTGGATTTGAAACTTTTGCAACTTCTACCTGTGTTTTAGCAGTAACAATATTTCAACTCCATAAAAATATAAAGGTTTAGTTTGCTTTCTGAGTGTTCCCACGCTCCTCATGTCTAGTCAGTTTTTCACAATTCTTGTATCATACTTTTTTTTTCTGTGTCACTGTTGCTTCCATATGCAAGAAATTATAGTTGAGAGTTTCCTTTTATAGAATCATTCATAATTTCAAGAATTCCCCAATTTAATATAAGGGAGCCAACAAGGAAAAAAGAAATCCATTTAAATCTACATTTCCTGCTATCAAGAGTACAGTTCTGAATTAATTTGATAATCCATATCCTTTTTCCATACAAGCAGCTTCTCTTGGACTGCCGTACAATTAGAAAAAACCTTGGTGCCTGAGGAGCTCTGACATTGACAAGGCAACTTATTGTCATAATTTGTAAAATAAATTTCTGAAAATACTCAAAATCATAATATATATAATATTTCTTCCAAGGAGTTTTATGATTCTATTGTACTCATAGTTCAAGATACAGTTTTGGATAATTAAATGGCAGCAATCTAGATGCATCTAAATGGTACTCAATCAGGGCTGATTTTCAGGTCAGCTGCTGGATTTGGCTTTCTTTGTGGATACGTTCTTCTCCCCCAGCCTTGTTGATTTCTCTCTAGACCTGAGGTAGTTGCACAATAGCTAGCTCATCCTAGCTCAAGTTGCTTTAGGCGGCTTAACAGTCCCCTCAGGAGGCATTTTCAGGGAGGTTCCCCTCAGGTGGACTTTGGTTGTCACAGCTTCTTTATACAGTTTTACCATAATGGGCAAAAGTCCTTCCTAACAATATTTAAGCCACTAACCATAACATTTCAGTCTCTCACAGTGAATGATCTCTCTGTCTATCTCAATCCATGAGCTTCTCTATCATATTTTCTCTCCCATTTTTCTGAGAACATGAACTTGGTGGGCACCTGGCAGACAGTAAAGGTCAATCCACCACAGTGCCAAACAAAGTTAACTGAAACCTGATAATTTTACCATATGGAATTACTTTTATACCTTCTTCTCTTTAAAAACTTTTCTTTACCCTTGGATTTTAGAGGAAATCCAAGTTTTTATTATTTTCATTGAATGCCTAAAAATTTGTATTACTTATTTTTATATTTTTCTAATTAAAATTCTGAACACCTGTTCTTTTTATTTCCAATTTGCACATTACCTGCACTGGTTTAAATTGTGCTATCAAATATTCTTCCATAAAATTCTGTCATTTATGCAAATAAAAATGTGACATCTATAATTTCTTAAATGCAATTTGTGATTAGATTTAAATTTTTAAAAGTAAATTAGGTTGAGATACAGGTGATTCTTAAAGTATATGTAAATATTTTCATTTGATTATAAAAAGTAATTATGTTGACAAGCAATATGTTTGAAAGTGAAAGTGAGGTTATGAAAAATTAATGTAATCATTGAACTGCTTGATAACTCTTGAAAATGTGATAATAAAATAAATCAAGGAGTTGTCATTTTGCAGAGCAGGAAAAGCAAGGTTTGGGCAAAAGTAAATGTAAGAAAATCAAATGCTGTTATGGAAAAGCAAATGCTGACATAATCAAATATAAACTTTAGACAATTCTTTCTGACAGACCTATCACATACAATTCCCATACTTATGGGCCTGGAACATTTTACCAAAATAAAATTGCTTCAAGGTGATTAACTGGAAATATTCATTGGCTTCAAACAGTCCATTAATGCTTCCTAAATACATGTTCTGTCATTAACCTGAGCTTTCTTAAGTAATCTTTTCAATCAAGTTTTTCACTCATTTCTGCATGTCATGTTTCCAGACCTGAATTTCAAAAAACTCATAAGAAACCCAAAATAGAACCAAAGCCAAGCTCCTGCATAAAGTCCATATATTCACAAGGAAGAGTTAAGAATGGATGCAGTTTTCTTGTTCGGACTCAGTGTTTGTTAATTCTTATTTATAGTACAGTCTCACAAGTTGTGAGCTCTAACAAGGTAGAAAATGGAGTACCTCTAACTCTTTGCAAGATCTTTTAAGTGATAATTACCCAATAATGAGATGACACCTATATTATTTGTCATTTTAAACCCAATAACTGACCACCCAAGGTCCGCAATAGGGACATTTTTCACCCAATTAGAAAAAAAATACACAAAATCAAGAAGAAGAAGAAGGTGAAGAAGGACTTAAACAACGCCCTAAAATCCTCTGTCTTGCCCCACATTCATTACAATATACCAAAACCCCAAATTCTAAGTTTTTCACCCTGTGAGATCACACAATACCATTCAAACTACACGCCCGCAACCCCAGAGCTATCACTCAACTCCGGAAGCCTGTTCCATGGCCACAGGTCAAATGCAGTGCCTGCCTGAGGGTCATTGCCTTTCAGCATAGAAAGCCTAAGATTCTCAGCTTCCAGAATTCCAACACTAAACCTGCCCTCTTTCAGCTTAACCCTATATGTCCTTATGAAAAGTCCCTCTCCAACCTTCTTGTAGGTTCTGGAAGGCTGCACTTAGGTCTCTCCCCAGCCCTTCTCTTCACTAGGCTTAACAGCCCAACTCTCAGCCTGCCTCCACAGGAGAGGTGTTCCAGCCCTGTGAATATATTAGCGGCTCTGCTCTGGACTTATTCCACTAGGTCCATGTCTTTCTTGTTTTGGGAGCTCCAGCACATCAGTCAAAGGTGGTGATGTTAAAACACACAGTCATTCAGAATGTGGAAGGCACAAGATCTGGGCTATGCCCAGGCTGTGAAGCCATTTGTCTCACATCCCAGGAAAATGTGTAAGCAGAGAGAGGAGTGAAACACACTCTTCCTGTTCAAACACATAGTAGATGGAATAGTCAGGGGAGGAGGAAAAGGGGGAAAAAAAAGATCTAGTAGCTGTGCAGTTAGGGCAGTTGTGTTCAGCTGCCTGCACTCATGTTGGAGAAACTAATCCAATTATTTAGATTAAAATATATGAACAGCAAGAGTGAAAGGAGTGAAAGTACTACTTTGTCCCTCTAAGCAAATCCAGAGCGCTAATTAAGAATTAGCCTGCCCATGTCTTATACACCTTCTGAAGCAGCTCCTTTCCCCATCAGCCTTGCAAAGCAAAACTAGAAAGGGTGCATCTACATAGCTATATTTAGGAAAGCAATCAAGAGCTTTGATTAAGAATCAGCTCTTCAGTTCTGAAGCCTAGAATAATTAATAATTATATTGTTTCTCTTTAACATTAGACACCCCAAACCACAGACAAAGAGCTCCACATTTGCTTGCAACCAAACGTGTCAGCACTGAGGAAGGGTGGGACAGACAGAAAGCAGTCCAAGGCTAAGGCCAATCTGCAAAGGCATTTTCCCTGCCTCGTGGCACAGAAAAACTGAGGGGAAATGAAAAGTAAAGGAGAAAGTAAATAATTTATGCCATTTTTTGTAAGACTCACTGGATCAAAGACAGTGTGGTACAAGCAATATGAGATAGTTTGTTCCTCAAATATATGGCTAAGCTTCCCAAATGCATGATAAATGTTTACCATTTTTTCTTACTTAAAGCGAAATGTCATTGCACAAGATAGAAAAAGAATGCTTTTTCTGGTAGAAGGACAAAAATTTTCATGGAGGTCAAGACTTGGAGACAGCAGAAAACATTTAGCCTCAAACAAGGAAAAATGCCTAATCTTCATTAATACTGAAACAGTGTAGAGAGTTATGCTATCAGAGCTCAGGCTACAGTCCCAGAATCACTAGAGAGAAAATTAAATATTCTTTTCCTTGTAAATTGAAAGCATCTGTATCATATGCCATGTATTTAAAATATGTATGTGGTTATGCACTTTGAAGGCAGCTCTAAATCTTGAAGTATGACAGAGTTTTTAATATTTTATATCTTTGTGTATGTACTAGTTAATTGACTATAGACAGTCAGTGATTGGTCAGGTTGTATCTTACAGGCAAAACAATTTTGTTACCTGTAGCTGAACTGTGCTGATCAGTATTTTATTACAGACACTGTTTTTGGCAGAAAAAAATTCAAAATGACAAGAAAATTACAGAAACTAAAAAGAAACAAAGGGTAGAGTGGAGCTTGTTAGACATGTATGACAGAGAAGCAACTCTAAATAATTTGAAGAAAATTTAATTAGATTATACATATAGAAAGAACAAAGTTTGATCTTTCTAAGGATAAATGACAGAGGTACTATACTTTAATCCACACATTGAATTAAGGACAAATCTTTAAGGAAAAATTAAGGAAAGATGAAAATAGAAAAAGATGGAATACAGGATAAGAAACAGAGAATAAATGAATGCTATAATAGTTACTAATGTTAGGGAATATCATTTCTAAGGAGAGTTTATTTGCTCCATTTTAGATGTAACTGAATGTTAGTTATGACTTTGAAATCTCAAGAAAATATTGTAGTCAGTACAAATGAATGAGATGAGGGGAGAATGAAACAGGAAAATAAAAAAGTTCATTTAACTAATGCAAATAAAGCAGAGGAGATAGAAAGAAGTCAAGATAAATCAGAATCTGACACACAATACAAAGGATGCAGTAGCAACCACTATAATTATGACCATATTAATAAGCCAACTCAACAACACTTACAGAATTACAGAACCATAGAATCAACTAGGTTGGAAATGACCCTTGAGATCATTCAGTCCAACCTATGACCAAACACTACCATGTCAGCTAGACCATGACACCAAATGCCACATCCAGTCTTTTCTTAAACACCTACAGGGGGGGTGATTTCACCACCTCCTTGGGCAGGCCATTCCAATGCCCAGCCACCCTTTCTGTGAAGAACTTCTTCCTGATGTCCAAACTAAATCTCCCCTGGAACAATTTAAGACTGTATCCTCTTGTTCTACTGCTGTTTTCCTGGGAAAAGAGACCAATACCTTCCTTTCAGGGAGTTGGGATAAAGTCACCCCCAAACCTCCTTTTCTCCAGGCTAAATAACCTCCACCTCCTTCAGCTATATATATATATATATATATATATGCTCCTCATAGGACTTGTGCACCAGATCATTCATTAACCTTGTTGCCCTTCTCTGGACACAATCCAGCAGCTCAATGTCCTTCCAAAACTGAGGGGCCCAGAACTGGACACAGCACTCAAGGTGTGGCCTGACCAGTGCCCAGTACAGGGGAAGAATGACCTCCCTGCTCCTGCTGGCCACTATTCCTGATAGACACCAGGATGCCCTTGGCCTTCTTGGCTACATGGGCACATCCAGGCTCATCTTCAGTCTGCCATCAATCAGCACCATTAAGAGGTTTTCCTTGCCTGTCCTTTTTCTACCAGTGTACAAAAACATCTTTTATTATCCTTTAAGGGAGTGGCCAGGTTGAGTTCTAAATGAGTTTTTGCCTCTCTAATTTTCTTTCTTCATGACCTAACAGCATCCTTAAACACTTCCTGAAGTACCTACCCCTCTTTACACATCCTCTCTTTTTTTCACTGAGTTCCTGCAAGTGCTCTCTGCCCAGACAGGACAGTTGTTTTCTCCACCAGCTCATCTTTTGTCACCTCATGTCTCACCTTAAAATTTAAAAATTCCCTGTTCTGCCACAAGACACTATTACTTATTCATCATTTCTACTGCTTGTTTTTCAAAGTCAAGGTAACATTTTTTCTTGTTTTTGTGTAGTGTTTTGACAAAAAATGATAGGGGACTATATATAAAAATATAATATTGAAATATTATATCAAAGGTGTTATCATCCTGGAACTGGGAACTGGAACTGGCCCAATTAAACTCATTCTTGGATATAACAATGATTTCATATTTCCCCTTTTATAGGAGGTGATTGAATGTCCTCTACATTACCTACTTGGGATCTTAGACAACATTTGACTCAGATTTTTAATTAAGCAGTGTCTGTGATAGCCTTATTATGAATTCATTTGCATGTCAATAATAATATTAAGCAGTTTCCCCTCCTGAGAGTTCAAAACACTTAGTTAAGAGGGTAATAATCACTAGTATTATTTTAAATGCGGGTTAAATACCACATAAAACATTGAACTGACATGCTGAATGTCAGAGTCAGCAATGATTCAGATAAATTCTGGATACACTAAACGTCAATTAAACCAGAAACACTGGTTCAGATTCCCTCCCAGGGCACACTGTGCCCTTTTATTATAGGGTTTCACTTTTTTAGAAGTTTGCTTTGGAAAATGAAAATGACTTGTCACTGGACTAATTAGAGAGGAAAATAATAGCTGAATATAAACATTAGAGCTAAATATTTCTATATTGAAGGCTTCTGATTTCTTTGCACTTTTTAAAGTTGAATACAAAATAATGATATAGGAAAATATATCTGTGACACTGAGTAAAAGTTAGCTTCTAGCCACAGAGAATGATTCCTTCTACTAAAGGGAACTAAATTCTTTTTTGAGTCAGACACAAATGTCCTGTGTGATCTAGAACTACATTTCAGCCTCACTGACATGCAATTGTTCTGTAAATAAAAATTTCTAAATGTCTCTGAGACAGAAATAGAATTGCTTATAATGTTTTGGATCAATGGTTTAAAGGCTCTATGGTATTTTTAGCAAAAGCAGTACTTGCTTTGCTTGAACAAAAATGTTACATCAATGCTACCCCATCTGCCTCCACATTTTTTGCATTGTTTGGAGAATTTGCACCTGTCTTTATTTTTCTTGGTCTGGTTAATACAAACAGATATTATTAATATAGTTCTGTCAAATATTATTTGGAAATATTTTTATTATGTGATTAACAAATTTCAAACTATATGTCTGTATTAGAATTTCTAGTAGATTTGCACAATAACTTGAGCATTGCTAATGTATCATGAATATCTGAATATTGTTAATGCAATGATAGCAAAGATCTCAGTCTCTTTATCAACTGTAATTAAGTCTTTTTTATATAATTATGATTTTTTCTTCATATTGGCTAAAAAACTTAGGGAATCTTTCTTTCTAATGCAAACAACTACGCCTGTAATTATTAACCTACAAAACTGTGTTGTTTGTCTTACAAACAATAATTAGAGGCACAGTCTATAACCCAACCAAATGTAGCATAGTACCAAAAATTACATCAAAGAAAAGTAAAAAAGAGTGATTGAGCAAAGAAAAAGAGCAACATGACCATGCAGAAGTACAAGAATGAAGAAAAATTATTAAATAAGATAAAGCATAACTTTATTAGGTCTCTTGTAGCAGTGCGAGTTTCAGGTTTTTGAATTTGTATTGTATTTTGTTATTTGTCTGTAATGGTATGTTCCTTTCTCCCTGTCCCTGATGTACCTGGATTCTTCCTGATGTAACCCCGCCCCTTTCCCTTCCCCATTGGGTCAGAGTGTTTCTCCGCCCAGGCCCCGAGCTGGGAAAAGAGGAGACAGAGCCCACTTGCTCTCCTTCTGCACCCTCCATGCTGAGAGGAGGCTCTGACAAAGCCTCTTCCACATGGGCTGCACTAAATAAACATCTTCCTAACCCAGAGGGAGCACGATTCCTTCTTCCAAGCCTCATCCACTTCCAGCCAGCTAGGCTGAGGAACCCACAAACTGTTGTTGTGGTCTAGGGGAATCTGCTAGCTGGGATAGCAGCCCCCCACGGTCTCTAATCCTCAAATATTTGCAAAGCATTTTCCCCATCAAAAGTTGATCTGAAAATTTTTATCTACATAGCTCCTTTCTCTACAGCAGATTGACCACTGGCATAATTTGGTCCAGCAGTTCTTTATTCTGAATGTAAAATAATGAAGTTTTATTATCTCTTTGCCAGGTGAGTATATATGCTAATGACTGTATGAATTCAGGTTTTTTCCAAGCTACAAGTTTGTGTTAAAATTGATTTGTAGGAGTCTTTTGACTGAAAGCAAGGAAGGACTTAGAAAACTGTTTGAAGGAGTATTATCCATTCAATGAAAAATATTGTTAGAGAAAAGATTAGTTTAGGCAATCTTGCCCTTATATATTTACTGGTGTTGATAATAATGAACAAAAGAAATGTAACTGGTTTTGAAATTTTACATCTCTATACCACATTTCTGACAAACCAACAAATTAGTTTAGAATTAATTAGGACAAATAAAAAGCAACACTCCAAAAACTTTGTGGTTTTTTTCATTTTTATAGAGAAGGTTGGAAGTTTAGAGTAACTGTTTGTTCTCATGCCTAGAGAAAAAAACAAGAAAATACTCAAGTTTACTGAAGCTTTCTAAAGGGATACAAGCAAGCCCATCATATATCGTATTACAATATTCAAAAGATTACTAGACCTTACTTGATTGACCTATTTTTTGTAAAAACTTCTGGGAAAAATACAAGCCTGATAATTTATGTGTACACAGTCAGTATAACAACAAGCAATAGAAATTTTAATAACAGAATAGATCTTATTAATATGCTTAACATTAATACAACACCTGAGAGGATATTTCCAACTTGAAACATCAAGAATACAACCAAACAAACTGAAAATATATTTGGATCTTTAAATTTGTGGTGGCTGTTGGAAGAGGTATTGGAATCTGGTCTATGTTAGGAGACAAAAAAAGATGAGAGGACTAGTTTCTTAGCAGATAATTTTATGTCATGTAAACTGTAACTTTGCTTTAATTGTTGAAGTATTGCTGTCTAAAGTTTCTTCATCATTTTTACAGTACTCAGATGAAAACTAGAAAGACAGATTCTGCATGATTATACAGCATTTTGTATACTGGCAGTGAGAACAGGAAGCTTCAAGAGTCAAAAGCTCTCTTGTATTTCAGCTGAGGGCTTTGGGATATAAATATAAATCTCCAAATACTAGTGTTGTCCAAATATTGCTTTGTTAGGCAGCAAAAAATGGTGCATTCAATGCATCATGAATAAAAACACGGCCCATAACCCCAATAGGACAGTGCCAGTCAGGGACCTTCAGATTTCCTCCCACTTGCCTCTGACAATAATCTAGAAGCCCAAAGCAATCTGATGAATGAAAAGACATGTTTTTTATACAAAGAATAAGACTCAGAATGATGAATGAAAAGACATGTTTTTTATACAAAGAATAAGACTCAGAATTTGGTATTTTTGGTTTTGCTTTTTTGGGGGGTGGGATGTTTCTTCTACATCTTTTAAAACACTTTTTGTCACTTCGACAAGTAGTGCTGGGACTCAGTGGTCTCCTTTCCTTGATTCAAATCTTCTGGCCTATCTCCAGTTTAAATAAACATTTTTCATACACCTCCTAACTTTTTCAAAGAGCTTTAAGGGGATATTCACTCACAGAGCAGTCAATGGTTACATGCAATAGTCCCCCAAATTGTTACATGCAATTGCCCCATTCTTTAGTAAGTTCTAACCTTTCTGAACCCTATAAGGTTTTCACATGCCCAGAATATTTTCCTCAGTGTCAATTTTCCCTATCAGCAGCTCTGGATTCTGTTTATGAGAACACGGATTTTTCTGACCTTGACAGGATAAGCAAAAAAGATATTGTTTGATTCATCTCTGCCAGAATACTAAAAGGTACAGGCAGCAAATGTTAATATGCACAGTATGGTTTTGTTACTGATTCTGAAAATTATCCATCACAAATTAGAAAAAGTCCACAGAGTCATGACAATAAAACCTGGTTGTTTCCTTTTCTAAAAATTAATGTCCTTCTGATAGGTTTCCTGAAAAAGACTTGGATCTAGCCCTTACACTGGGTATTTGGAGTGGTAGTCAGCTACATGAGGTTTAGTAGCATTGAAGAAAATACCTGCTTCCCAGTAGCTGCTTTGCACAGTGGAAGACAGAACCCACTGAACTAGACCTAACTCCCATCCCAAGCAACTTCAGTGACAACATTAAAAAAAAGCCCAAAACAACAAAAGAAAAACCTACACGTTTTCTTAAATGTGTAACCACTGCAGGAATTTTCAAGGAAAAAATTTCTTGTGATTAAAGAGAGTAGGTACAAGAAAATTGGACATAAAAGAAAGACACAGAATGTGGGGGTTTTGTTAAAGGCTTTAAAATGTAACCCATTGCACAAATATTCCTATTCTCTCATTCTATTTTAAAAAATCCTTTATTTTCCAAAAAAAAAATTACTGTCTTTGAAATTAGTATTTTTCAAGACAGAAGTAGTAGATTTTAGTGGTTGCAACTATGACTGGAAGCAGATGGATACACTGCATAAAATCACTTAATAAATTCATCACTGTCTCCCATTGCACACAATACTGTAGCACTAGTTACAGTAGAGTGTACAGCAAGTTTGATAAGTTAAAGAGCCATCAGATCATACGTGAATGTTATAAGTTATTTCATTTAGAGGTAGGAGTAAAAAAATACTTTTAAACAGTCATGTCTAAACACTAAAATTAAGTTTTTATGGAATAGGGCAACATATAGATTCAATCCTCCCTGAAAACATTACTAGTCCATGAAAAAAAAAAAAGGACATTCTGGTTGCTGTTTCATTATGTTAATGACTGGATAAATAGAGGGAAAAATATCTTGTCTCAACATAAACCTTTAGAAAGAAAACACAAGCAACTGCTAAACTTTGTGTCTGAGCTTTGTAATCAACCAAAAGGAATTTTTTAAATCCTTCAGTTTATAGGGGAATGATTGCTCAGGATTACAGGAAGAGATTATTTTTCCTCAGTTCAGAGTTTGAGAGCTGATCAGTCTGCACACAGTGGAGAAACACGATCATAATATGAAGTAAATTTTCTTTATAATTTAGAGAGTCAGTGAGACTATATGGACTTAAGGACAGCTTGATATGTCAAGCTGACATGCTTTCTCTTTACCTACCCTCAGGAAGGTTTATTAGTGCTTCACTTGATCTCTTCAGCTACAAAGCATGAAACCTCTACTTTAGATGCACAAGGGAATACATAAATTACTCCTGTCTGTCCTTAACATTTCCCAACCTGCGAAATAGCAAGGATAAGTGATCACACTGGAAATCTGCCATGAAGTGGAACAAGGTATTTAAAACAAACAATTTCTTTTCATTACACTGACCTCTACAAATGGCCTCATATCTTCATTAGCAGCTCAGACAAGGTAGAAAACTAGTTTTGCTTTGGAGGAGGAAATAAACTATCATCTTACATCCTCTCAGCACCAATAGAAAATTCAGTCTCTTGGTTCATGGTTAGATATGCAAAATGGATGTAGACCCCAACATAATAAGCACAGTAGCATCATTAACCCAATCCAGAGTATAGAATGATGCCTGAATGTGCCTGTTTTGGGCTGTGGGGTTTTTTATGATAAAGTTAAATGCCCCTGAAATCTTTCTTAAAGATAACACTTAACGCTTGCTAGTAATAATTATTTTCAATCACTGTTTTCTAATGAAAGTAGTAGTCCCATACTAGATAAAATATCAGCTGTGCACATGATAATGTCTGACAGCTAGGACTCCATCAGAAAGTGCAGCACTTTCTTTTTCTGGCCTAACTAACTTCAAGGAGAGGATAGAGATCTTCCTTCTCTTTGTCCAGATGCTTTGGAATATGGAAGATATGCTTTTGACAACTTTTGCAGAAGACTGAATGGGTCTTAGATCTTCCAGTTCCTAAGTGTATTCTGCAGACGTTATGCTGTTGTATAAAACTGGAATCTGATTTTTAATAAAAAACCACAGAGCTTGGGACAAATTAAGGGAAAAAATCAAGCTGAACTCCCTAAATACTGAGATCTACATGCGTATTTATATATATTTAAAAGCATAAGATGAAAAATCTTTAAAAATTAATATTATTTTTCCTATTATTTTTACCACTCATCTCATTTAAAAATGACCTATTAGCCAGTATTCTAACAAATATGGTGATACCCCCTAATTACCTCTGACTCATACACACTTTTTAATGACAAAAAGGTAACTTCCTTTCGAAACTAGACACTGTGCGTCATGATAAAAAAGAATTTTGTAAGATTCTATTAGCCAAATTTTTATTAAAAACAAGTGAATGTTCTGAATATTTTCACTTTCTGTATCCAAAATGGAAAGAGAACTCCAAGAAAATAAAACAACACTCTCTCACTGCCTGCAAAATGCACCAATGGATCCATGACATATGAAATGTGTGTTCCAGCATGACATAATCATGCTTCTCACTTTTACTGTAAAAGAAGCACAAGGGAAATTATACTCCCAGTTTAGAAGTGTATTTCTCCATAATAATAAATATTAGTTGAGGAATTATTTTAAAAATATGAAATACAGTTATAAAACAAATCAGGTAATAAAAATGAGATTTTTGGTTGGTAGAAATTAGTATTGTTCCACTGGAGACAAAGGAACCTATTTATATTAGCTGCAGATTTCGTTATTATTTGTTCTTCAGGGATCTGAGTGATGACAGAGCTGTAAGGCAAACAGTGAAACAGATGAGAGAAAGGGAAAGGTAAAGAATGAAAAGGGATGCAGAATACATATTCATGCTGCTAAGGCTGATCCTGTCCCTCCAGAAATCCCAGTAAGCACAGAGAGACCACGTGTCCATTGGAAACACCTAACATGCCTACTGAGAACTCACCCAATCTCATTATAGTCCTTCCTGAAGCTTGTCTGCCTCTCTCATTCCAAGTCTCATTCCAAGTGGAACAATTATCTAAGCATTTAACGGTGCAGGATCTCAGTCTTGCTTTGGGCCCTGTCAGCTGATATGGTTCAGACTACAGCAATTAAAGTAATCACAAATTAAAAATTGGGTTGGAGGTAAGCCTTAATTCTCTGAGTTTCTGCTTTGTCATGCCTGGAATTTTTATGCAAATTAGTCTTCTGAAAAAGCAGTATCTGCTAATCCATAGAAAGATGCATGCAGCACTCTTCCTGTTGAAAAAAAAAAAAATATTCCCATGCTTGTAAGAGATTACTTAAAATGTTGCAAATACTGATATGAAAGGAGCCTGTTCAAAAACCATTAATATACTTTACAAGTGTGTGTTTCTTTCCATTTACTGCAATGAGATGCTAGGGTAGGACTTAACACACTAAGGGAAAATTGGGCATGCCTACCAAGGGCAAGTAATCACGTCAGCTCTGCTCACAGCTGGAGCTGGCAGATGAGGCTTATTAGTACATCCCAGCTGTACATTAATATTCCTGAATGCAGCTCAGAATGGAATCCATTTTATGACTACTGATATAAAGCAGGTATTCCTGAGCATATCACGTTTTTCAGTGATTATTCCATGTGCTTTTGAGTCCCACATAACCCAGTCAGCATGTTCTACCTTTATTTAACACTCTGTGTAGCATCTTTAGTAGCAATTACTTGGTTTAGATTGGGAATCCATAGTTGTTGATAACACCGTGGTTATTTCCATGGATGAATATAAAGTGGCTCATTTGGTGGGGGTGCTTTCTCCAGCTAGCTGATTCCCCAAACCAATTTATAGAAGTTCGTGGGCTCTCCAAATAGCTGGCTGAGGCATGGATTCAGGCTTGGAAGAAGGAAGCATGCTCTCTCTTTGGGTTATTAAGGATGTTTATTGCAGTGCAGTCCACGTGGCAGGAGGCTTTGCCAGAGCCCCTGTCACAGAGAGAGGGTGGAGAGAGAGAGGAGAGAGAGCGAGAGCCTCGTGCATCCCCTTTTTCCTCAGGTCCTGGCCTGGGCGGGGAAAGACTTTGCCCAATGGGGAGGGAAAGGGGTGGCATTACATTAGGAAGAATCCAGGTACAGGGGTAGGAATGGGGGGGTGAAAGGAACATACCAAGTACAGACAAATAACAAAATACAGATACAAATTCAAAAACCCTGAAACTCGCGCTGCTACAGATGAATATACTTCATTCTTCAAATATTTCTCTTGAAGATTCATAAATTTGTATGTCGTAAAGTACTAAAATAAACTATTAAATCTTGTTTAAAAAATTAAAGCTTTTTATATTCAAGTTAGTTACTAAGTGGAGATGTCATACCTGGTATTACACATTGCTGGGGAGTAAATCTTTCTCCTGTGAGTTCAAAGCAGCTAGGAACTTCCTATTCTTGTGTGTAAGTAGCTCTATTTCAGAATCACTAGGTTTATCTTATACAAATCAGGCTTATACTTGTTCCTGTGTCCTGGGGAACATATAAACTGCCAAAACATTGTGGAACTGAACATAACCATTTGCTCCACATAGTTTCTTTGTCAACAAAAGAACTGGTTTGGCTTGGTGGAAAGCACAGCAGGTTGACATAGAATCAGCTTGCAGCTATACTTCAGAAGAATCTATGATTATAGCTATTCCCATCATAGAAACAATTCACTTACGGATATAAAATTAATGTCATACAAACCTTCAGGACAAGATCAGAGATTGCAACACTTCTAAAAATCCAGGGTGTAGTTGTGTTTACTCTCTTCTCAGCATCTCACTGATATTATGAAGAACCTTCAGCAATGTTACTTCTCATTTCAAATTACCTCCCTGTAGTGCTTTTCCTTGTAACCTCATGCAATCAAACCTGATGCACAGAGATATTATTAAAGTCAAAATCATAAAGCAGAACTAAATATAAATTCTGCAATTAAATTTTTACATTAATTGTTGAAGAATTTTATTTTTGTTCACTTAGAAATTCTTAAGCTCAAACTTTTCTGTTTCCACAGGTTGTGTGGGTAGACCTGCATTTTTTAAAAAAAATCCTATATAATTTTTTAAGCCACTATGTCAGTAGTTTAATATCAAATGACCCTGGTCTTTTGAAGCTGCTGTCAAGGACTTGAGTGCACCAAAAGGTTTTGTAACCTGTCTCACCTGACTCTGTACTCTAGATATTTAACTAGCTCTCAGATGTGTTGAAATTCAGGTTCTACATCATGCTTGCATCAGACTGATGTGAGTTTTACTATGTGGAAGCTCCAGTTCTTGCCCTTGATCCTTGCCTGATGAATAAAAGTCAGTCCGACACACATCTTTTCGCCTGGCCTTCTTGATTTTTACCTTCTGACTTGGTTTTCTGGCTTGGCCTTGGATCTGTCACGTCATTGAAGACATTTCTGGTCACACTGGACTGTGGCTGACCCTGGCTATCATCACTGGACCTGGTCTTCACCTGTTTCTGTGCTGTTGAAAGGCAGCCGTGTTTTACCCTGTCGCCTTCACTTGTGGCTTGCCTTCTCTCTCTTGTTTTTGCTGCAACTTGGCAGCCAATACATGGACAAAGAAATTAAATATGAGGTGGTTTTAGCTACTCATTTGAAAAAATAAAACATTACTCTAGGTTCCTTCTGAAAATAAAACAAAAAACTTGAAAAACTCATTCAAATAATATAATGGATTCCAAACCTCTGATCTGCAAAAGATAAATTGTGTTATTTTTGTTCCAATCAAAAGTGATGGATGGCAACTCACCTTTTGAATGACTATCACTTGTATAATCAATAGTACACATGAATAATGGTGATTTGAGTGCTTCAACTGAAACACACAGAAAAATAGCAAAGTACCTTTGCATTTCTTAGGAATATATCTCATAATAAGGATTTATACATTTGAAAAACCCTAGGTTATCCAATAAATTATGCAGATATAAGTTACACCACCAAAACTCATAGCCATTGTTCATGCCCACAGTCTTGTTTGACACACAGAGATAAAAAATGGCTGTTAATAAATGTAATTGTAAACAGAAAAAAAAAAATCACAACAAAACAACAAAGAAATTAATCCACATCACCAAAAACTTTCTAGTAATTTTTATTCCCTGTATCCTTTTGTCTATGCCAGTGGCACTCACACATTACTCGCACAAACACAAGAAGAAATGGAAACATTTTATATGTCTCATCCTTTCAGTGTATAACTACTAAGGATTTTTCCACTTCAGAGTTTTGTACTGGAGAAATGGATAATAAGAATGTAGACTCTCCATAGAAGAGCAGTGCAAGGTAGTATAATAGTAAACAATGAAAAGTATGCAATTAAAATTTTCATTCTATAATTTTTTAATGAAATTCTCAAAGAACTACAAATGGGCTTGATGTTATTAGAAGTTTTTTCCAACCTAAACAATTCTATGAGTCTATGAAATAATAATATATTATACCTGACAATACCTCTATGTGGGAAGAAAGCAACTATATGATCCTCTGTCAGCAAAGACAGAAATGTTGTATTAAGTTGATTAATTTACAGCATTTGCTGTAAATAATCTCATTAAATAAAAGTAATAATCTAATTTGAAAAAAAAAGAAAATATGAACACTTTTAAAAATAAATTTGAGGAAATTGTTCTCACAAACTACCACTTCTCAGATCTACCACTACAGGTTCAAAGGTTTTTAGGATATTTATATTTGTGTTTAAACTTCTGAATATTTTCAGTCATGAAGTTTATTTATCTCTAGCAGAGGTGGAAGACTTCTTATATATGCTTTCATAAAGTGTGAAAGATTTTACATCAGCAGTGAAGAAGGAATGATAGATTTTTGTTCACACTGAATTTAAGAAAGGGTTGAGTAGGAAAAAATGCTTCTTTTAAATAACCTGTTCTTTAAAAGCTATTGAAATAAAAACTACAATTAAATAAATGAGAATATTTCATTGTTACATTATTCTAATTTTGTGAATCTTCAGACAATTAATTATTTCCTTAAGAAGTCCTCCAACGAGTGTCTGACACAGTTTGTTTTCTAGAACTGAAATAAATTTTGAAGTTTCATATTCATCCTCTTAGTGGACTTCTATCACTATCATTTTGTTTGCCTCTAAACTAATACCTCTTTCACCATCAGCAATTCAACATAGCTTCAAAATCTGGACTCCTACAGCTCCTGGCAGCATTTTTAACAGACTAATTTAAGAAAATGGAAATAAAACAACAGCTCGATAAAAATCAACCAACAAACCAAAAACCCCTTCTTCCCCCCTAAAATTAAGGGGAAAAAGAAACCCCTCATAATTTGAAAGACAATTATGTTGTAGTTTGTATGAACTGTATGTTGGTTTGAACTAGTCTGTTAAAGCCTTTGCTTTGCACTGGGTGTTCAAGGTGAGTGTAAATATTAATGTGTTGGGATAGCTGTGTTACGGCTTTTACTTAATTTTAATAATAAGTTTTTCAATATAGTCTTTTTGTAGTAACATTAATATTTAAAGGGCATTTTAAATTAAATGTAATTGAGGTAATTATGAGAGAAAAAGCATAGGTTAAACCTGGTCTTTAAAAAGAAGACACACACTGAGAATTATATTTTTCTTCCCTATGCATTTTTGATAAATTTTACCAGCTTGCACACTAAAAAATTTAGCTGGAAAGGCTTTTAAAGTTTCTTCTGCCAGATTCAGAACATGTGCCTCAGATAATATATAAAATCAGTTTAGTATATGAACTCAATTTCTCATATTATTGTGGAATGTCTGTGTTAATGACATGGGAAGAGCTCTTTTGTCATATTAAATAGACAGAGGGATAGATGGATGAATGGATACATAGACGGATAGATAGATAGATAGATAGATAGATAGATAGATAGATAGATACATACATACATACATACATACATATATACATATATACATACATAGATACTTAGATACTTAAATGTAATGCATTTTACCAGTACCACTCGGTTCTTAACTGTGAAGAACAGAACCTCTGGTTGCTCTATTCTGCTACCTTGAATTTGCCTCTTAGTCTATTATATATTATAAAATCTGTGAATGTTATAATGTATTTCTTCAAATTAAAGAATTTTATGCAGCTTACCCAATAATAAAAAAAAAAAGTTTGCCAATTTCTCCATTAAAACCTTGCTGATAGGTTTTACTTAAATTATACCAAACTTCAAATTTTCTATAATGATTCCAAAAGCATGGCTATGCATAGAAATAGGAATGACTAATAAAAGATGAGTTTGAACTGACACAATTGTTGAATTCAAGAGATCAATGTAATATTCCAAACAATTACTTATTCTTTTTGAAACTTCAAACCTTAATTTCCAAATTAGTTGCAACATTTTCTATAACCATGGTCATACTTTTAAGTGCTGCTCCTTTCAGATAACCCAGAAACTTAAACTAATTACTTAGCATTTATAAGAAGTTTTAACCCAAGCGTACAGAAACAGATGCTGTGCTCATTTTGTTATGTTCTATCATGCCTGTAAGAAACCATAGTGCTGAAGATGTTCTTTCATTTTCCAGATGATTAGGCCTGCCGGGGACCTCTAGAAAAAAAACAAACAAACTTTTATAATTTTCTTTATTTCTGCATTTCTATGAGTTTACTTGATTTTGCAGGAAGGAGAAGTCACATCATGAGTGCTAAATTTTGTCTACAGAAAGCATCCCACTGGAATTTTTAGCAAAGTCTTTATGTCAAGGACATGACATTTTAAGAACAACACTTTGTTCTGAAGCTTGGGAAAGTTCAGATTAACTTGATATTAAAAACTGATCACCATTTCAAAATGGCACTGATCTAATTGAAATGAGGCGCCTGTTCCCTTCAGACTATCCTGTAATTGGAATTATTCCCTAGAAGTTTGAAAATCATGACACTTGCCACTTGAAGCAGCATGAGTAAGGGGAATTACTAGAAACTTAACTGCAAACTGATGTATTTGACAAATTCAGAAGTCCTTGCAATCTATAGCTAAACTATAGATTATATATATATATTATATATATATATAATATATTTTTATATATATATTTTATATATATAATTATATATATTATTTATTTTATATATCTAATATATATATATTTATTATATATATAGCTAAACTATAGATAGTGAAACAAAGTAGAGAACATTGAATAATTTAATAAGATTACCTTTGTGGATTCAATTACCAATGGACTAAAATATAAATATTTTAATTTCTGAGAATTACTAGGAAATTTAGTGTTATATGGTCATTCAATTTTTAACTAAAGCTGTTAGAGAACATTTTGATAGGAACACCTCTGAAAAAAAAAAGTATGTTTTCCTGGGAAGAGGGAGCAGGTTTCATTTTACAAATGTTTTTAAAATCTAACCTAGAAAAGCTTCCCAAAAGTAAGGGCCTGCAGGCATAGTCATTTAGCTAAGTTGGTTTAATACCAGTGTAGTTATATCCCAGCTTTTGAGAAAGATATTTGCTAGAAAACCAGTCATCCAAGAGTTCCAGGCAATTAAAAGAATGCTAGGATATGCTCTTATCATTTAAGTCAAGAAAATAATTCTTGCACAATAGAAATGTGAATAAGAGAACAGCTATTACTGATAGTCGAATAGTCAAAGTAGAAGTGATTTCCACCTGAAATAATTTAAAAAAAACAGCAACATACCATAAAAATAAGTAAAGAATAAGAAGGAAGGTTATATACTGAACCACAAACTACAGAAATATAAACCAGATGAAATCTGGTCTGAAAATAGAAATCTGGCTGAGAGAGTCTGTGTCAAACTGTCTCACAGCTATTGATATTAGAAAATTATAATCACTTCTAAATCAATAAGGTATAAATGCTAGGGTGCACAAAGGTAGTAGATGAAGAGGTATAACAAGCAAGATTATAAACTAAGAGAGGATTTTACAAGCATGTGACAATCATTTTATTACATAAATTTGAAAATCTGATAAATTCCAGAGTTTATATGTTGGTTTTTTTTTTTTGCTTCTCAATGACTAAAGGTTTAGTTCACCAGCCTGTTGTGTGGCATGATCTTGTAGCATGGATTAAATGATAGAAAGGTTTACTTTGTGTTTGAAGGAGTGATATTGACAACATAACATTGAAAAATGCTACAGTTCTCCAGATTTTAACATTGATAAATACAGCATACTTTTTCATGCCTTACTACCGTTAGAATACAGTACAATGCATGGCATTTTCAAGCTATTTTTGCTAATATTGAGAATATTCTTTCTCTTAACAGACTTCTTACACATGGATTTTTTCTGGCTGTGGGACTTTTTATGTATCTATTACAATGGAAATTACCAAAATAAAATTTATCTGTCCATTAAGGTTTACTGTACTGTGGGATTCCTGAATTTATTTTTGCATGCTTTAGGTTTTTATAGGTTTTATTATAAGCTAGAATAGTCTCTTTGTTATAAGTTAGG